>OX387336.1:6793063-7393063 GCA_947562085.1 Eudonia lacustrata | reverse complement strand
TTGCCGTAGGATTGGTCTTTTTTGTACATGCAATTTCCGTAATAGCGTTCCAGAGCTGTTTATTGTTCATACCGGCTTTCTGGAGTTTGTCTTTGTCGTACTTGCGTTTAAGATTTTTCAGAATGTTCCCACAAAAATTTCGATAGCGTTTGTATGTAATTTTAAGAGTGTCGTTCTCCGGACTCATTTTAAGCTGTTTATGCATGTTATCCCGATTTCTAATGCATCTCAGCAAACCCGGTGTAATCCAGGGTTTGAGGATTCTAACGCGATGGGGTACGGAATAATGCGAAGTACTCATCTGGATGGCGCTTTGTACTGAGCTTACAAAATGTTTCAGGGCTTCGTCTACATCAATACACGAGTAAATTGCACTAAAGTCCAAATTCTCCATTAGGTCCGTTAGTTTAGTGTTGTCAATTTTAGTTATGTTTTTATACGATCTAGTTAGCTTAATTTTGTCCAGTGATAGCATTACAGCTTGATGGTCCGTGACAGTAGACTCCAGTACTATTGTTGTAGCGTTTTGCTTAGTTTTCAGAATAACATGATCCAGGGATGAACGCCCTCGGGTTGGGTAGCAATGTCCGGGGAGCAGCCCGTGCATAGCAGCAAGGTTTAAGTACTCTGCGGCTCTAGTGTCAGAACCTCTATCCGTTATGTCTATGTTTATATCTCCAATTATGACTATTGTTTTAAACGATGCGTATGCTGAAAGAGTATGGTCCAGTGAATTTAGAAAGTTGGAAGTATCTTTGAATGAAGGGGATCTGTAAATTGCTAGGATGCATATGTCAAAGTTTATCTGGATCACCAAGCAGCTAGCGTCAGTAAATGATGGTTCTATTATTTTAACATTAGTAAGTGACTTTTTAATATAGGTCACGACTCCGTCGTTTTGGTTTAATAGCGTACCCGTAGAATAGTGATTGTATCCATCAAGATACGGCACATAGGGATTGCAAGATAACCAGCATTCAGTTAATATTATTATGTCTTGGCTAATGTTGACACTAGATAACAGTGCGAGGAATCCTGTAATATTGGATGATATGCTGCAAATATTCTGAGTAATTATATTAAGCGTTTCTCTTTCTGAAGCCAGTATTATTTTGCAATCTTCTGGAGAACTTATAAATGATTTTGATACCACTATTTCATCAATATTTAAAGAATTATCCCTGGTTGGATCACCTTTTGAGATTGGAAAAACTTTTGCATTGTACTTTATACACTGTTGAGATTCCAGCCTCAACGAGATTCCAGGAGTTTATGCACCTATTTTCAATAACGCTCAGTATAATTAGATGCATATAATATTTTTGAATTGTAGATAGTATGGTTCCGTTAAGAACCGATGTGATAGTGTGATTTTGGTATATTTCATATGTTATGGTACTATTGTCCAAGAACAACGCTTGGTTGGAGTCATGACGTGCATTGACAATTGTGAAGTTACTGTGTATGATCATATGATATAGCGGATAGCATGTTTGTTGTGGTAGCAATAATTTATACATACAGTTGTTAGTCCATGTGGCATACAGTTGGGGATTTTTAACAGTTACATACAGATAGTATTTTTGTAAATTTATAGATACTAAGGATAATGTATAAAAAAATGATAAAAACAATAATAAAATTAAAAGTAAACAATTTTTACCGTTTAATATAACATTTACATTATATCATGTAAATGTTATATTAAACGGCTGTTATATTAATGAGTTTAGCTCAATCGTTTGTTATACGTTTTAAAATGATGTATTTTAAAAGTATATGATTTCATCATTGTATCAAATAAGTGTTATATTAAACAAAATAATATATTATACATTACCCACCCCGTTGTCATCACTCTTAATATTATAAATAATTATTTATAAATAAATATAGGAGGTCGATGGCGCAGTGGCTAATATATCTTCTCGAGCTCCTCCGTGCTTCGGAAGACACGTAAAACGTTGGTCCCGGCTACATTAGCAGTGGTTATCACCCAATCCACCGCACTGGGTCTGCATATGTTCCGTTCTCTCTGCGGTGTTTCTAACCTTAAGAATTGCTCGTGCTACAGCAGTGGAGACACAAAATGAGCCAGTACAGTGGTGATGTGATGAATGGTTGCAAAAAAAACATCAATAAAACTCAATCCAGTTTCACAACCCAATTTATTGATGTTGCTTTAGAAGAAAAATCCTACCTTTATTCTAACTTCACAAACTTTAATCGCTTAAACGTTAATTACTTCTTTAGGGGGCATACGGGCTTCCTCGGTTTCGGTTCCGGCGGCATATCGTCCTTACAAGGTATCCTTTCCCTTAATGAGATCTGTTTCCCGCACAAAGAGTTGTACATTGCAATACCAACCTTAGCAGTTTGGTAACAAGCTTCACGGAAGTATTCATCAGTCTCTTTTGGGAAACACAACGCGCCTGTGGTTAAAGCTCCCACGCTTGTGCAGAAGAATCTTCGGGGTATACCACCTCCCCCTCCTAAGAGGAACCCTGCTAACGTCCCAGTAGCTACTACTCCCTGCCTCAAAAGGAGGTTATCAGGATGTCTCATGTAACTCTTGAACTCCTTCTTGCTAGCATCGATGGATGAGCAAGTCTCTTTGCAAGTTTTTTTGGCAGAAGCACAGGTGCTCTTTAATGTCTCTTGCGCCTTCTGCCTAAAATTTTTAACGTGTGGGAGCAACGCTTGCTGTAACAGCTTCTGGTGATATGCTGGGCATTTCTCCTTGTCAGCAATGTAGTCCTTGTACTCGTAATGAGGAGATTTGTAAACAGACAGATCTTTGTACCTCATAGGTGGTGGTTTTTGTGGTGGTAGGTCCTTCGCTGCATGGACTACTGGGATTAAGCATAGTTTTGCGCCCACCAGAACAGCTTTCAGTGCCTGGATCCATATCTTACCGATCACGTATAGATCGCAGTAGCATAGTCTGGATAGTGAAGTGCGCATTTCCTGTTCGTTCTCGAATACTCCATCGCAACATTCGGTAACTTCGTCGTGTGATGGTTGTATGGGTTGCATTTTGTGTTTGGTTGTAGGTTTACGAAAATTTTGACGGCGCCATTGCCATTATCGTGGACTTTGTAACCCTGAAACTGACGTTGACAGTTTGAATGGCGGGCCGTATCTTTTTTTGTTGTAGTCGAAAAAGGTATTAAATTTGAGTGTGCAAACTTTTTTTTAATTCTCTTTCTTTAATGCAGTGTCAGGACTTCTTGGTCAAGTTAAAATATACGTTAGCAGATTTTTTCATTACACACATTACACCCAGCTCAATTTTTGTCCCCACTGCTAGGGCACACGAGCTTTCCCTATGGATGGATGGGGAGAACGGGCCATAAACAGCCACGAGGGCATAGTGTTTAAGATAAAAAAAATGCATTTTATTTAATCATAAACACTGGGCTAATGTATTTTTTTTTTTAAATGTTAATGCTGCTTGCTGCACTGCACTGAAGCTGAAATAAATATTTATACTAATGTAGGTATTGTAGTGATCGTGACTACTTGGTGAAGCGAACATCCGGGCAGCCGCTGCGCTCTGCATTCGAAATAGTATTGTATTAATATGAAGAAGAAACTGATGAGACAAAATGAAGAGGACTTCTACATCAGACCGCGTCTACGACGATATCTGTTTGTGTTCCTTGATAATTACTTGATAAAAAAACCAATATAAAACTGAATCGATTGAGTCGTTCTTATTGAATAACGCCTCCCTTATATAAGTTCAACCACTCCAGTTGTAACAGTATGTATGTACTAATTTAAGCCTATAGTGTTCAACCCTGTTTTCCTCGCCAAAAATAGCACAATATTACGGTCTGACAGCTAGAAAGTCGGTGGTCTGTCATATTCATATTCATTTATTCAACTTGAATTTAAAGAACAAGAAGTAAAAAAAAACATTAAATTATTTATTTGTTATGTATGAGGACAAGGGGCGAGTGAAACACCAGACGGCTGTCAACGCACTGGCGTTTATTCGCAGTGTTTCCCACTGGTCAGATTGATAGTCGGACTACTCTGGCCAACGGGATTTTTTTTCCCGTTGTTCAGACTTATTTGACAGCTGGAAAAGACATAGAAAAAAGTACAATTAGAGCAAAAACTGTAGTAAAAAGTAGGGGTTACATAAATTGTTTATAAGTGACTGTGGGGCGAGCACGCTTAGACCTGCCTACATCAACAGTTCTGTTCACATTTTCCGTTGCTTCCGTCTCCTCCACGTCATGAAAAATGTCGTCATCGTCCGATGAGGGCAGCCGACGAACTCCTCTTGTCATCGTCACCTTGCATGGCGACAAGTCTTCTTGTGGTAGATCGTGATCGATGTTTAAAAATGCAGTCGCAACTTAACTATACAACATATTAAATTGTTGCTAAGACTAAAATCAGCTGCTGATCCCTATTTTTAATGATTAAAGGAAAAAACTGGCGATAACCGGTTCCTCTCGATGACTGGTTCAATTACCCTATATAAGTATTCTAATATTGTATTGTGATTTGGTAACAGGTATGTACAAAAGTGCTTATTTTAAAATTTAATTAAATAAAATTGCTTTTGACTTTCACCAGCTTAAACAGTATGTATAATTAGATATATAGATAATACTTTAATTGCAACACTACATAAAGAAAGACGCACACTACACACGTTGGTTTAATGCTATAAGCTACACACAGATATAATAGATATAAGAGAACTACCATTTAATTCCTTTAAAACTCAGCTCACAAAATGGCTTTCTAACAAATGCTTCTATACTTTACAGGAATTCATGAATTAAAATACTTTATACGAGTTAGTATCAGTTGGTCTAAAACGCAACTGGTCTAAAACGCAACTGGTCTAAGTAGCAACTGGTCTAAAACGCAACTGGTCTAAAGCGTAACTGGTCTAAAACTGGAGTGGTCTGTGAAATAAAATATTTTAAACTACTGAAAATATTTTATATTAATTAAATTTTAAAGAATATGTGTGCTTTACTGTTATTTTATCTTCGACATGCGCATTCTATAAAACATTGATTTTTTTGACATAACCAATTATCTGTTATTGTACTGCATCAATTATTTTATAAATGTAATCTAATAATACTTATATATTGCTGACATATCCACTTAATTTTAAGTAAGTATGTTGAATTCTAATTGTATTATAACTTTTTTCTTATTATTATTTTATTTATAACTATGTATAATTGGAATTGTATTAAAACATAAATTGACATTTATTTTTATAATTAACATGTTGGCCGATACTAATTATACTTTACAACAACTTCATGACCATGTTTCTAGCAAATTAAAGTTATTCTATCCTATTCTAATAGAACACTATAAAACATATACATGAACAAATTAATAAATAATTTAAAAAGTTACAATTTGGCTGTCTTGTCGCTTTCAAGCGATTTCTATAAGGAGAGTCAATTAATTAGGTAGCTGGTTATATTAGTAGAAACCTCAAGAAACATATATATTGTTATGAATAGAAACCCGTTTTAAACTACCATTCAGATGTGCCGAATCTGAATCAGATTCTTGAAACTGATCGACCTATCAGAATCACATCAGAGAGAAACAACGCAGATATCAGATTGCGTCCAGGATTCGATTACAGCCGTCGCAATTGCACCAGGATTGCTAAAAAACTGGACACCAGACAGTCCATATGCCCCTTGGGGTGACCACACGAAACCGATATTGTAGGATATCAATTTTAATAGCTTTTAAGTTTCTAAAATAAAGTAAAGTAGCAAAATATAAAATATATTATCTGCATTCATACAAAGAAGTACTAAGATCAAGAAAAAAACAAAAAGTATATTGTAGGATTGTAACTTAACAGCTTTAAGATTCTAAAATAAAGTAAAGTACCACATATTAAATATTAGGTCCTTGCCTATGAAATTGACGTTTTAAATACCTAAAGTTTTTATAAATTCTTTTTTTTCATTCTACCCTTTTTTTTAAATTTTCTTAGCATCTATTTATGTTAACACTATAAAAATTGTAGAGTAGTGTGTTTGTTTCACTAGCTAAATATAGCAGACATTAAATAGAAAAAAAATCAAGTCCCTTCAAAGCTACAATGAAACAAAAAGACAATTCCGCGAACAAAAAACGTAGTTAATTTAAAAAAAATATTGGGTGATAAAGACACAAATTTAATAATCATTGTTATTGCTAAAGCCTGATTAACATAGTCCTAATTAATTACAGGTGTATAATAATATTAACAAATTATTTTTTAGAAGTAATACACCTTTTAATAAGTGAGAAAAAAACGTCAATTTCATAGGTAAGGACCTAATATATTGTTTGCATTAGTACTAGAACATATGGATATAAAAATGCTGCTGGTCAAAGGCTACCATCAATTCCGTCGTTGAAATGAGTCATCGCTACAATCAATGGATTTGCTTTAATTGCCACGCTAGTCGAATGCAAGATAGTCATCACATCAGTCACCCTTGCATCGAAAAATCAGAAACACATTTTGCCCGACCTGGTTATTGAACTCGGAAACTCCGCCAGGCGTCTAAGACTGAAAACATTTAAATTGAGAATAGTTCTCAAACAATTGTATTCTTTGTTATCAATATCTCTTTCACCTTATCTTAACATACAAGGAAAACGTGACAAAGCACTCGCCTCATTATCCGAAGATCCTTGGTTCAATTCCCTGCCCCCCGACCGCCTAATCGATCGCTTTGACTACGCGTATAGTTTATGACGTCATCTTGCCACCTCGCACCGCCTATGAAAGCAATATTAAAAGCTAAAGGCTATAGCTTTCGATATTGCTTTCATAGGCGGCACAAAACGACAAGATGACGTCATAAACCAAGCGACCAGTTAGGCGGTCGGGCCCCTGGTCATGCAAAATGGTTTTTTGGATCATTCAATGCAAAGACAGTCCGATTACCAACCCGCATTTGAAAAGCGTGATTATTAAGCCTATACCAATAGTAGTGATAGCTACATTTCAATGATGGAGACATTTGCTCAGCTGTGTTTCATTATATAGGCTATTACATTATTCAATTATTTATAGGACTTTCCACATCTATCAAGTGCGAATTGGTAACCCTACTAGGCACTCTATGTGAACCACAAACTTGTTATTGCAGTTCCTGAAGTTTCACTTAGTGCAAATGAACTCTAGGTTTGTAGTAATATGGTTGAAAATGGTTCGGTGCTTGTTTTACAGCTGGTATTTAAGTTTGTAACCCGAGAGTGAGGTATTTTAAGGTTTCAAATGTCTAGAGAACTTTTAGCGAATATTTTTTGATGCATCTGTTTTCAGTTGCAATGGTTTTATTTGGCTTTTAAGTGTACTAGGTGTTGAAACTTTGAATTTTTTGTTTGTTTTGGTTGGCTACTTTGTAATCTATTAGTTCTGTAGCTTTATAGTATTATGAGACTTCATCATCAGCGCATACTAGTCCACTGCTGGACATAGGCCTCTCCAAGTGCACGCCACCGAGCACGATCCGCGGCTACTCTCATCCAGCTCTTGCCAGCCACCTTGCGGAGATCGTCGCTCCACCTAGTCTGAGGGCGTCCTACTGAAATGAATGAAATGAAATGAAATACATTTATTGGCACACACTACAAAATTACACTATATTCACAATAACAATACAAAACAAAGACAAAAAACGAAGTGTGGCCAACTAGGCCCCAGCCTCAGCACATGCTACAGCGACATAGAGCCGCTGCAACGCTGGTATTCTCGAGGGCTACTGCGTTTGCCGATACGCGGTCTTCACTCAAGATCTCGTTTATTTTTATTTTATTTTATTTAATAAATAGGTAAGCCAACGTATGTACAATGAAACTTACATCTAGTTCCTCCCTCCACATTCCTACTCCCTCCTCAAGATCCAACTCCTTCCTCAAGGCCGGCAACGCATCTGCGATAACTTTGGTTTTGCGGGTGTCCATGGGCGGCGGTGATTACTTTTCATCAGGTGACCCGCCTGCTCGAATGTCTCCTTTTAACATCATCATCATCATCATTTCAGCCAAAAGAAGTCCACTGCTGGACAAAGGCCTCCCCCAAGAATATCCACAACGACCGGTTTTGTGCTGCTCGCATCCAGCGGCTTCCCGCTTCCTTTTAACATAAAAAATAATAATTTAACAATTAATTGCCGCAAACAAATAAAGGCAAACACAGCATGCTAAAAAAGTGAAAATGTAAAACAATAAAGGAAGCCCGGCGTCTTATGCTTAAGTTGTATACTTTTTTAATTTGTAATTCAATAATATCTGGCAATTATTATTATTATATCTTAATTAATGGCTTCGCGTTTAGCATTTAGCCAATTTCAAGTGTTTTTTTAATTGTACGGTAGATAGAAATTAAAATGGAGTCTCACAACACGTGTTATTACGGAAAGAACTCGGGTGAAACTCCTATCTGGCAATATCTGTCAACAAATGACAGTTGTAATGCGAATGACGGTTGACTGACTGACTGACGTGACGGCATTGTTGACATTTCACTTTTTAAAAGCAAAAGAATTCTGGTTTATGCAGCCACGTTAGACATTTTTAAAGTAACATGTCTGCCTTTTGAAGACTCAGTGTTTCCATATTAAAAAATATTAATAATTAAATAACTCTTATCCGCGATTCGATAAAAATAAGTCAAATATTGGTTTAGATAGCAAATAATATTAACTTTACTTTATGACCAAATTCTATTGTTTACAACTTTAGCATTTTTTCTAAGGAAAGTGCCGGTTCTTCTTTTAACGTGTTCACCACACGGTCACCGATCTTAAAACCGGTCATTAGGAAAGTTGCTTCACATTCACGAGTGCTTACTTTTACATTGTTGTTGATATAAAATGGGTAGGTAATGGCTCTTTGTTCAACAAACAATATTATGGTATCGCCAGAAGCTATAACCTATTGTGTTCTGGTATTGTCTTGTGTTGTGAATGCCGCAGGTCAGTTAGTTCTATGTGTAAGCGTTTTGTGAGCGTGGGGGTTTTTGAAGAATCTGTTGCAAGAAGTTCCAAAAAGGACAAGTTCAAAATTACAAAATTCAAAATTTAAAATATTTTTTTCTGTTTAGGCTACAAGTAGCTCTTGTGAATGTCACTATGTCATCGGTTCGTAAGTCTACTCTGGGCGGGAGATCTTGTACTGAGAAGAACCGGCAAGAAACTCAGCAAGCTCCCTTACAACGTCCAAAATATTGGAAAATGCCCTATCATAGCAGGACACTTTCCATTACAAATAAACATAAAAAATATAGAAGACAACCACAACATGTAAAAAAAAAACAAAAAAAAATCTAAGATAACTAATTTACATCAGGTAAAAGTTTCAATTTCCACAATGTCATAGAGTACCACTACAGTACTCTAGTAAAAGTCAAAAATTGTTCAAAAAAAACAAAGTCAAACTATACTAAAAATAAGTTATGTATGCGAGTGAGTCGGGTCTCAGTTTGTCTATAATATTTTAAGTGAGTGAGTAATTTAAGTGTGTGTGGAGTTTCTTGTGCCCATTTTTATGTCCCCACTGCTGGGGCACGAGCCGTCCCTGTGGATGGATAGGGAGAACGGGCCATACCGCCACGCGGGCCCAGTGCGAATTGGTAGTTGTTAATGACTGCTAATGCAGCCGGAACCAACGGCTTTACGTGCCTTCCGAAGCACGGACGAGTTCTAGGTAATACATTTGTGGTCACCCATCCGATTACCGACCTTTGCGAAAGTTGGTTAACCCTCCACCATCGAGGTTTTTTGGCTATCGATGCTTCGAATATTTGAATTTACCTGTTATAAGCAACTCAATGATTCTATTCCATTACATGATCACTAAATAGAATGATTTATGCCAAGTATCTTGTAGTTAATGGTTTCCACTCTCGTGATTCTTTTGAAAGAATATTCGGATTTTTTTGTGCGCCAAAGAAAACCTTTGCCGGTACGCCTCACATTTTTTTTATTAACGATCTTGTTTATTTACCGGAGAATCAATGGGTGTCTAAAAATATATAAAAAATATATAAAAAAAATATTTTTGTTGTATTTTGTATGATCACGCGTACTCTACATAATAAAGAATAGAATATTTTTAAGACGACGCATTGGAAATTTACGTGGCGGGGATCTTGATTTTTCCCAACAATTACAAAACATATGAAAGTGATATTTGATGACATGATTTTTCATTTAATTGACCTCATTTTGCTAGTTGCAGAAACACGATTTGTTAACTTTTATAACAGAGAAAAAAATATCAAAGTAACCTCTTTTAAAACATAGATTTGCATTTTACAGGCTAACCAGACCGATTTAAGCATCTAAATTTTCTTAGTAGATTAGTCTTAACACATACTTCAATATTGTAGTTCTTTTTTTAAAAATAATTTGTAGGTTTAATTTGAAGGAAAAATATAGTTTTTCTTATGGTACGGGGCGCAAACGCTCCGTATGAGATTTATTGTTTAGCGATGCGTCGCCATAATGAAAATAATCGCTATTGATTTTTACCTATTCTTATTTGATCCTATAGCTAAGACGTCGAGACGTGAAAGTCTTTCGACCAAAGTGATGAAGATTTGATTTATTTTTGTTGTTTTTTCGAGGTATAAGGGCTATTTTATCTCAAACAAACTGTCGAAATCGGAAATCGGAAGAAAGTATATAAACATTTTGTTTGGTGCAGTTAGTTTATATAAATTAAACTTATAAAAACTAACTGCACCTAAATATAAATAAAAAAATGCCCCAAATCATCCCCATCAGGCAGAGTGCCCAATAAGCTAGCAGCATTGCCACGTTGGATAGCTATGCTTATACGCTGGCCCAAGTAGCTGCTAGCTCTGGGGTCCCGGGTGGCTTCTACTAATTTTATATATATCTTTAAAGAGTTTGTGAGCACCCGGGTCCCATGGACTTAATGTTTCTGCCGCAAACGGCTCATATGAGTTTCTATATTGCAATTGCGCGTAAAAAGTCTACTAAAACTACTACTACTAAATATAGATTAGGAGATTTTAATTTGATGGATTTTTATTTAATGAATATTAATAATTGTAAGTATTATAGTATACTGTGATAAATATGTATCATCATCATCATCATCATCTCAGCCAAAAGACGTCCACTGCTGGACAAAGGCCTCCCCCAAGGATCTCCACAACGTTCGGTTTTGTGCTGCTCGCATTCAGCGGCTTCCCGCGACCTTCACCAGATCGTAAATATATATGTTTGCATGCTGCATAAAATAAGCTTGATATGTAATCTATTTAATTATATTATAACATCTTTATACCATGGCGAAGTGCAAATAAATAATTATCTTATCTTATCTTAAATCCATTTCACTTTTTTCTTTTTCACTTGATCTGGATGCCTAGTGCGAGTTTCTTTCGCCAATTGATCACGTTAATGAAAACGAGAATTTCTATGACAAAATGTTAACTCTTCTCGTAAGCCGCCAGGAGGCGCTGCTTCAATGTCATACTAATTTTCGTTTTCGTAAAAGTAATCGAATAAATACGAAAAGTCAGACTAGGCACTCTGGTATGTCAGAGAGCGTGGGTTCAAATACCGCTCGTGGAAAATCATTCTACGCATTGATGTTTCAATATAATAGAATTCAATCTCATAAACATTCGATCATTTGGACGTTCGATGTTATGAACGTTCGATGTTTCGAACGTTCGATGTTATGAACGTTCGATGTTATGACCGTTCGATATAATGAACGTTCGATAAAATAACAATTCGATTATATGACATTTCGATAATGTGACAGCATTATCTCACTGAAGCGAGCCCTCGCATCTAAATTCCTCACACATTATTGAGATTGAATTTGAGATGATGGGTAGTACTGGGGTATGTTGTTATGTTATTTTAACATTGGAAATGTTTTAACATTGGAAATGTTTTAACATTGGAAATGTTTTTTCGATCGTGTAGTAGGGGGGCATTTTCAGCGATAGTGAAATTCTGCTCTAGTGTCGTCAATTCTAAAGCTACGTAAACGATTAGGGTATCAAAAGATGCGTATTAGCGAGATCTACAATATAATGTAAAAAAAATTGAAAAAAATCGAAAACTTTTTGAAAAAATGCAAAAATGACGAAAAATGACGTGATTTTTTCGGGTTATTTTGACTTGAATCGGCGATTACTCGGAGACTATTATAGATAGAGTCTTAATTCAAAATACGTTCCGAGGGGATTAATTAGGGTACAATTAGCAAAAAACAGAATTAAATTATCTTTTATAGTTTAAGTTCTAGTAGCGCCCTTTCGGTGGCGATCTTATTTAGCGCGCAGACCTATGAGTCATGACGGGCACTCCTATGAGTTGTATTGAAGAATAGTAACTGAGTAACTGTAGTAATTGAGTAGTAGTTTTATGTGTTAATGAGGGGTTTTTTTAGTTGTGAGGATTATATTTTATGTGTTATTGAAGATATTTTTTTTAAGGAAAATAGATAATCTTGTTTATTTCAGTTGTGATGTAGGTCACGCGACGATTTGCACATCTGTGTTCTGTAAACGAGCGTGATGGGCATTAAGGCTATTTAAAAATAACTTTTCACCGTTAAATTAATTCTAAAATAGCTTATTTCAATTAAAGCTATGTTTAACGTGAATTTTAATGGTCGTGCGATGCGAACGGAGCACGGCATAACCAAATTTTATTACTTAATAATTTCTTTCACTTCCTTCACGTTAAATGACTAAACGGCGTTTAAGGCTAAAAGTTCTTAAAAATGTGTTAAAATAATAAACACTATTACAATCCAAAACTGACTCTTCGGTGTTGTAAAATAAAGACCACAGTCATTTCGTTTTCTATACTCAGTACTCCGCAGCAGGTAGCAAAAAACCTCAGACAGAGAACAATATGCCTTAGTATTTATTCTCTGAACAATAAACAATAATTGTTGTCATCCTTAACGAATAGTATCGATTGTATTTTATGTGTTTATATTAATAATAAACATACATACTTTAGAATATAATGAAATAAAGTAAAAGTTATTTTTTTAAAGAAAATATTAGTTATTAATATCAGTTGTTACATTAATATTAACAGTTTTATGTTCTTCGAATATAATTAAATAAAATAAAAGCTATTTTTAAATAATAGGTGTTGGTTTTATTGTCAGAAGTCGTCTTTGTGTTAAGATACGACGGTAGGGTCTAGCTAGAATAGTGTTCTGTGAAACTAAATATAGACGGACAGAGGGGTGATTTAACATTTTTGATTTGTCTATATTCATTTCCAAAGTATCCGAAGGTCGTGAGAGGCACGAGATCTGTGAATTTTTTTCTTTATTATGTTTTCTCTGTGTGTTTTATAACTTGTTATATAAACTGGAAAATAGCGGCACGCATAAACTTCTCGAATTATGATTACATTACATTTTTTATCTGTTTGGAAACTTGTTATTAGCTTATGGTTATTCGTGTAAATTACTTTGTATTATGTATTAGCAGTAAGTTTTCCTAATGAATAAAATAAAATAATCGCTGTCGATCATTTGACTTTTGAGTAGTTAGCATTCGATATGGCTTGTAACCCAGTAACTCCAGTTGTTGATTCCGGGTGAAGTTCGCTTCCAACTTCAGCCTTATCATCACCTTACATCAGGTGAGATGGAAATCAAGAACTAAAAAAAAAACAAGAAACTTGGAACTATATTCCTTTGGCTTACTACAAATTGTGGATAGTATTGGTTCATTTCGGCGAGTTAGATTGAGCAACGATAGCATAGTTGGCAGTGCACCTGACCCGGCATGTCTTAGGGTGTGAGTTCGAATCCCGTTCGTAGAATTTTTTCAACACTTTAAAATGTTTTTGTTTTGTTTAGATAATTTTTAACGCAAATTTTGTTGCGAACAAATTACAAAAACACAAATGTTGAAAAAATTTCCACGGGCAGGATTTGAACCTGCACCCTTCTGACCGGGTCAGGTGCTCTTCCAATTGAGCTATCGTGTTTCTAACCAGCCCGCCGAAATTATTCAACACTATTTAGGTACTTTTTTGATTTGAAAGCCAAAGGCGCCCATTCAATGTCAACAACTACCGTCCTTAACTTTTGTCTTATTTATTGTTTTCTAAAGTTTATGCGAACACTACACATTGAAATGAAACAACTTTTACGGATCTACTCGCGTTTATTTGACACATTACTTATTAATGTTATGTTAACCATACCAAATGATACTGTAAGCTCTTTCTGCGTAAAACGGAACGCACCTGATTAAATTTAAATGAGGGTACAAACTAATTATGAGACGACCAACACCTCAGTCTCCTTGTGACCACGGACCCTGCAAATGGTTCGAAACGTCAGGATAAACATTAAATAAGTAAAGCGTAAAATAAACGCGAGTAGATCCGTAAAAGTTATTTCATTTAAATTTGTCTTTTTTTTCGAAAAGAAACTATTTTTCCAAATTAGATGATTGAACTTTCCGGTTCGCAAAACACAATTGTAAGTAAACATTTCTCGGTTGATTCAATAAACATTGCATCTCTTCCAACAGATTGCATAATAATTTCTACCCGCATGCCTAGCCTAACCAAAGTAATCCAATACCACGGCCATTACATAAAATGGCCATTCATTTTCACACGCATTCAATTATTATAATCCAGTTATCATAATTTTGTGAGCATACGGGCTTACAATATTATCTAGTTATACTTACTATTAACCTTTTTACCGCCAACAATTTCTATAGAAGTTCGAGATTTTCGTGCCGTCCACGCCAGCACTTCTATAGAAGTTCTTCTTTGTACCTACTTTATTAAAATACATTTATACGTTGGCGTACAGCGGGACATCGCGTGTAGGATAGTTGGGCGGTGAAAAGGTTAAAGAGGTGACGTTTGCGTGTTCGTTTGTTTATTTGTATGTCGGGGCGAATCTCTGGAAGTACTTACTGGTCAAATTCCAAAACTTCTTTCACTGGTAGAATGCTAAATACCTTGTAGGTAAAATAGGCTATATTTATGACCCCGACGATCCCATAACAGTTGCGAACGCCCCCCCGCCCGATCCTCTAAATGCCACTACACATTTATGCACACAAGTTTAGGCCCAAGACACCGTACTCGTAGAACAAGGGTACGTAGAACCGGTTCACACGCGCTCTATACCAGGTACAGATATGTACCTGGGCGCTTCTCTCCTCCTCCACGGCCCGGTCTACCGGAGCCGAGGTCCGAGCCTTTAGAGGCGCCCTCGGGTGGTTCCGCTCCGCGATCCGATACGAACCCTTCGGAGAATCTAGTAGGGGACGCGCACTTTTAAGTGTGCAATGCCGTTCCCTCTAGAAAACCTCCAAAGGTGATTCGTTTCACACGGCTTGAGGTACCCTTTACGTACCTCACCGTCCCCAAAAAAGCCCGGTGACGCTGAAAATGCCGTTTGAGGCAATCAGCAATCTCTTTAAAAAAAAAGGCTATATTTAATTTTGATTTAAAAAAAAATTAAAATCTCAAATCCAAGCGGACGAATTTATTTATTTATTTATTTTACTTTAATTAAAACGGTATAAAAAAAACCAATTACAATAATTAAAGATTACACATTCTACAACTAACATTACAACAAGAATAATTAAGCAAAATTACAAAAATAATTTAATAAAATTAATTACATAATTAATTTACGAAGTCGCAGGTAAAGTCCAAATTATATATAAATTGGAAAAATTTATAATAATTTTTTTTATTCGTTAATATGTAGGTATCAGTATTTTTTTAACCATCTTGTGTAGGGCTTTTGGCAATAACTGGGCCAGGAAACAAATTGATAGTTAAAAGTTTTTTTTTTTTTTTTTTCAAATTTTAATTTATTTAATCCAATACTAGCTGACCCAGCGGGTTTTGTACCGCAATAACAGTTTATATGACTACAAAACAAACAATCGTTTTAAATAGTTTACGCAAGAAAGCGTATCAAACATACAAACAAAGAAACTCTTTATTTTAATAATAAGTATACTATGCCTTTGATTGTACTCTTGAGAATATGTGTACAAAATTTGATGATGATCGGTTGAATGGATAACGCGTGAAGGCGTAACAAACAACAAAATAAACAAACAAACTCACTTTCTTTCTTTTTCTCATTTATATAATAGGTACTTTAAGTTAACAAAAAGATGATAGTGTTTTTTTTTCCTTTAGTTGATGGCTTCGTGCGATTAGCACATTTAGCCAGTGTCAAAGTATTTTTTCTTACAAGTAATACTAAACAATATTTCCTTCCTGTGTGATGATGATGAATGATAATAGAAATGGGAAGTGAGTGAGAATGATTAGTAATATAATGTGAGCATGTGGTACATTATGATTTTCTATAATCTTAAACATTAATTATTATTTTTATTTTTGCACAGCGTAACAGTGTTCCTATGTAACATGTACCTACCTACTAAAAATTGCATGCCCGACTAGGGTAAATTGTTTGTTCTCAATTATAATATGCTTAACACCTGCTATATATTTACACAATTTTATGGCAATAAAAATTATCTTATCTTATCTTATCTTAGCGTGCTGTGCTGGTGCTGGTGCTGCGGCTGCAGAAAACCTCAAGCGGTGAAAAGTTTAACAACCTTATCGGCAATTATATTTTCGAGCCGTTTGGGGTTGAAACTCTCGGGCCGTGGGGTCCGAGTGCTCATGCTTTGTATAATGACATCTCCAAACGGCTGGTTGACTCTTCCCATGACCCAGAGGCTGGCTTTTACCTTGGCCAGAGGCTAAGCATTGCCATACAACGAGGCAATGCCGCCAGTCTCTTGGGTACATTACCAGTCGACAGCGACGCGGAGGAATTTTTTGACGCCATATTTTAGTTTAGTAATAGTTTTAGTTAAGTTTATTTTATTTATTAGAATTTCCACATTGTAACTGTATTTTACTGTATTTTATTAACTACATAGTTATTGTTACGAAAATATTATTCTAACAATAGTACAATTTGTTACCAAAGACATTGGATAAATTTTAATAGCTTTTTAGGTATAGTATACGAGCAAATGTACGAATCTCGTAAAATTTATAAAGGCCGACTAAAATGGACCATAAAAAACCAGGAACAATTGAAAATGAACAAAATAGCAAGTCTTAGGGCGGATAAAAATTTCGGAACTTTCTGGAAAGCTACCAGGAAATTGGATCTTAAGCCTAGCCTACCAGCAAGTGTTAGTGGTAAGAGTGCTCCAGGGGACATCGCAAACTTGTTTAGGGAACATTTCAAGGTGCGATCTCCACTGGGTCAATCTGCCGTAATGCTCGAGCCTGAGCCCTGTCGTGCACGGGGGGACGCACTGTTCAGTTTTTCAACTAAGGAGGTAAAAACTATAATTGAAAGAATCAGCAGAGGTAAGTCTCCTGGGCATGATGGGCTCAGTATCGAGCACCTGAAATATGCTGGTGAACACCTGCCGAGGGTCCTGTCCCTTTTCTTCAATATGTGCATCAGCCACTCATATTTGCCTGCTGATCTAATGAAGACTACTGTTGTGCCCATAGTGAAGAACAGGACGGGAGATGTTTCAGATATGGGGAATTATCGCCCAATCTCGCTCGCTACAACGGTAGCCAAAATATTGGACAGTCTGCTTGACTCCTGCTTGAAAAAGTACCTTAATATTCATGACGCTCAGTTTGGGTTTCAGCCTGGACTCTCCACCGAAAGCGCAATACTGAGCCTCAAGCATACTGTCCAATATTATACAGACCGAAGGACGCCGGTCTACGCCTGCTTTCTGGACTTGTCCAAGGCCTTCGATCTCGTATCCTATGATGTGCTATGGAGAAAGATGGAGGGCAGGAGTATACCGGTGGAAATAATAAATGTGTTTCGGTACTGGTATGGAAACCAGACCAATGTTGTAAAATGGTCTGGTAGTTTCTCTGAGCCGTACAGGTTGGAGTGCGGGGTGAGGCAGGGGGGGTTGACGTCTCCGAAGCTTTTCAACCTGTACGTGAATGACCTCGTGGTGGAGCTCAGCAGGGCGCGTGTCGGTTGCCGGGTGGGTGGTGTTAGTGTCAATAGTATCAGCTATGCGGATGACATGGTGCTGCTGGGCCCCACTGCGAGTTCTATCGGAGAGCTATTAAAAATATGTGAGGCCTACGCTGTGTCACATGGTCTTGTTTACAATGTAAACAAAAGTGAATACATGATCTTTAAGGCCGCCGGTAAATGCTCAGTAAACACGCAACTATCATTGAATGGGCTAAACTTAAAAAGGGTTTACCAATTTAAATACCTTGGGCATATCCTTACTGACGACCTTAAGGATGATGTAGACATAGAAAGGGAGCGTAGGGCGTAGGCGACTAGAGGTAACATGCTGGTCCGTAGATTTGCCCGGTGTTCTGACCAAGTCAAAATAACACTTTTTAAGGCTTATTGTCAAGGTCTTTACACGGCGGGTCTATAGACAAGGTATACTCAGAAGTCGCTCAGCACCCTACGTGTCCAATATAATAATATTTTCAGGATGATGTTGTCCCTCCCTCGCTTTTGTAGCGCCTCTGGAATGTTTGCGCAGACCAGAACGGACGGTTTCCACGCTGTAATGGCCTCATTAATGAGAAGGACGATAGGGAGTGACAACAGCATCCTGAAAGCAGTGGCAGATGATCCGCATGCACCTTTGAGGAGACATTGCATGCGCGTGATGTCTGAAGTAGTGGATTGGAGTTCCTCAGTAAGTCGGGCGCGTGCCATGCCTTTAAGGTTCATGGTTAATTAAGTTAATAATTATACCTAATACAGCATAGTAACTTACTAACATAGTCTTAAGCAATTGTACTAACACATTGGATCTGAGTTGTCTAAATAAAAATGTTTTGAATTTGAATTTTATTAATTAAAAGAACAATAAGAATATAATAGAATAGAATAGAATAGAATGGAACACTTAAGTGTATATAAAAACTAAAATACACACGTTAAATTGAAATACCTATAAAAAAAATTGCTGCATTTTTAATGGTTTAGGTTCGTTTAGACTATATATAATGTTTGGAACATGGTTGTGTATTTTTATTATCATTAAATGTTTCGGCTATTAGAACCCAAAGGTTTTTAGGCTATCTATCTCTTTCTTCGCTCTCCCTTCAATCTCAAAGACATCAATAATTATTATAAACTATACTACCTGACCGTATAATACACTTTTCAAATAGTTTTATTACACAAAAAAAAAAACAAAAAGTGTGAACTGAATTTAGGGTAGCAATAAACGCAATGAGAGACTGCCAATTCAATTTGAGCTTTATTTTTATATCTTTAAAGTCGTAAATGTGACAGCTCCTGTCACGTCACCTTGACCATAGATAGCAAAATGGCTACCTGGCATTCATTCAAAGCTTGTCTATAGACATAAAATAAGGAGACCCAGAATGTAAGCTTAAACATACTGCGGTCGAGCTACGCACACATAGACCCTCTCACGGACACGGATCTCGAAACAGCTCGGAACAGAACGAGCGCAGCTGTTTGAGACCAGAAATATCAATTAGCGTAAGGGACATTTTGGCCAAAATGAGTTTTATATATATTAGGATTCAGAATTTTCCGCTCTATCGATTGGTATACTTAGAATTACGATAGGCTTTCTATGTGTGCGTTGCTCAAGCACTTTTGTATGAAGTTTACCTTCAGGGGATCACGTTAAGAAAACGAGACTTTTTTGTCCTTTAGTTAAGAGGCCTATTACATCTCAACTGTGATTTTTACGTAAAAAGCCCATTTTCGCATTTTGTATTAATTTTCCAGATGTATTTATCGTTTTTATCGAAATAAGATAAAAAATTCATGCTTAGTATTAAAAATTTCCACTCTACAAGAAAAATCTGAGTTCGGACGGCCGGCACATCGCATTTTGTAGTAATTTTGCAGTTGTATTTATCGTTTTTATCGAAATAGGATAATAAATTAATTATAAAATATTTATTCCTCATGAAGTAACAATTATTCTGGTAAAAATTATGCTTAATAATATTATCGTAGATAGGAGAAATTCACAGCGATCTTAAAGCTATTTTCGAAGTTTTTTGGTTAAGAATAAGATTTTTTCCTATGTAAAATCAATGATATCTAAAAATTCCGAGGCTGCTACGAACTATTCGACTATATAAGAGATAACATTCTATTTTTTTTATTTCATTTGTTTAGAACAGTAGTTCAATCTAGGAGCTCAAAAAAGTGCCTTCGCGCATTTTATGAAAATCTTTCTCTGCTATTTTGGGTTTCATTAAAAAGTTAAGCAAAATTTACAAAAAGCGAGGCCGCTACGAACTATGCCAATAGCTATTCTACACTATTCGATAAATCAAAATTGTTAATGTATTTTCGTTTCTGAGATCGAGAACGCCAAAATTGGCCATTATACGCAAAAATCACAGTCAAAATGTAATAGGGCCCTTAATGGCTTCGTGCGATTAGCACATTTAGCCAGTTTCAAAGTATTTTTTCTTACAATTAGTAATCTATTAATACTTATATAAAAATCAATTGCTGTTCGTTTGTCTCGCTAAAACTTGAGAACGGCTAGACCGATTTGGTTAATATTGATATTGAAATATTTGTGGAAGTTCAGGGTAGGTTTAGACGGTGAGAAAAATAAATAATAAGTAATGACAAATACTAAAAACGACAGTTTAATTTTTCAATACAAAATGTTCCACGATTTGTTTGTTTTGTTGTCATAGAGACTGTCAAAGTGGTACGAAGTCCGCCGGGTTAGCTAGTACAGTCGGCGGCAGATCAACCTACCACTAACTGTCAAATTTCTTCAATAGACTTTGAACTTTATACCTTAAGCATATGGTTGAAAATGTATTGAATTTGACAGTTTTGGATAGGTTGAAGTGCAGGCGTCTGTACATAAATAATAATGTATGATGCTGATGAATGACAATAGAAATGGGAAGCGAGAAATGATATACTTACCCCCCAACCCCTCGAGTATCTCAGTAAAGATGTGGGGCTTTACTAAGTCCTCGGGCGGACTTCTTGTGAGAATTTGAAAAGTGACGTTGCACTGTTTTTTTTCATTTGCCAACACTCATGCACACTCACGAATACTTAACTGTTAATAATCCACCATTATTTCACATAAATATTCGACATAACACAAATTTTAGAAAATAAAACAAAACCGCAGACATGTCCAACCATTTTGGTGTAGGCCACCTTCAATCTGCGCAATGTGTCTCTATTTTGGACCTTGTGCACCCAGTTCGATCCGGCCGCCTTCTTGATATCATGTCGTCGCCAGCGCATTTCCAGGGGCTCGTTTTTCACTCCTGTGTTTCCACTCGACGAGATTTTTGCACCACGAGTCATTTTTTCTAGCGACCTGTCCAACCCATTGCCACTCGAGTTGGGCGATCTTCTTGACAATGTCGGTGACTTGACTTCGTTCAAGAAGACAAGTGTTGGTCTTTTTTTTTTTTTTTTACTCTTTATTTAATTTGGGGCTTTTGTCCACATGGATATGCCAGCCCCATTGTATCTTCCCAATTACAGTCTTAATCTAAGCTTATAAAAATAAAAATTATCCCAGTATGAAAAGGAATCACTGTTCAGTCAACTTTACCAATATACAGAATTTTTTGGCCAGATCAGATTTTGGTTTTGATAAAATATTTTGAATTATGCCTACGTCAAGTGTTGGTCTTGTGATCTCGTAGTGTGCTCCCGACCATTTTCCTTTCGTTTCTGGTTTAAGGCAACAGATCAACATAAGAAGTTGGTAGCCAGGCCAGCCAGGCTTCATATAAGCCCTACCATTAACTATACCGAGACCAGTAACAAGCTCAGTTATTCAATTGTTAGGACACAAAGCTCCTGCTGGGAAAAAACCCCTCCCGCTAAGAATCGAACCTGAGACATCTAGGTCTGAGACGAGTGATCTCACCGCTAAACCACAAAGGCTTCTTCTATTAAAAGCAACGCAACGGAACCAAGGCGTCGTCGCGTCGTCCGTCGGTCGCGGTCGGTTGTAAAATTTTCAAATTCGGAACGTGCATTCGAGTGTCAAAAGTCGTGACTGTCTGTCTCAAAAGAGGAGTGACGTGAACCGATTCTTTTTCAACCGATTATTTATTCGAATTTAATCGTTTCGAGATAGGCATCACCAACCAGTCATCGGTTAATTTATTTATCTGCACAGAATCACGTTTCAAGACGGCGCATAATGTTTTCATTTGTTAAACGTTAATTGGATTTGTTTATTGAAATAAGTAAATTGCGAAGTCGAATAGAAAGTGTCTTTCTTAATTTCAAGTTGGCAAATATATTAACGCGCCCAGTCTGCAATTTCTTAAGGTTAAGCAACTTTCGCAAAAGGCCGGTCATCGGGTGGGTGACCAAAAATTTATCATCTCCAGCACCTCTGCGCTTTGGAAGGCACGTAAAGCCGTTGGTCCTGTGGGCTGCATTAGCAGTCGTTAACAACCACCAGTCCGCTCTGGACCGGCTTAGTTTTACACTTGTTTAACACTTGTTCTTATAGATTTAAAATACATATATCGCACTACCAATACAATACTGGTGCAAGTCAAAACATACTGATATTTGAAATTGAACTGTACTGTTCTTCAATACGACAAAATTTCCAATGTCAGTATGTTTTGACTTGCACCAGTATTGTATTGGTGTGCAATATATATTGGATGCGTTCACATAATATTGTTTTTTTACCAAAACAAATCTACATGTCGGATGTGGCATGTATTCTACCATTGTTTGATTAAGGGTAAGCAACTTTTGCAAAGGCCGGTCATTGGATGGGTGACCAAGAATGTATCATCTCGAGCTCCTCCGTGCTTCGGAAAGCACGTAAAGCAGTTGGTCCCGGCTGCTTTAGCAGTCGTTAACAACCACCAATCCGCACTGGGCCCGCGTGGTGGTTTATGGCCCGTTCTCCCTATCCATCCATAGGGAAAGCTCGTGCACCAGCACCCTCTATTCCAAAAAGTTCAACTGGTAGTTCAACTAGTTGAACTAATTGGACAAAAAATTCCAATTATTTCAACTTTAATGTAATCATTCCTTATACTTACAAAGTTGAAATAATTGGAATATTTTTGTCCAATTAGTTCAACTAAAAAATCAAATAAAAAGGAATAAAATATATTTTCTTACTTCCAACAAAAACAAAGATTCAATTGTTCTATGGCACTGTGGTTACCTTGGGCGTCCAAGTATTTCACTGATCTTTAGTATTTGTAAAAATATTATGATCGGATGATAATGACAGTAGTTATTGACATTGAATGGGCGCCTTTGGCTTTCGAAGTAAAAAAGTAAATAGTGTTGAATAATTTCGGCGGGCTGGTTAGAACCAGGATAGCTCAATTGGGAGAGCACCTGCCCCGGTATGTCAGAAGGGTGCAGGTTCAAATCTTGCTCGTGGAAATTTTTTCAACATTTGTGTTTTTGCAACATTTAAAATAATTATAAAGTTGAACTAAAAGGATTAATGTAGTCTAGAAAGTTCAATTTTTAAAATATATTACAAAGTTGAAATAGTTTGATTTTTTATGTCCAATTAGAGTTGAACTTTGTGGAATAGAGGCCCCAGCCCAGCACTGGGTACATAAATTGAGCTGATGATGATGATGATGACATAGGTTTCAATAGGCAAGTACACGCCTTCGCATCAGACTACTACGAACTGTCAAATATCCTCAATAGAATTTGAACTTTAGGTATATGGCATAAGGTTGAACATTTGGTGAAGTAATTTAACAGTTTTGGATAGGTTTAGGGTTGCCATCAGTTAAATTACGGACCCTGGACAAAAACTACAAAAACCCAGGACAATTGGGTGGGTGAAATAAAGATATTCCCCGGACTCCATCGAAAAAAATACAATATTTAAAATAAAAACATATCTGTCATGTTTATTTATTTATAGAAAGTCAACTTAATCGACTAGGGGCAGGTCACGTCACATCACGAGACTCACGAGAACGCGGACATATTTGCTGCACCGAATAACTATGAAATGCTGTAATTTATTGCTTATCATTCCATTCTATCATCATCATCATCATCTCAGCCAAAAGACGTCCACTGCTGGACAAAGGCCTCCCCCAAGGATCTCCACAACGACCGGTTTTGTGCTGCTCGCATCCAGCGGCTTCCCGCGACCTTCACCAGATCGTCGGTCCACCTTGTTGGAAGCCTGCCCACACTCCATTCTATCAAGTTAATCAGATTTCCCCTGAACCCCGCCCGGACGCTCCCCGGACGGAGGACCAAACTAGGACAAATCCGGGGAAACCCGGACGGACGGCAGCCCTAGATAGGTTGCTTGTACAGGTAGGCATCTCTACTGTGTACAAGCAATGAAAGCGTCACCTTAATAGGTAATTAATATTAATCTAATTTCCGACTTAATGTTATACTAAATAGAGCATGTTATTATCAGTGTCATCGATTTACATAAGGCAGAGTTAATTAAGCATAATATTCAAACGAGATTACGTACCAAATAAGGCTTCCACAAAGCTTGGAATCCTTGAATGTGGGCCGTTAATTACCGAAACTCTTATCGGTTTTTGTCTATTGATAACCGATTAGTGCCGGTAGATTTAACCTGCTGAATGCCAGTTACAATTTCAGGGTTTCAATGCGAATTTTCTTTGGTAAGGTAGTTATATCTTTTTGAACTTGTGAAGTACTTAATGATCATTGATTTATTGGGAATAACAAAGGGCGTTCTTAATACTTCGGAGAGTTTTATTTGTGTTTTAAAAACAAAATAAAGTTGACTTTTTACTTACATATTATTAATGTTAACAGAAGGCGTGTTGTAGCACCAATTTTCGACACTTTACGCCCAATGTTCGACATAGTTTTAGAAAAAAATTCAAACCTTTTTTTTACCGGTTCAAAATGTTTCATCTATTTAGTGACGGGGTAACAGATGAAACTTTTTTTCCCCATCCGTCACCCTGGTGGACAAAACGAGGTGACAGATGGGAATGTTCCATTCTTATCGAGAACACAATGTCATACGTGCGATTCAAAAACAGAACATGTATACAAAATTTCAGCTCAATCGGTTGAAGATATCTGCTGCAATTAAATATATGTGACATATTGCGTCATTTGACTATCAAAGGTCATTTTATACTTATGTTTATGCTTTGTGCTGATACTTCTTCTGGCAATCTGTTCCTAGCTTCAATTGCACTGAAAGTCTCAAGACTTTCCATGTGGAATAATAAAAGCAAGCGCGTGTCGGTGGCGATCGTAAAAGTTTAATGTAGTTTAATGTAATTTAATGTAGTTAAAACTGGCTCGCCCTCATGAAGCCAGCGTACTAGACTGATAATGTGCTTCGGAAGGGACGTAAAGCTGGTCCCGGCTGCATTAGCTGTCGTTAACAACCACCAATCCGCACTGGGCCTGCGTGGTGGTTTATGGCCCGTTCTCCCTATCCATCCATAGGGAAGGCTTGTGCCCCAGCAGTGGGGACGTGAAATAAGCTGGTGATAATGGACAATGATCTGTTCTCTCACTGTGTGTCGTTGCCTGAACCCAGCAGTGGGACACATTTATTAACTGATAACGAATTCATAAAAATTTTAAAGTCGATTTTAAGAAAGTTCACATTACTTATAATCTTCTGTAGGAATGCCAATGTTATTAAATATTTATCATTCAGTTCAGATTCAAAGATAAATTCTCGGAATTTTATTGAAAACGATCTCAAAACACTCAAGTATCAATTTGATATTTTAATAAAACAAGATTAAAAGAGATTGCAGACTTATAAAAAAGTGATAAATATTCAATTGGTATACAAATCAATCCTCAATCAAATACAAATCCTTTTCAAACGGTAGCCGATTATTAAACGTATGTCTCTTTTTTATACTTTTGCTTTCGAAATATAAAATCGATATTAAAAGCAGCATGATGTTTGAAATTAAACAAACGATTTCGAGAAACAATCGCGCCGTTTCTTAATCTGCATAAACTAATAACACTTTTCAATCGAACGAATGGATTCTCTAATCGATTGAAAAAAAGTTAAAGTTCCAAATTCAAAAATTGATACGTCCTAATTTCGAATCGATGGCCGCGGGCCAAAACGCCACATTAAATAAACGGAATGGCTAATTCAAAAATTATGAAGTGCGCCTATAATAAGGTTAATTTTTTTTGTGTTCCGTTTTACGCTAAGAATCTCATGGCTTTTTTGGGATATCCAATATTTTTTATTGTGCCCTATCAACGTCCATTACAAGTCATTATGTTTAGATTGTTGTATGGCGTCCTCCTGCGTCTCGGTCTCCCGCTGTTTCGGCCATCTTTTTTTTGTGCGTTCGGACCGTGGAGTATGGCTATAACCCGGCCAAATTGAGAGCGCGGCAAAATTGAATTGACCGCTATAGGCATTAGCGAATTTTTAATTTAATCGTGTCAAATTATCGTCACGGCTGGTTTGTTACACGGTGATTTTAAAAAGACGTTATTATCTAACGATTTGGATGTAAGCTGTGACGTTTCGACACGGTCGGGTTACCTTGCCATTTCATACTTTATGCCCACGTTTCCAAAGTGTTGTACCGAGTAATGAATGCATTTATAGTTGTTTTTTTTACAGCCTCGGACAAGACATGTGGATGAAATTCTTTAGTGATGTTAATTTAAGCCTCGCTAAAAGATATAAAATGGACGCGGTCTGGACTTCGTACATAAATTAGATATAAATGACTATTTTTGGTGTTCAACAAGAGGGACTGTGGTATATTTTTTTGTTAAAAATTTCTTGTGGCGGCGCGGTGGCGTGTGGATTTAAATAAATAAATTCGTGTAACTCGAATAGATGTTTCTTGGTCTCAATGTTAATTAGTATAATTAATTAACGATGAAGTTTAGGAACTTTTTTGTTTGACCTTTATGGGCGAGCAACAGCACAATAATGCTTTGAGATAGGTATTAAGAACTTATTGGAACTCTTTTTTTTTTAATTAGAACGACGATCTGGTGAAGGTCGCGGGGAGCCGCTGGATGCGAGCAGCACAAAACCGGTCGCTGTGGAGATCCTTGGGGGAGGCAGACGTCCAGAAAGTCTTTTGGTTGAAAAGAGGATGATGATGTTTTTTTTACAAAATAGCGATTAAGCGCTTGGTCTTCGTCTCACCTGATGTTAAGTGATGATACGGCCGAAAATGGAAGTACCTACACTTCACCAGCAATTCTTAACTACTGAGGAAATCCTTAAACGCCTCGGTGACCGAGTGAGAGAAAGCTCGGCCCGATACCCGAAGGTCCTGGGTGTACTTATCAATTATCGATAGATAGATAGATATTCAAACTATCTTTGTGCTGCAGAAGCGGGCTATTCGAGCAATTTATAACCTAAAAAAAGCTGGTAATTCTCTTAGGGAGAGATTTAAAGATATTAACATAATGACAGTTGCATCACAATATATTTACAAGAACCGTATGTTTATATAAATACGTACGTATGTTTATAAAAATATAGAAACTTTTTCAAAAAACCGTGATATTCACAATGTAAACACTAGAAATAAAAACAAACTAGCAGTACCTTATACTAGGCTCCACAAAGTAAATAAGTAATTCATTTAGAGGCCTGTGCCATATCCAAAAACTTGATATTAATAAATTTAAAATCACCATTATAGAAAAGCTTAAAGTATCTGATTACATTGAAGACAAAACAGCGTGGGTTTAAAATGCTACAATCACTCCAACAGGTATTTCTAATTCAAAATATTGTTAAGGTTTTTTAAGCTGTTTAACTTGGTAACGGCATATAATTTTGTAAATGTCGTTACATATTATATTAAAGCTGTGGAGTTTCTTGCGCCCATTCTTCTCCACAGCTAAAAAATAGACGTCCTGAATGGGTAGCAGGTAAAAAAATTTTTGGACGATTCAAAAGCACTTTTCTAAAGTTTATTTGAATAAAAATATTTGACTTTGACTTTGACTTTGAATTGTAGCGATGACTTGATTTAAACGATGGAGGGTTTGCCCAGCAGTGGGATAGTTATAGACTGTTTACTAATCTATCTGAGGAACTGGGTTATCTTATCTCTGACTTAACACTTCCGCCGATTCAACCATAAGAACGGCGTGAATTTTTTTTTTTTTACTTAGCACGGCGAATGACTCCATACCACCTGATGTTAAGTGGAAATGGAGCCCAGACGCGAAGACAACTGGTGCAGCGTGGAAACAACGCAGCATCAGTCAACTTCACTCTGCCGGCCCACAAGGTGCTTCTTCACGCCTCGTATGAAGGACCCCATATCATAGGAAGGAGGGAAAACGTGTGCTGAAAGACTATTCCATCTTTTGGAGGTGCGACAAAGAAACGAGTCACCAAATATCTTTGTGCGCGATGGGATATGTAAAATCCTTATTACTTACCGTTTGTCATACACTTTAATCGTGGCTTTAATAATATATCATCATCATCATCATCATCTCAGCCAAAAGACGTCCACTTTTAATAATATATAATAATATATAATTAAAAAAGATAAATAAGCAAAGCAAAACTAATATGTTTTTTTTTATATTGTTTTACGGCTCCGGATGAAATCCATCACCAAGCCTATTCGTTCGATATAAACACTTCTTATCTGTCTAGGTTTTATGTCATTAGTTCCTTATTTCATTAGTATTTTTCCCTTCATGTATGATGATGATGATGAATGAGAAGTGAGAAATGATAGTACCCCCAAAACCCCTCGAGTATCTCAGTAAAGATGTGGGGCTTTATTTAGTCATCGGGCCGACTTCTTGAAAGAATTTGAAAAGTGACGTTGCACTGTTTTGTTTCATTTGCCAACACTCATGCACACTCACGAATACTTAACGGTTAATAACCTACCATTATTTCACATTAATATTCGACATAACACTAATTTTAGAAAATAAAACAATAATTTAATTTAATTATGTATATATCCCTAACAAGTTATTATTTTAAATATAATTTCAATTGTCCGAATAACCGTTACTAAGGCATACTTAGTTACCTTCATAGTATGCTATATAACATTTCTTATAAAATGTTATTTCCTTGGGAGTTTTCGATACCTAGTGTTAAATCCTTAGTGTTATTTCACTACAAAATGCCTCCCATTAGATCTTCTAAACTGAATGATAAATTCCTTTTTGTGTTAACTTAACCTTTTAGATATCATTATTTAATGAGCCAGGTTCAATTGTAGCAACTTATATTTTAATCCCGGACCGCGTGGCGGCCGGACTTACTGAACATCTGTTCATACTTTTATTTGGTGCGTTCCAGGGTCCGTCTACCGGGCAGCGACGACCACCTGCACGCACCCTACCCTTTCTGCATTTCCGGAGGCAGCTACGAGCTGCGGATTCACCATCACCCGGATCAAGATCCCACCGGCGCAGTCGACGGCATGTGTTTGGGCTGACTAGACGCCAAACTGCGCACGCGTCTTAGACCCCGCTCGGAGCTAAGTCCTCTCTTAAAATCGCGCGACAACACTGAGCACTACAGCGACCGACGAAACCCACCCTGAGCATAATAAATTTGGCTAAACCAGACTTACCTCTTTTATTTTCTTTCCTTTTCTGGAACTGGTGATGCCTAACAGTCCAGCGTTTCACCGAGTATACGTAATACGTAATACTTATGTAGTTAGGTCTCGATCGCTTATAGAAAAATGTTTAAAAATCTGCATCTGAATCCAAATCTGCATAAACGTATTACTGTTTTTAATAAAATGTATCGAGTCACAAATCGACTGCAAAAGATAAAGTTCCAAATTTGAAAATTGATTAATTGAAATCAAAAATGTTAACTACAGCTGCTTCATACTATCTTCTTGATACTGGCTAAACTTGCAAACCGCAGCAAGCCAAAAAAGAAGAGAAAGTTTAAAAATAAATAGAAATAGTTCCTACGTCTTTACACCTTTCGTAGCATAGACAATCCCGACGGACACACCTTCACGACCACAGACCAAAAAGAAAACATCTCCCATGCCGTAGCCCCGATACTCCGTAGGTATGTATCCAATACAGAGACGATTAATATTTCTTTATATCATTTCATTAAAACAAAAGCTGGTAGGTAACCCGGGGCGGTACACATTTCAAATGCCGCGTAGTGTTACGAACGGTTAGACAAGACAAGCACGTTAATACGAGCTGCCTTTTTATCTTTATTTTCAACTACTTGGTGTCGCTTAACTTTCATCTCACCTAATAGTATAATATGATGCGTTATGTACTCGTAGAGGTGTACCCTCTACATAACTTATTACGTTACCCAAATCCTCAACTAATTAAGAACTGGCTATCTCATCTCTATCTGTCAGAGCGTAACAATGCTACTAAGATTGCAGTAATAGTGATAGCTATCAGATCTTTTGCTTTTACCAAGATTAAGTGGACATCAGACACACAATCATATGTAGGTACTCCCTCAATGGATGTTTAACTCGGTACCACTGAGTTTGAGACCAGTAGAAATAAAACATAAATATTGTCGTGGCACCAGTGTTTGACACAGTAAGCCCACTGTTAGACATCAGTTCTCAATCTCATCGCCATAAAATATTATATAGTTCATTGAAATTTTACTAGATGACAGTGGCATGTATTCAATTGTTTCTAAAGTGAAAAATCATTTGCTGACCCCTATATTTGGTAGTTAAAAGAAAAAAATTAAAGGAAAAGAAGCGTCGATCACTGGTTTCTGTCAAACACTGGTGCCATAACCCTTAATTTATTAATTATCAATGTAGCATATACTTTTTTTTTAAATTGCCGTACTGCGTCCTGCTGCGCGAAGGCTTTCTCCCAAATCTTTCCTTAAGTCTTGTAATTTGACAGTCTCGCACCAATGCCGTTTATAAAAGTCAAGATCGTCTGTCGCTTTCTTGTCCAAGACCGTATCCATAAAGCCCGCCTCTACTGACACATTCAGCCAACGTGCCAATACGTAAAATATTACAACATTATTAAAAAAAAACCCTGTCCACTTCTAACCGTTCCTAGCTCTACACACTTGTCGTCGAACCAGCTATTACTCGACTATTGTGGCCGAAAAAAAACATTTATAAACACAGACCGAGAATGGCGGTCGAATCACATACTTATTAGGGCATCTATAGGAGTAGGGGTTTGGGCAGTCACGACGCGGCACAATCATTGGAATTATTCAATATTACCTTGGCAAAAAAAACGGTAGATGCCTATAATCGTTCCACTGCTGGGCTTGTCATCACCAGCTCATTATATGTCCCCACCGCTGGGGGCACGAGCCTTATCTATGAAAGGAAACACCACATATAAAATGGTTCTTTTTTTATAGAGATTGCTGATTGCCTCAAACGGCATTTTCAGCGTCACCGGGCTTTTTTGAGGGCGGGGTACGTAAATGGTACCTCAAGCCGTGTGAAACGAATCACCTTCGGAGGTTTTCTAGAGGGAACGGGCCCTACTAGATTCTCCGAAGGGTTCGGATCGGTGATAGAACGGACATAAACCACCACGCGGACCCAGTGCGGATTGGTGGTTATTAACGACTTTTATTTATATTTTTATATTTATCATACTAGTATATTTTAACTTTGTTTTTCTTAGACAATTTTCGACTTATATTAGTACTGTATAACATTGTGAAAATTTAAATTGGTACCTGATGTAATTTTTGCAAAGTTAGATTTTTTTTTTGTGTCTTGTGATTGTCCTTTATTTTTTTTGTGTTTATTTGTGATGGAAAGTGAAAGGGAGAAAAGAGCTTGACACTTGCTGAGTTTCTTGCCGGTTCTTCTCAGTATAAGATCTCCCGCCCAGAGTAGACTTAGGAACCGATGGCATAGTGACATTCACAAGAGCTATAGCCTAAACTGAATAAATAATTTTGAATTTTGAATTTTGAATTTTGAATTTTGACTGCTAATGCAGTCGGGACCAACGGCTTTACGTGCCTTCCGAAGCACGGAGAAGTTCGAGATGATACATTTTTGGTCACCCATCCGATGAGCGGCCTTTGCGAAAGTTGCTTAACCTCAGCACTGGCAGACCGGGCGCGTTAACCACTGGCCACTAGGCCACTGCCATCGAATAGTAAATTACAATTATTACAAAAAAATAATGTTGGCTTATGATAAATTTTATACTTAGTAAGTATTAATAATAAGAACCAAATAACACTAAAAGAAATCTGAAACTAATACCTAGATCTGGAACAATAACATTACTGCGACTTCTTTACGAAAGTTCATGCAACTGGAAAACCAAATACAGACGGCACAATCACATCCAGTATATCTTTTTTTTTACTACTATTTAATATATCTTATTAATCTATTTAAAAAAGAAGGGGTTCTCAATTTGTCCGTATAATTATACAATTTATCCAATATCTAAGCTGCTATTACTAATTAACTAATTTATGTATGTGTGAAAATCCTAGGTAGGTATAGGTATAATAATAGGAGGTACTCTTGGACACGGCGCGGATAGTCCGAAGGTTCCTGTCTCTGCAGCCCTAACCACCGGCAGCATGAGCCCTGCCCCGTTGCCGGCGGTACCCTAGGCTAGGTTTTTTATAATATTTTTATGTTTTGTATGTGCTTTTGTATTAATATTATAACAAACCTAGGCTAAGAAAAAAAAAGAAATAAAGAGATAATAATAATAAGTATTTATTTCAGAATAATTCCATAGATTGTTAGTAATTACAATAGACCTTATACACTAATGTTAGTTACATGAAAAAAATGAAATTGTATATGAAATTCATATAGCATCTAACAACACATGCGAACAACCCCCATTCAACAATTGCGCAACAATAATTAAAACATACCGGCCGAGGTTCAAAGCCGGCAGCGACACGACATTGGCAAACGTTCGACATCGAACCGGGGCACGGTCATTATTCACTCGTTCATTCATTCATTACTGACTGATCATTGTTGCAGAGATATAGGGGGAGGTGTTGCATCGAGCGACAATAAGAAAATTCATTTTGAAAGTAACTTTATGTAAGAGATAGCAGAAACAATCTGTTTAAATAGGGCAAAATATTTGCTTTTAATTTTTTTTTTACACACCAATTATCTAGCCCAAGAGAAGCTTCATTATGAAACTCGTTAAATGGTTACTAGACAACGGATAAACATACTTAAAATACTTAAATACATACTTATTATACATAGAAAGCACCCAGACCCGAGACAATTTAGAAAAACAATAATTTCTAAATTGATCTGACTGGGGATCGAACCCGGGACCTTAGAGATAGCGACACCATGAAAACCGGTGAACAAACCACTCGACCAAGGAAGTCGTCAAAGGAGAAAGGAAGGCCTCCATATATTTGTGGGCCCAGGCGTTAACTCAATGAAAGTTACCTTATTTGAAAGAAGATATAATAACAATTTCTCACTGAAAATTTGGTGAAATTTGACAATCTAGAAATCAAGTTATATGAAATACAGTAAAAGTGAAGTTATGTTACAAGTTAGCATTTTATTGATGTTATTTTCAGAATATTTTTAATGGCTACATTAATATCATTGATCTTAAGCATATGGCAATAAAAAATTAAGAGAATGCGGTGAGAAAGAACATTTTATACATAATAGGTAGGAATATTATCTGTTTTTATATTTGTCTTTGTCACCATGTAAATAGATCAAAACATTTTAAGTGCCTACCTACCTCATTCTAAAACTAATACACGCCACTGGTAGGTGCATACTTGATCTATTAGGGTAGGTTACTTTTATTTTGTTATTTATTTATTAAAAAAGGAGAAAACGAACAAGTAACGATATTTCGTATGTCAAGTGTTAGCTGTCATTTTTTTTGTTTTTTGTTTCCATTTTGTATAAAATGGAAAAGGCAAAAGAACAGGGCCATACAGCCTACACTAAGGTTATACTTTTCTTCCTGTCATTAATGTTTTGCATTAAAATGAGGCTGTAATGTAACACATTTTATGGCATATTACGTTAGTTTGGCGGTAAATGCAATTGTTTTTAGTAGTGCTGCCAAAAATAAAATAAATTCTGAGATTTTATCGATTTATTCTTTATTGATTAATAAGGATTAGAATGTAATCGATTATAACTAAATGCTACTTTTCTCGCTAACCAGATTGTAAAATTGTACTATATTTTGTAATTTTCATTATAAAAATATAACTCTTTTTTTAATACATAATTCAACTAGTTAACTGCTGGGCCCACCACTTCCGATCTCCTTTAAATTTAAACGACGACGACGTACAATGATTGAGTTCTAACAATTAAACTAACACTTAAAATTAAAATGCGACGATGAATGGACCTATACTCATATCAGCCTAAGTTGCAGCTTCAAGAAACTGCAACGCTGATTTTCTGAGGCGCCTGTGTAAATTTAACGTTCAATTATATTTTAAAACTGTTATCCATTCAGGCATTTCCACGTGATTTAGTAACATATAAACATAATAATATAAACTAACAATCTTTCGCATTTTATACATAATAGTAAGACATTATAAAAACTCTCCGGTCCTTTTATGATAGGGCATTTTCCAATATTTTTGACGCTGTAAGGGAGAAAAGAGCTGGACACTTGCTGAGTTTCTTGCCGGTTCTTCTCAGTACAAGATCTCCCGCCCAGAGTAGACTTACGAACCGATGGCACAATGACGTTCATAAGCTATTTGTAGCCTAAACTGAATAAATGATTTTGAATTTTGAATTTTGAATTTCTTGTCTTGGAGGTTACAAATATGCATTTAAGTAACCTCCATGACAAGAGCATTAAGCAAGATAATACCTAAATAATTAAAAAGTAGTCAACTTAGTTTATTCCAGTTTTCTCCTAGTAATTTTGGACTTGTTAACATAATAGCAATAATAATAAAAGCATTTATTCATTGCCACACATAGAAAGCAATGATTTGATGCATCATCATCATCATCATCATCTCAGCCAAAAGACGTCCACTGCTGGACAAAGGCCTCCCCCAAGGATCTCCACAACGACCGGTTTTGTGCTGCTCGCATCCAGCGGCTTCCCGCGACCTTCACCAGATCGTCGGTCCACCTTGTTGGAGGCCTGCCCACACTGCGCTTTCCGGAGCACATAACAAAGAAAAACTTAAAACTAGTGGCCCTGAAATGGCTCCCACTCCCACCATTACCTATAAAATTCGAGTTTTGTATGAAAATTTTTTAACGATCTGGTGAAGGTCGCGGGAAGCCGCTGGATGCGAGCAGCACAAAACCGGTCGTTGTGGAGATCCTTGGGGGAGGCCTTTGTCCAGCAGTGGACGTCTTTTGGCTGAGATGATGATGATGATGATGATGAAGATTTTTTATAAAATTTTATTTTTCATACTAACGTTTCGTTTTTTCGTTTTATTTTAATTTTCTTAGCATCTATTTATGTAAACACTATAAAAATTGTAGGGTAGTGTGTTTGTTTCACTAGCTAAATATAGCAGACATTAAAAAGAACAAAAATCAAGTCCCTTCAAAGCTACAATGAAACAAAAGGACAATTCCGCGAACAAAAAAGTTGTAAATTTAAAAAAAAATTGGGCCATAAAAACACAAAATAAATAATCATTGTTATTACTGAAGCCTAAGTAACACAGTCCTAATTATAGGTGGATAATAATATTAACGACCGGTATTGATTTTTAGAAGTAATAGATCTATTAATACGTGAGAAAAAACCTCCAATTTCATAGGTAAGGACCTATTATCAAGGCACTGCATTGTCACCACGACGGTGGTCTTCTGAGGGTGCCAGACAACTAACAACCCCCACATTACATTCATACATACTCTTACGTTACGGGAGGAGCTCGACGGCGCATTGGTTAACGCGCCCGGTCTGCGATTGCTAAGGTCAAGCACCTTTCGTATAAGCCGGTCATCAGATGGGTGACCAAAAATTTATCATCTCGAGCTCCTCCGTGCTTCGGAAGGCATGTAAAGCCGTTAGTCCCGGTTGCATTAGCAGTCGTTAACAACCACCAATCCGCACTGGGCCCGCGTGGTGGTTTATGGCCCGTTCTCCCTATCCATCCATAGGGAAGGCTCGTGCCTAGGCTTGCCAACTCCAAAAAAGCCATTCCCGGGATTACCCAGCTCGGCATCCGGGACTTAGGCATATTACGCGGGACACAACACACCACGTATAAAATGGTTAGAAAAAAAACTGCATATTTTTTTTTATCATTTAATAAAAAAAACTTTTTTTTATTAAATTTTAAAACTGTACTTATTTGCGATTTTGCGTAATTTAACAAGTTTTTGTTTTTCAATACGTAGTTATAAAATTCGCTGCATTTTTGGTCAAAATTCTTTTTAATTTGTGGTTCAGCCTTGACGTGGTCGACAGACAGCTTAATTTCTACTGTCTGTCTGTCTGTCAGTTTCCACAGAGGGAAAACATTTTCTCTGCTGATGCATTTGAAGATGGTATCGAAGTTACTATCTGAAAGATATCTACATGTGCGGGCGGATTTGGGGCGACTCGGGCGGACCCACACCCGTGCAACGCACCCGCCCGCACGCACAGTGAACGAATACCGATCGCTTCATTGTGCACCTGACGCGCGAAATACGCAATGCATAGGTATTAAGAAATTTTTATAATGCGTAGCAAATTACTCGGGCCAACTGCCTAACCCGAGGGTAGTAGGTACGAGATAGATACTTATATGATATTATCACTGATATCCGCGACAAAATGCGTCACGTCAGGGGGTCACGGCGGGACGGCCTAAAATTGACCCAGAAGCGGAACGTCCCGGAAAATCCAGGACGGTTGGCAAGCCTACTCGTGCCCCAGCAGTGTGGACATAAAATGAGCTGATGATGATACTCCTACGTCCTTCTCCAAACAAGAGGTAGAAAGATCAAATCATTAAAATGAAACAACGGATCTACTCGCGTTTATTTTACACATTACTTATTTCATATTTAAGTACTGACGTTTCGAACCCTTTGCAGGGTCCGTGGTCACAGGGAGACTTCAATTACCTTTATTTCAATGTGTAGTGTTCGCGTAAAATTTAGAAAACAATATGAGATCAAATCATATTATTTTAAAACGGAACGCACCCGATTGGTAAGCTCGCGCGAATACCGTTCCGTGTGCACCCAATTTCTAAATAAACCTCAATTAATTTGACCTTGCTTTCAAATCGTTTGTCGCGTGCTCGGACCGAGCCTCCGAACGGCCATTGTTTAACAACATTAAAGCCGTATCGATAGGTATTGCTTATTACAATGTGTGTAAAAACATTACATTTGAATTGAGAAGAAGAATCATCTCTAGTTCGTTGGACCACTGCTGGGGCACGAGCCTTCTCTATGGATGGATAGGGAGAACGGGCCATAAACCACCACGCGAGCCCAGTGTGGTGCGGTTGTTGTAAATGCTTGCCAATGCAGCAAGGATTTAGTCGTTTCTTTCAACACTTATTGACGACCTCCTTGGTCGAGGGGCTTGCACACCGGTTGTCATGGTGTCGCCATCTCTGAGGTCCCGGGTTCGATCCCCGGTCGGATCAATTTAGAAATACCTTTTTTTTAATTGTTTCTGGTCTGGGTGTTTCCTATGTATAATAAGTATGTATTTAAGTATATTAAGTATGTTTATCCGTTGTCTAGTTAACCATTTCTCGAGTTTCTTGGAAGCTTTTCTTGGAGCTAGATAATTGGTGTGAGTGCGGGAAACATTTATTATTATTTATTATTTATTCATCACAAAGTTATTTATCGTCTTCAGCTTAAATGGCTGACCATAACGCAACGTCGTAAGTCCAAAATTCTAACAACTCTATTTTCTATTCTAAATTATCCTAATTCTCCTTCTAACTGAAGTTAGTTTCAGTTACTTAGTTTTTTAGTTTCAAACAATAGGGCTCCGCAGAATATGAGCGTTGCAGGTGATGTTCATGCTGCAACATGTGCTGAGTGGGGTTTCGCTTCTTTATTTTATTTTTGTCTATTACTTTTAATTTGAAACTGAATAAATATTTTGATTTGATTTTGATTTTAGTTTCAGTTCCCTTGGCTCAACTCATGCCCGCCAACGTCGCTCATGAAATAATTATCTTCTCGCCACTCCTTTGCATGATTCAGGATTCGTTGCAAATTCCTTCACGGTTCAGGCCACTCGATTATGGAACGCTCTCCCCGAAAAAGTCAGACAAGCTCCAAGTAAATTGGTCTTTAAAACTATGGTGTATAAACTGTTTCTAACCAACACCCACGTAAGAGATTCCCGTCATCTTTTCTTCTGTTAAATTTTATAAACTTAACAATTGTATATTTCAGTTCTTAAAAATAACATGTAATTATTAAAAAAAACACCGATATCTAAACTTTCAAATTAAAATTACAAAAAATATTTGCGGTTCTGAGGTGGTTTTGTGTGATTATTTAGTATAATTATGTTTCATTTACGTTCTTTGTCGCACCGCTTACCAATTTTTCTGTCTAGCCCTTCCTTAGGGCGACTGGTAGATAATGCCATTTGGCATTAAGTCCGCCTTTTGTACTTTATTTAATTTTATTGTGCAATAAAGATTAAGTAAATAAATAAATAAATAAGACTTCTCGAAGAGCTTGATGGCGCAGTGTTCACCGCGCCCGCAAGTTTGTTACCGAAATAAGCAACCATACGATTTGTGTCCGTAATACCAATTCATCAACTGCAGTTAGAGCGTTGCAATTGTAATAAGCCTGCCTGCGATTACGAAGGTTAAGCAACTTCCGCAAAGGCCGGTCATCGCATCAGCGTTTTATTGCAACTCATAAAATAGTTACCCTTCTTGTTTGGGAGAAATTTCTATACCCTCTTCTTTGGGCCATTAGCAAACGTTTCGTTTTAAAGTAATTAAGAATGTCGGTGTTTTTAACTCTTTGCCGGCGGCGGTGCTACAAAAACAAAGTAAAACAGAATAAAGGGTTCCTCAAGGTTACAGTTTCAGACCGCTTTTCTTCTTTATTCCGCTCTTACTCTCTCCGTCGCATATTCTTTGTTACATTGTTAGTATGACGAGGAGCTCAATGGCGTGGTTAACGCACTCAGTCTAAGAAGTTAGGCAACTTTCGCAAAGGTCGGTCATTGGATGGGTGACCAAAAAATTATCATCTCGAGCTCATCCGGGCTTCGTAAGGCACCAAAGTTAGTATGACGAGGAGCTCGATGGCGTGGTTAACGCACAAGTTCTAAAAAGTTTAGCAAATTTCGCAAAGGTTTGTCATCAGATGGGTGACCAAAAAGTTATCATCTCTAACCCCACCGGCTTCCGAAGGCACTTAAAGCCGTTGGTCCCGGCTGCATTAGCAGTCGTTAACAACCACCAACCCGCACTGGGCCCACGTGGTGGTTTATAGCGTTCTCCCTGAGCTGTTTACGTCCATAGGGAAGGTTCGTTCCCCAGCCGTGGGGACGTAAAATGAGCAAGCGATAAAACGTTTCACCACCAACTCATTTTATGTTAAAATGAAACAACCTTTACGGATCTACTCGCGTTTATTTTATACATTACTTTTAATTAATGTTTATACTGACGTTTCGAACCCTTTGCAGAGTCCGTGGTCGCAGGGAGACTGAGATGTTGGTCGGTCGTCTCATAATTAGATCATTTTATGTTTTTTTTTTAAAACGTTTACACCAAACAAATTGCGTTCTCCTAGTAGGGTAAACGGACCGATAATCGTCACCTCTCATTTCGAACGAAGGGGTCACGGCACCCCGCTCACTAAGCATTCGGAACGGGACGCGATGCGTGAAATCCGTCATATCGAGACGCGCCCCCAAGGACTCGCCGATACGATTATTCGATTTGCTATCAGGGTTGGCGCGTTTGGTTACGTATATTCATTTTTTTGGTATTATTAAACTTTTATCGGAATGTTCTTTTAATGTAAAACGTTGTCTTTGATGTAGTAGTCGATGTAGTTGTTCCTTTTTAAATAAATAAATAAATATTCATATTTATTTGCTTTTCATTATCATATGGTATGATGGTATTATGACCGTGGTATCAAGAAAAATACAGTAGACATGTGATACTTTTGTAAGGGCATTGTAAATTGTTGGAGCACTACTGCTTCTTTAACTAGATACTAATTATAACAAAAAAAAAATTACAAACATTGGGTACAAAAAAAAACAAAAATATATATAAATTGTTTATTATGTTTTGTACAATAGGTGACATGTAATTGCCATGTGCTTACAGGACGTTACATATATATTTTTTTATAAATAATGTACAACATTCATCTATTTACTATTTTTTCTTCTCTTTATAATATGTGACATGCAAAAAAAATTATGTCTGACTTGATACAACACATATGCAATAATTAATGTATCCGGTGAACACGGACCCTATTAAGGGTTCGGAACATCGATTTGATTTTAATACCTGTTTAATCATAACAAAGAAACACTATCATTATTTTAGTAAAGTATTAAAATAACCTAATTATATATAGTACCATTTCTGGATATGGCTATGCTTGGCAAAATACGATACTCACTTTGCCCGACCTGGGCATTAAATCCAGCACCTTCCGATATCAAACTGATCACTCCGACATTTACCTATCGCGGAGTTAGTTAAATAAATGCAACAAAACGAACAACTGACAACCCTAACAACAATAAATATCCCCATATAAATTCAACATAAAAAGTGGATTAAAATCGGTCGTGACAACCCTGAGCTCATCAACATTAAGAGTCGAACATGATACGACCATTGATATACTACCCCCCCCAGTCAATAGAGTATAGTATGTTGACGTCCCTATGGAATAGCGGTTAAAACACCGGCCTTAGTCTAATGGATCCAGGGTTCGATTCTTGGATATTATACCGATACGATCCAAGCCAAGGGAGCGGGAACACGCTTGTGTGATGCGATTCCCTCCAGAAACCCTAGACGGTGTTTTGAGTACACGGCTTGAGGTGAGGAACCCTTTAAGTTTCTCGCCGCCCTATTACAAGTCCGGTGATGTTGTAAAGGCCGTTAGAGAAAAACAGCAAACTCTCTCAGAAGATATCAGTACAGTCAACATCAAAGGTAACTGATGATTGGTCAAGTTTCAAAATATGAAATCAGTATGAATGATTTAAGGATAGTAGAATAAAAAGATAGAAACTTGATTAATTAAACCACATATATTTTTTTATGTAACAATTTCTTATATTTATACAAGAATCAAATAATCGAATTCCGACTAATAAGACGGAATCTCGTGAAATATCCATATTAACATCAATGTTTGCGATCAATGAACCTAAATAGCTCTACCTACTCCGATCACTGGTGATCACAAATGGATCCACTTTAATCATCGCACATAGTTGTACCTACCAATGTTATATCTGCATCACAGACATGTAATGTATGTTGCAAAAGTTAAGTCATCATCATCATCACCTCATTTTATGTCCCCACTGCTGGGGCACGAGGCTTCCCTATGGTTTGATAGGGAGAACGGGCCATAAACCACCACGCGGTCTCAGTGCGGATTGGTGGTTGTTAACGACTGCTAATGCAGCCGGGACCAACGGCTTTACGTGCCTTCCGAAGCACGGAGGAGCTCGAGATGATAGATTTCGGCCTTTGCGAAAGTTCTTAAGCTCAGCAGTCGCAGACCGTGCGCGTTAACCGGCGCACCATCGAGAAAAAAACATAGACTGTACTTGTCTACATTAGAAGCAATTAATTATTCTGAAGCAAGGGGTTATAAATCTATTCACTACTCTCACTTCCTACCCTTGTTACTCCCGTAGCCTAAGAGCTAGTTAATCCTGGAATTAATCCACGGTGTTGGGTAGCATAGTCGATATTAATTATTAAGCAACATTAGCAGCGGCAGGATATATGATGGGTGACAGAAATATTTCCTGAGTTCCATGGAAAGTTTATACTGTCTGTGTATAACATATTATTAATATAACACTTGAAAAAAGCTACGCGCTCTTGTGAGTATTGAACCTGCAACATTTGCATGCATCTTGACTGTTCCAATTGTGTTTACCCGAATTGGGTCAGAGTGGTGGATTTAAATCCCATTAGAAATATTAAATATATTTATAAATATATAGATATATTTTATAGTTGGCACGGCAAATGACTTCATTCCACCTGATGTTATGTGGAAATGGAGTCCAGACGCGAAGCCAACTGGTGCAGCGTGAAAACAACGACCCTGCCAGCCCACAAGGTGCTTCTTCACGCCTCGTTTGAAGGATATATCATAGGAAGGAGGGAAAACTTGATCGAGAAAATACATTATGGGATTTAAAAGCAATGTTAACACTTATTTAAGGACTAAATACAAGAACACTAGTATCAAAACTAGGCTGAGCCTGAGACCTAGATGCTAGTTAAATCCTATAATGTTTTACTAAATATTTTATTATATATATCTCTAATCCTAGCAGTGGGACAAAGGTGTTAACTCCGTTATAGTTAAAGCTATAACAATATGTAGTTAACAAAAGGTTACTGGTTATAGTACTATAAAAGTAAGCGCTTTATTTTATTGAAAAATCGTCCAATTTAGTAAAACTTTAACAAATAGGCAACCTTGTAATAAAATGTTCACAATGTATTGCTTAATCTTTTGATTGTGAAATATTTGTAGGTTAGGTACCCACTTTTTAGTTTTAATTGCTAGTTTTATACAATTCCTATTGTATTTATCAAATTATTAGTTACGTCTGTAGATATTATTTATTTTATATGGAGTATTAAATATTTGGAGTAACAAATTGCAACAGTTTCCCGGACATATCATAACATAAAAATGTATTTTTACTTTTTTTCAAAAGACAGTATACATAGTTAGCTATAACTGTAATTATTATTATTGATTTACATAAATTAAAGTTTTTAACTTCACTCTTATTTGGGTCGCTTATCTTGGTAACTGCCATTGCTAATTATGCTTAGTAAATAGCAGTGAATTAGTATTCGCTAATGAATCATTAATTAGAATTAGCATATACTTGTCCGCTGCTGGATCATCGTCCGATGACAGTAAAAGTACCATTGTTAAAAAAGCACTTAAAAAAAGTACCATTGTAAATTAAATTTCAATGTCAACAGGTCACTTCCTGACCCACTTACCCTATTCGGCGTACTTTAATTGAGTTGTCATCGGTAGCGATCGCCCCTTGACCCTCGTATGTTATGTAATTGATTAATTTAGCGCCGTAGGGTCGCCGGTTCGAAATTTGGTGCACCGAAATTGACGTGTCGTCGTGTTAAATGAAAAAAAATGTAATTGAAAAGAGTTGGTTGTTCAACAAAATAAAGTTAAGTATAAATTGTGTGTATTTTTTTAAATAGAATATTGTACCTATATTTTTTTTATAAAAAAGGAAAGTGCTAGTGTTAAGAATTTTTTATTTGTTTAGGGCTAGGTTTAAGATAAATACTACTGAAGGACTTTGGCAAAAGACACTGACATATTGGATAACAAAAAAAAAATATGTATATTATGTAAACATGTGATGAAATGAAAAACATTTCTATAATTTTTGTAATCTAATAAAGAAATTAACGGGTTTCCTGAATTATCGTGGAACGGACCGTAATAGCACACTACACATCTCATCACCAGCTCATTAGACGTCCCCACTGCTGGTACACGAGCCTTCCCTATGGATGGATAGGGAACAATATGTATATGGGAAATAAGGCGTTCGGAAATTTGTCTACAGTGAAAAAAGACGATCGGAATTTTTTATATATGAAAATAAAAATATCGGATAATACATCTAACAAATCAGAACGGGCCATAAACCACCACGCGGGCCCAGTGCGGTGCGGTGGCTGTTAACGACTGCTAATAATGCAGCCGGGATAAAAACGGTACGTAAAGCCTTACGTGCTTTCCGAAGCACGGTGGAGCTCGAGATGTTAAATTTTTTGGACACCCATCCTATGACCGGTCTTTGCGAAAGTTGCTTAACGTCAGCAATCGCAGACCGGGCGCGTTGACCACCGCGCCATCGAGCGTAATAGCATACCTAATACCGTAAATTAGAACGTACAAGGACATAATAGTATGCTATTTCGAACTAAAGTGTTTAAATAGTTCATGGAAAATTGGCTTAATTAATATTTGTATGAGAAATATTAAATTGGTAGCATTGGAAAGCCTTATTAAGCCTTATTTACCGCCATTCTAATAGTTAGGTTCCGCAACGCTAATTAATCTAACAATAGGCTTATAAAAATGTATTTTTTTATTTTTTTTATTTTGTCATGATTTTGTGATTTGACTTTTAGGAAAGAGTTTGCTTGTTCTTGTCTTGTAGCCCTAACAGCATAAAGCATTATGGTATAATGCTCTAAGCCTAACAGCGTAAAACTGGTCTAGCGTTTCCAAGCGTTCAATCTTTTTCTTGTTCAAACTCGATCAATTATTTTATTTTATTTCTAACTTCAAATGGGGCAAAGAGGTTTTATACCCTAACTTCGAAATTGGAATGCGTTTTTCAAAAACACTATGCCGCGACCTCAGTCACGGTCGTGACAATGACCCCGTGACGTCTGACCCGTGTGAAACTTTGACATCGTGACGTTCGCGCTGCGTTCCAATTTCGAATTTGGAAAAAATGACGATCGTTACGGGCCGCTGGCCGTTGAGAATCCGATGGCCGTGCTGCGTTCGAACGCTGTTGAGAAAGCTCGTATAGTTGACTAGGTAATTTAAAAAAGCTACACAAAAAGCATTTATATTGCCACTAAACGTTAACTTACAACTGAAATAGCTATTCTTACAGACTTTGGCATGTAGAGACAGAAAAGTCAAGCTAAAAAGAATTTGCTGAATAACAAAACAAAACCAAATAAAGAAGTTGCTTAGATATAATATCTTTATTGACAAGCCAGAAAGTAGTGGTTCAAGTGTTTTGTGCTTAAAGTTTAAAAAATAAGGTTTTTATATGTAACTTATACATTATTGATTTGGACGAATCTAGAGTAGAGTAGAGATACCGGAAATCCTTCATCATCATCGACATATAAATGACCCACCGCTGGACAAGTCACTGCGCCCTCCACTCCTCAAAAACTTATAGTAAAAGTAAAGCTTTGCAGTATTTCGAGTGTACTTGCCTTACTAAACGCGGCACAACAAGTCTCCACGAAGTTCTAATTTATAAAAATTGATTCTCTTTCTTTTGCCCTTTCACTAGGCGAAGGAAGCGAGACATTCAGCCTCATTGATAAATCGTATTGAATCCTACAAAAACTGTTATTTTTATAAATCGAAAAGAGCAGTCACTGTTCTTAAATACTATAATCACAGTTTGGCAGTAGCTTTGTTGTCCCCCCGCCCGATCCTCTAAATGCCACTACACATTTACAGAATACACTAAACATGCACACTAGTTTAGGCCCAACACACAGTACTCGTAGAACAAGGGTACGTAGAACCGGTTCACACGCGCTCTAAACCAGGTACAGACGTGTACCTGGGCGCTTCTCTCCTCCTCCACGGTCCGGTCTACCCGAGCCGAGGTCCATGCCTTTAGAGGCGCCCTCGGGTGGTTCCGCTCCCCGATCCGATCCGAGCCCTTCGGAGAATCTAGTAGGGCACGGAGACGCGCACTTTTAAGTGTGCGATGCCGTTCCCTCTAGAAAACCTCTGAAGGTGATTCGTTTCAACACGGCTTGAGGTACCCTTTACGTATCTCGCCGCCCCCAAAAAGCCCGGTGACGCTAAAAATGCGGTTTAAGGCAATCAGCAATCCTCTCTCAAAAAAAAAGCTTTGTTATCTTTTTTTTAAATTGTTATTTTAAATACAAAACGCTTTAATGGGATAGTAGCACCAGTCTTCGACAGGACCAGATCGACACGTTTTTTTTTTAGTTGATGGCTTCGTGCGTTTAGCACATTTAGCCAGTTTCAAAGTAATTTATCTTACAAGTAATACATAAATAAACAATATTTCGATAATGATGAATGATATTAGAAATGGGAAGTGAGAAATTATATACCTCCCAACCCCTCGAGTATCTCAGTAAAAATGTAGGGTTTTACTAAGTCCTCACGCGAGCTTCTTGAGAGAATTTGAAAAGTGACGTTGCACTGTTTTGTTTCATTTGCCAACACTTATGCACACTCACGAACACTTAACGGTTAATAATCCAGCATTATTTCAAAGTCAAAGTCAAATATTCTTTATTCAAATAAACTTTAGAAAAGTGCTTTTGAATCGTCCGTAGTTTTTTTACCTACTACCCATTCAGGACGTCTATATTTTAGCTGTGGAGAAGAATGGGCGCAAGAAACTCCACAGCTTTAATTCAATATGTAACGACATTTACAAAATTATATGCCGTTACGTTACCAAGTTATATTAGTTTAAAAAAAAAATCTTAACAATATTTTGGATTAGAAATAGATTGGAGCATTTTAAACCCATGCTGTTTTGTCTTCAATGTAATCAGACACTTTATAATAAGCTTTTTTATAAAGCTTTTCTTTAATAACGATTTTAAATTTATTAATATCTAGTTTTTGGATATTACTTGGAACTTTATTGTAAAAACGTACACACAGGCCTCTAAATGAATTATTTACTTTGTGGAGCCTAGTATTAGGTACTGCTAGTTTGTTTTTATTTCTAGTGTTTACATTGTGAATATCACTGTTTTTAGAAAAAGTTTCAATATTTTTATATACATACATTAGGTTCTCGTAAATATATTGTGATGCAACTGTCATTATATTAATATCTTTAAATCTCTCCCTAAGAGAATTACCAGCTTTTAGATTATAAATTGCTCGAATAGCCCGCTTCTGCAGCACAAAGATAGTTTGAATATCGGCAGCATTGCCCCACAGTAAAATGCCGTACGACATTACGCTATGGAAATAACTAAAGTAAACAAGTCTAGCTGTTTCAATGTCAGTGATCTGACGAATTTTCATTACTGCATAAGCCGCAGAGCTCAGTCTACTCGACAATTTATCTATATGTGGGCCCCACTGTAGCTTTGCATCCAACGTAATGCCTAGAAACACTGTGGTGTCCACAAGGTCCACATTCTTATCTTTAATTCTTACACTGGTTTTTACCTCCTTAACGTTGGGTAATACAAATCTTATACATTTGGTTTTTTGTTCATTTAATAGCAAATTGTTAACACTAAACCAATGAACTATCTTTGAGATAGCATTGTTCACATCGTCATCAATCGGCTGTCGTCGTATCACTTTGAATAAAAGTGAGGTATCATCTGCAAACAATACTATCTCATGTTTGTCTTTTACAAAGTAAGGCAAGTCGTTAATATAAATTAAAAATAAGAAAGGACCAAGAATTGAACCCTGTGGAACTCCCATTGTAACCACCGATCCCGGAGATCTTTTACCGTTAACATCAACCCTCTGAACCCTATCACTCAAATATGAGATAAGAAGATTCAGTGATGCATCTCTAATTCCATAGTGGTAGAGCTTCCTGACCAGAGTTTCATGTAAAACACAATCAAAGGCCTTGGATAAATCACAAAAAACCCCTACGGCATCGTGTGAATCCTCCCAGGCATTAAATATTTGAAGTAAAAGCTCAACACCAGCGTCAGTAGTCGAGCGACCCCTAGTGAAACCATATTGTATAGAATGTAAAAGTTTATTTCTATAAAATGAACTTGAATTTGGTCTAGAATTATCTTTTCAAATATTTTACTAAATGTGGGTAACACAGAAATTGGTCTAAAGTTAGAGGGGTCACATGTGCTACCTGATTTGAATAATGGGATTACTTTACTGTGCTTCATTAGGTCAGGAAAAACACCACAGTCAATGCATTCATTAAATATGCAAGCTAAAACTGGAGCTATTGTCTCAATAACGGATTTAGTGACGTCGACGGAATTACCCCACAGATCAGCAGTCTTCTTTTTATTAAGAGTATTAAAAGTTTTAATTATATCTCTAAAAAAAAAAAAAAAAAAAAAACCTAGCCTACTTCTTAACTGATCTTTAGTATTTGTAAAAATATTATGATCGGATGTTAATGACGGTAGTTGTTAACATTGAATGGGCGCCTTTGGCTTTCAAAGTAAAAAGTAAATAGTGTTGAATAATTTCGGCGGGCTGGTTAGAACCACGTGGAAATTTTTTCAACATTTGTGTTTTTGTAATTTGTTCGCAACAAAATTTGCGTTAAAAATTATATAAACATTTATATCTCTAAAATCAATTTTTTGAAAACTAAAATAGTTTTCACTAGGTTTGACATTTTCCTTTAGAACCGCTTCAGCTACAGTGGGGGAGGAGTCTAAAGCCTTTGTAGTTGAAACTGGAATATCAGTAAAAAACTTCTCAAATGCCGCAGCAACATCAGCATCGGAAGTTAAGGTTTGATTTTCGTAGCTCAATTTGTACTGATTGTTACGACTTTTGACATTTCCAGTTTCACTATTTATAATATTCCATGTCATTTTTACTTTGTTATCACTTAGCTTAATCTTTGAACTCAGGAACTTTGCCTTTGCTAATCGACATACTATTTTAAATAACTTAGAATAATTTTTGACATACAATTTAAAATCTTAACTGGTGTTATAGTTGCGTTCATCATATAGCTCATAAAGTCGCTTTCTACTTTTGTGGATACCAATTGTAGCCCATTCACTAAAAGTAACAGTACCACTAACCGAGATCCTTTTTGGAATAAAAGTTTTATTAAATTCTGTACAATATTTATGAAAGAAATCATTATAAAATTCATTTGGGTTATCATTATACTTTAAAAAACATATATTATCATAAAGATTGTTTTTAAACCGTTCTAGACGACTTGCAGTTTTTGGTACAACAGTGATATTCAGTTTCTTCACTTGCTTACACTCATATGGAAGGCTGACCATTTGGCCACAATGATCAGAGTCCAGTTTATTAATAATGAGTTTAGGCAGTGGTACTAGATCGGTATATATGTTATCAATACAAGTGGCCGAAGTGGCAGTTATTCTAGTTGGCTCCAAAAATAAATTATTTAAATTATACGATTGAAATAAATTTTTAATTTTGATAGAACCTGTAGACTTTTCTAACAAATTAACATTAAAATCACCGCAAATAACTATCTTTTTACCTACATTGCGGATTTTATATAATGCTTAATCCATTACTTTTTCAAAATAATCATACAATGCTGACGGAGGCCTGTATACACTTAATACAACAAGTCGCTCCAGCTCCACACAAGCTATTTCTATTGTTCGCTCAACCGAGAGGCTCACTATGTCTTTTCGTTCCTTTAATTTTAATTTCTTATTAACTATAATTAAGGAGCCACTATGAATTGAATTTACTCGACTGAACGAACTACCTAGTTAGTTAGTTAGTTAGTTATACTGGGCTGTATCCGCACTTAGCCATTCGATTTGGCCATTGTACGTATTGTACCTTCTGCCTACTCCAACCAACCCAGATTATCCCAGAAGGCTTGCAGCCTTTTCAGGCTGCTGCAGGCTTCCGCAAGCGTTCTGGGTGTTTGGAGAAACCGTGCCCGTTCGTCTGCCACACTCCTGCACTCCATGAGCACGTGTTGTGGCGTTTCTTCCGCCTCCATGCATCCTCTGCATAGAGGGCTGTCGGTCACACCTATCGTAAATAGGTGCTTGTTTAAGGGACAATGACCAGTAATAATACCGATGATTTTACGGATTCTGTCCCTGTTTAATCTAAGGAGGTTGCGGGCAAGCTTTTTTGATGCCACCGGAACTGCATTCTTGGTTTGCATGCTACCTACACTGTTTCTCCATTCTGTTAGATGTTCATCTTCGGTTAATTTGCGCAGCCACGTTTTTATCTGGGCCTGAGGTATGGGCAGCAGTGGTTCCGGTCCATAAACTGCTGCCATCGATCCTCTTTTGGCCAGTTCGTCAGCGGCGTCATTACCCTGTGAGTTGCTGTGTCCTTTAATCCATTGCAAAGTTACTTTGTTTGCCTCTGCTATGGATTGGAGAGTGTTATGACATTCCAGTACAAGGACAGAGGTTATGGTGTTGTTTTTTAAAGCTTGAAGAACGGATGCACTATCTGAGACAATTTTTATATTTAGGTCTCTGACAGCTCTGGCTGCAACCGCCTGTGCCGCCTTGGTGATACCAATACATTCTGCTTGAAAGATTGTATTTAACTTGTCTAAAGTTGTTGAAATTTTTATATTTAAGTCATTCGAGAAGACACCCGCTCCAGTGCCGTGTGCGGTTTTGGATCCGTCTGTGTATATCCTAACTTCATTGATGCCAGAGCTATCAACTGGTTCCGCAGTAAGTTGGATATTGTATCTTCTATCGAAGACGTGGTGACATGGTATTCTGTCCATGGGCGCTTCAAGAAACGGTATTTCTTTCAGGCTTGCCTGCAGAATCTTTGAGTGTGTAGTTATGCTTTGTTTCCATAACCCGTTAGATCTTAGTCTTAAGGCTGCGCCCTTGGCTTCCTCTTGAATGACCAGATCTAGAGGTCTTAAGTTCAATATATACTCCAGAGCGGCTGATGAAGTTGTTCTCATGCACCCCGTGGCTGCTACGCTTGCTAGGCGTTGCAGACTCTGGAGTTTTGCTTTTACCGTGACCAGTTGGGTTCTGGGTCACCAGACAACTGATCCGTAGGTTAAGGAAGGTCTGATAACTGATGTGTATAACCAAAGTGTGATTTTTGGATTTAGACCCCATTTTTTCCCAACAAGTCTTCTACACTGCCCAAACGCTATACAGGCCTTCTTTATTTTTGCGTCAATGTGCCTCGCCCAATTCAGTTTATTATCCAGGATGACTCCCAGATATTTTACTTGAGTTGATAGGGAGAGGTTGGTGTTAAAGAGTTTTGGTGGTTGGAGTTCTGGTAACTTCCTTTTGTTGGTGAAAAGGATAAGTTCTGTTTTTTTCGGGTTTACTGACAATTTGTGTTCGTCACACCAGTCTTCCACAATCTGAAGGGCTGAGCGCATCACTTTGCATAACACATTTTCAGCGCTCCCATTTATCAGTATTGCTAAGTCATCCGCATAACCAATAGTAGTGTATCCTCTATCATTGAGTTTTTTAATGAGGCTGTCTATGGAACATAGTAGATGTTCCATAGAAATGGTGATAACACCCCTCCTTGAGGGCACCCTCTAACTACTTTAGCCCTCGTAGTAGTGTTCACCACTATCTGAACCGCCCTTTTGCTAACCAGCGCAGTGATCCACTCTCTCAAGGCTGGTTCTACGTTCCGTTTTCGTAGGGCGTGGTTAATGCTGTTGTGCATGGTTTTGTCAAAAGCTCCTTCTATGTCTATAAAAGCAGCCAGTGTTGACGCTTTATTTGTGATAGCCGATTCTATTTTGTGCACCACCATATGTAGTGCCGACTCTGTTGATCAGCCTTTCCTATAGGCATGTTGTTGAGGGTGAAGCGGTTTACTTTTCAGTGTTCCATCCCTAAGGTGTCGGTCTACTAATCTTTCCAGAGTTTTTAGCAGGAATGATGTTAGACTAATTGGCCTGAAAGATTTGGTATGTGTGTAATCCTCCTTACCCGGCTTCGGTAGGAAAATTACTTTTGCCTCTCTCCAAGGTTGGGGAATATATTTAAAGGCTATGCAGGCCCTGTAGATTGGTAGTAAGTGCTTAATTACATGATTGGGCTGCCACTGTAGTAATGCTGGGAATATCCCATCCAGCCCCGCGGACTTGAACGGTTTGAAGCTGCTCAGGGCCCATTCTATCCTGTCCGCGGTTACTATCTTATTTGCGACTTCCCAATCCTGTGCTGTTGGTGTGCCGTATTGCTCATCTACCCAACCAGGGGCTGGCGTTATTTGGCATCCTGGAAAGTGTGTTTCTAGCAGTACGGCACTGGTTTCCTCGTCTTTATTAGTGTAGGAGCCATCCTCCTTTTTTAAGGAGCCCAAAAGATTAGAGTTGTCCTTAGCCAGGATTTTCTTTAATCTTGCGGCTTGGTTTAATGAGTTAATGCTACTACAGAAATTTCGCCAGCCTTCCGTTCTCCGGAATCTGATCCGTTTTTTGTAGTGCTGTTGTGCTGTTTTATATTTGTCCCAGTCCTCATTGGCTCTGGTATTTTTGGCCCTGTTGAAAAGTGTCCTGAGTTCTTGACGAAGACGGTCAAGTTCTGGCCCCCACCAGCGGCTTTTCTCTAGGCGTTTCGGTGTTACAGCAGGACATGCCAGCTCATAACTTCTTACGAGTGTAGAAGTCAGGAGCTGTACGTTTGCTTCTATTTTGTCGGTACTTGGAATTACGTTATTTACTTGTGTGTTACCTAGTACTCTGTTTGTTAAGTTTTTATACCTTGTTATGTCTGTTTTGCGGGGGTTACGATATGGAACAGGGTCTGTTAGTTTATATTGTATTTTAAAGCATACCCGGCGGTGATCCGCAAAGGATGGTTCGTTTGAAACATGCCATCCCTCAATGAGGTTCGCCGCCGCATGTGTTGCTAAAGTAATGTCTATGATGGTTTGATACCTTGAACTAACAAAAGTAGGTTCCGTGCCTATATTCATAATGTTCAAGTTTGTTTGGAAAATATATTCGGTTAGTAACTCACCCCTTTTATTGGTATCCTTACTTCCCCACAGAGAGTGATGTGCATTGCAGTCTGCAGAGATGATCAGGTCCCATTGTTGTGCTTCGCAGTGTTGCACCAGCTCGGCTAGCTCTCTCGGAGGAACTTCACCGTCGCTCGGCATGTACACTGAGGCTAGCACTAGGACAGTTTGTTTATCCGTTAGAATCTTCACAGCAGTGAGGTCTCTAGAACAGAATTGGTTAAGCAAAATGGCTGATATGGTTTTAGGCATAAAAATGCAAGTTCTTGGTTTATCGACGGTTGTATCTAGGAGCAACTTACCGCCTATGTTATTTAGACCGCAAATTCTGTTGTTTCTGATCCAGGGCTCTTGGATCAGAGCGGCGGTCTTGTTGTCTGCCTCCAGCACTCTGCGTAGCGTGGCCGCCGCTATTTGTTTGTGCTGGAGGTTGGTTTGAATGATGTTGAGGTGGTGGTTACGGGCTACGCAGGATGCCATCTTCATCACTGGTAGTACTGGTAGTAGTGAACGAACTACCTACCAAATGATTATTAAAATTGAACATGGACTGATGATCTTTAAGCCAGTGTTCAGTAATACATAAAATATCAACTTTATTTTCGTTCATGAACAATTCAATCTCCAGATCTTTGCCCGTCATCCCTTGAATGTTCTGGTGAACTATATTAATCGAGTGAACATTTTTAATAATTGTAGGTTGGGACGGGCTTTTCTTAGAATTAATTTTACATTTATTTAAAATATTACCAAACATTTTGCAAGAGAATTCCTCTTTTGTCTTATGATTTAATTTAAATTATTGATTGGAATGTCAGTAGAAACACTACTGACATTTATGTCTATTAAACATTGCTCAATAGGAGCAACTTGTTTAGCCAAGTTTTTGGCTGAGATGTGTATAAAATATGATAGCGATGAAGCTATTTGTCGCTTGAAATAAATTGGCAGATAATAACTATCTTTTGTCAAATAAAAATTACTAACATAATTGTTAGTGTCAATTAAATGCAAATTTTCATTGTTGCAAAATGTATGTAATGTCAAATTAAGCTTATATCTAGTAGTATTTTCCTCCTGTGGCAAGCTATTACAATAGGGTAAAGTAAACAGTATAATTTTCCCTACATTTGAATTATTTAACTTATTTAAACTCTTAATCAAACTTGATTTGTTCAATTTACCCTTATTTCCAACAAAAATTAATACAGTACTATTAGGTTTATATTTATAGTCAATTGCTTTTGTTAAAATATCTTGATAAGAAGCACCAGGCATACAGTAATTGGTAATTGAATGTCCTAAGTCAAATAACAAGCGGCCCATGTTTTTACCAAATTCATCGCTAAATATAACAGTGTCACTCTTATTATCTAAATTTAAATCCTCTTGATTGATATTTTTTACTAAGTGTGGTGTATTTATAATTTTACACTGGCTAGGGGAACCTTTAGGTAAATCAGTATTAATTAATTTTAATGGAGAGGAAGAATCACATGTCACCGATAAACAACCTGGTAATTGCTTACATTTACAAGTGTGGTTACAAGTAAATGAATTAAATCTATCATTGTTTTCATTACACGTTTCTACCAGCTCATTCATAGCCAACATGTGTTCTTTTATTTGTCCTTGTGAAAGTTCATATTTTTTGGTAATGGAAAGAAGAGAGTCCTGTAATTGTTCTATACTATTTTGTAAAAGTTGTGTGTCTTTTTTATATTGCAAATTTTTGTTATACAGCTGTGATGAATAAGTATATATTCATATTAATATTCGACATAACACAAATTTTGGAAAATAACGCAAAACCGCAGACATGACGCTTCACTTTCCCGCCAAGAAGTCCGTTTTTTCCTTTAATAATTAGAAATAGGGGTCTTTTTTTTGTGTATTGTTTTACGGCTCCGGATGAAATCCATCAAGCCTATTCGTTCGTTCTAGACACTTCTTGTGTGTCTTGTTTCTTAATTTCATTAGTATTTTCCCTTCATGTATGATGATGATGATGAATGAGAAGTGAGAAATGATATACCCCCCAACCCCTCGAGTTTAACAGCAAAGATGTGGGGCTTTACTAAGTCCTCGGGCCGACTTCTTGAGAGAATTTGCAAGTGACGTTGCACTGTTTTGTTTTTTTGCCAACACCCAAGCACACTCACGAAAACTTAACGGTTAATAATCCACCATTATTTCACATTAATATTCGACATAACACAAATTTTAGAAAATAAAAGAAAACCGCAGACATGACTCTTCACTATCCCGCCAAGGAGTCAGAAATAGGGGTCTACAACTGGTTTGACAACAAACCCACCAACCACCCATGGCCTGACTCACAGGTTATACAGGCCGAAGCGCGGGAGATGCGCGCAGAATGGAATTCACCGCGCGCACTTTTTCACTCCCCACAAATTATGTTAATCTATGTCTTTTTCCCTATGGTCCCTCTCCTCTTTCAGGGGTGGACGTAACACGGAACGCCTTCGGTGTCCACCTAATCGCTCCGTGCCCACCAAGCAGTGGTCCCGCTACTGGCTACTTCTCACAGGGTCTTTATCTTCCCTTTATGGTCTTGTTCCAGTCATTTATGGATTGACATATTAAGCCGCGCTAAATCACGTGTTCAATCTTATGTCAATCCCATACATTTTATTCTTTTCGAACTTCGCTATCGTTTTCTTAATGTTAGTTTGGCTACCGCCACTGGTTTGACAACAGCAAAGCTTCGTCGCTTCGTTCAGTAAAATTTTAATAGCAGGTATGTTGGTTTTTGGCGACGAAATCTTGTCTCAAACACGGGTGCCACCTACCTTATATATTTAGTTTTCTATCTCTGTCATTTAGTAGTTAAATTACCGCTCGTAGACACGTCACGGGTTCGGTTCCCTGTGTGAGTTACATAATGTTCTCGGTTTGTTTAACGGTAGAGTCTTGGTTTAAGTCCGCCAGCACAGCTTTATACTATCTTATATAAGTTTGTAGCTTTAACAACCATGTTTGCAGCATTGTTGTGTTCCGACAGTTAGAGATCAGGGGCCCGACCGCCTAACCTATCGCTTTGACTTCGTGTGTGGTTTATGACGTCATCTTGTCGTTTCGTGCCGCCTATGAAAGCAATATCGAAAGCTATAGCCTTTAGCTTTGATATTGCTATCATAGGCCCTATTGCCAAACCTTTTATACCTCCAGCCTGTGGGTGAAGTACACGCAGCGCGCGTACAGTGTCTTGAGAGTACAGTACAACAACGCGTTTAGGGTGCTGTTTGGGCTGCCTCGCTATTGCAGCGCTTCGGCAATGTTTGCTGAGTGGCAGGTTGATGGTTTCCACGCCATCATTAGGAAGCGTTGCACCTCTCTCATGGGGCGACTGCGGGGCAGCCCGAACCATATCCTGAACGCGTTGTCTGACCGCTGGGACTCACCGATGCTGAAACATTGGGTGCGACTACACACCTTCCTCTAACGGTGGGTGGTCGTATCCAGTGCGCCAAGCTCATTTCAATGTGCATTTTAATTTTTTTTCATGTAACTAACATTAGTGTATAAGGTCTATTGTAATTACTAACAATCTACGGAATGATTCTGAAATAAATACTTATTATTATTATTATTATTATAGGCGGTGCGAGGTGGCAAGATGACGTCATAAACTATACGCGTAGTCAAAGCGATCGATTAGGCGGTCGGGGGGCAGTTCTTCTCTAGTGATGATGATGATACCAGATGAGTTGAAGGCCAAGCGCCAATAACCTTTTTTATATCACAATATGAGGAGTTTCATAGCGTAAACACTCTCGGTCTGCGATTGCTGAAGTTAAGCAACTTTCGCAAAGGCGGTTCATCGGATGGGTGACCAAAAATTTTTCATCTTTCACTCGCCCGTGCTTCGGAAGGCACGTACTTAAAGCCTTCGGCCCCGGCTGCATTAGCAGTCGTTAAGAGGGGGTATAAAGGTAAATCGCCAATCGTACATTTGATTTTAACACTAGAAGATAAACCACGACGTTTGATGAAACAAAACATGCCTGTTACCTCGGATCAGGTGCGACACACTGGAGCGTTCTGCGCGGAATAAGAATGTCGTAACCGCCGAATAAGTTTTAGGTTAATTACTTGTAAAATATAAATAATTTTTTCAAATCGCTAATAGGGTCGCTTGGTAATATAATTTGAAATTATGTGTTAAAATATTGGCTCAGTAAGTACAATGCATCAAATTGAAAACAAATTGATAATAGTTGAAAAGTATACCTACGTAAGTTCGTGATTTTTTTATCGATAAAATGTAATTATAGAATAGAATAGAAAAGAATAGAATAGCTCTTTATTGCTGTAAATATGGTAGGAACGTTCTTACATACAGTTAGCATCTCATATTGAACCAAAAATTGGTATGCAAATACAGAGAGAGAAGCCTAGCTGTGCTGTATAATATGCTTTCACTTAGACCAGTCCCTTTCAAGTATGCTGTAGTATCTATAATATTTTTTTCGGGTAAATCGTGGTATATCTTATAATGTTAAAATCAAATCTACGAATGGCGATTTACCTTTATACCCCCTTTTAACTACCACCAATCTGCACTGGGCCCGCGTGGTGGTTTACGGCCCACTACCTGTGGTGAGTCCATCCATGGGGAAGGCTCGTGCCCAGCAGTGGGGACGTACAATGAGCTGGTGATACTAGGTATTCAAGTTCATTCACTGTTCATTAGGTATAGATGATTCATTCAACAAATAAGTTGTTAAACTTATCATTCGTACATAACAAAGGACGTTTCATGCTAATGAGTTGGTGCATAAAAACCCGGTCAAGCGCGAGTCGGATACGAGTAATGTGGGCATAGATAAACTTTGTTTTTTTCTTTGTAAGTAACTGTCGTAGTTAAGCATGTTACGTATATCGTGAGCTACATCATCACTTTCCATCAGGTGAGATAGTACTTAGCCAAATGCAAGCGTATCTAATTATAAAAAATTGCGCCAGTCTTTGACACTAAGGCGCAGGCCACATTATAAATGGCGCCGGGCGCGGACATGGCACGGGCACGGGCGGCTTCCGCTTCCATTCAAATGTCATACTAAGTGCATGGAAATAAAGCGAGTCGCGGGCGCCGAAATTGCGCGTCATACCACGTCAGAGCTCATACCGTGTGTCCTAAATTGCGCTTTATTTTCATGCACTTAGGATGAAATTTGAATGGAAGAGGAAGCCGCCCGTGCCATGTCCGCGCCCGACGCCATTTATGTGTGGCCTGCGCCTAAGTCCAGTGTTAACGTTCGACATAAGTTTTCGTTGCCAACTAATAATATAGAGTTTATTGGATAACAGCTAAGAAACAGGTGGTCTGGTCTGTCTGTAAGTAAACGTATTCAATTGTATTCAACTCCTTCTTTAAGGCTGGCAACGCATCTGCGATTACTTTGGTTTAGCTGGTGTTCATGGGCGGCAGTGATCACTTTCCATCAGGTGACCCGCCTGCTCGTTTGCCTCCTTTTAACATTTTTTTTTCATACCTATCACGGCAAATGATGGAGTCCAGACGCGAACACAACTGGTGCAGCGTGAAAACAACGCAGCATCAGTCAACTTCACTCTGCCGGCCGGCCCACAAGGTGCTTCTTCACGCCTCGTTTGATCCTTCAAACGAGACGTGAAGAAGGCATATCATATCATATCATAGGAAGGAGGGAAAACGTGTGCTGGTAGACTATTCCATCTTTTGGAGGTGCGACAAAGAAACGAGTCATCAAATTTCTTTGTGCGCGATGGGATGTGTGACAAGCGTGTGGGAAGCGATGACTCCGGAGAGCAGCACGTGTACTCCTATGGAGGAATGGAGAAGGTGGAATAAGGTCAAACAGTTCTTCAGAGCACTCGCCGTGGTATAAGCAAAAAATTTTAGCTAAGTCACAAATCAGTTGTTACTATTTCTAATGATTATAAGAAAAAATGCCCTTATAGGGCTCATACCGGAATAAAATAAATTTAAAAAAAATCGTCTAATGCAATGTAAAAAAATGTAAAATTACAAATCCAGCTGGGACCACCGGCTATAAGTGCCTTTCGAAGAACCGAGGAGCTCGATATAATAAAAGTTTGGTCACCCATCCGGTTATCGGCCTTTGCAAAACTAAGCACTCTCAGACCGGGCGCGTTAACCACTGCGTCATTTTTTTTTGGAGAGACATTGCTGATTGCCTCGAACGGCATTTTCAGCTTCACCTGGATATTTTGGGAGCGGCGAGGTACGTAAAGGGTACCTCAAGCCGTGTGAAACGAATCACTTTCGGAGGTTTTCTAGAGGGAACGGCATCGCACACTTAAAAGTGCGCGTCTCCGTGCCCTACAGATTCTCCGAAGGGTTCAGATTGGATCGGGGAGCGAAACCACCCGAGTACGCCTCTAAAGGCACGGACCTCGGCTCGGGTAGACCGGGCGGTGGAGGAGGAGAGAAGCACCCAGGTACATGTCTGTCGGTATAGAGCGCGTGTAAACCGGTTCTACGTACCCTTGTTCTACGAGTACGGTGTCTTGGGCCTAAACTAGTGTGGATGTTTAGTGTATTCTGTAAATGTGTAGTGGCATTTAGAAGATCGAGCGGGGACTGCGCCATCGAGCTCTTCATGTACCTATTATTTGTGATTAAAAAAAATAGAAAACAGTACCTATACATACACGCTGACACTTCAACATCAAGCGAAGTCGAGCCATTTGCCAATCTCTACAGAAAAAAACCCGGGATCTCTAAGTCTGAGACTTGTTATCTAACCACTAGATTATAGAAGTGGTCACTTAGTCATATTTTTCAATGAATAAATAGCTGTATGTACCTACACACGCCTGCGCTTCAGGGTACCACAAACTATCAAATGCCCTCAATAGACTTTGGACTTTATCTGTAAGGCATATGGTTGAATATTTATTGAAGAAATTGGACAGATTTGGGATAGGTCGATGTGAGTAACGTCTGTACTTCGCAAAATAATGATGGCATACACTCTGTTTGTGTCATACAAAGGAGTGTTTGTATGACCGTCAATGCATCATACTTCGAGGAATTGTAATAACACGAAATGTCATACTGTGTGGTTTTAAAACAATGTGTATAGACTGTTATATGAAAATATTGTTTTTATGCAAAAAAATGTGGTCGGTGTTATTTAGAAGTAAAACTATGGTCTATATATTGTCCCACTGCTGGGCAAAAGTATCATGGAAATCATCATCATCATCATCATCATCAGCTCATAAAGTCCCCACTGCTGGGGCACGAGCCTTCCCTATGGATGGATAGGGAGAACGGGCCATAAACCACCACGCGGGCCCAGTGCGGATTGGTGGTTGTTAACGACTACTAATGCAGCCGGGATCAACGGCTTTACGTGCCTTCCGAAGCACGGAGGAGCTCGAGATGATAAATTTTTGGTCACCCATCCGATGACCGGCCTTTGCGAAAGTTGCTTAACCTCAGCAATTGCAGACCGAGCGTGTTAACCACTGCGCCATCGAGCTCCTCAAATCTGGAAATCATGAAAATCTGGAAATCATGACATTGTCATCGCTTTATTTGATGAGTATTGGTTAGTCCAAACAAATAGAAAAAAAACTAATTTTACTAAACAATTTTCCACAAAGAGGACTAAAATACAAAAAAAAAATTTTTTATATCATACACATAACGACGATATTAGATTGAAAATATTAATTACTAGCCGGGTGACTACTTCATATTATCCCGATTCGCTGTGCGAAAATTTGTAAAAAAAAATGTATTTTTTATAGCCTATCCTTTGCACAATTTCATGTTCTAACTACATACAAATTTTCATCAAGATCAGTCAAGCCGTTCTTTAGTTATAAGAGGACATACAGACAGACAGACAAAAATTTCAAAAATCGTAGAGTTGGTGTCAGTTGGTCTTAAAACGAATATTTATCCCAAAATTTGTCAGAAAAATTGCATGTAGATAAAATATAGATAGACAGATTTAAGTATAGTACAAACGCATGCGCATCAACCTACCACAAACAACTGCCAAATTTCCTCATTAGACATTGAACTTTGTTACTACGGCATATGGTTGAAAATTTATTGATAAAATTTTAAAGTTTTGGATAGGTTGATGTATAGGCGTCTATACAATCATCATCGCAATTGATGAACTGCCTAAAAAAAGACAATTGTCTCCATATTTGTAAAGATAATAATTACTAATTATAGTAATTATGAACCGAAGTGTTTCCCACAAGGCGGCACTCTTTACACAACTCAAACAGTTTAAAACGTTATTTTGCGCAAACACAATTGTTTGACAGGATATGCCGGCCAAGCCTATGAGACACGAGCCAAGGGTATTCGCGGTAAGCACAGCGCGTTAGACACAAAAGTTTATTTTTTAATGTTTATTTCTCCGACGCATGAGGGTATTCGTGGTAAAGATAGCGTTTTGGAGATTTTTTTAATCACGGTTATAACATTGTTTCAAATATTGCACTTTCATTTTTAAAGCTCATTTAAAGATTAAAGCAGAAGTCATTCGCGGTAAAGACAACGCGTTAGATACTGCAGTTAATTTCTACGAAACAAGAGCAAAATGCATTCGCGGATAACACAGTGCTTTGGATACTGCAGTTTTATTTTTAAGGACTTATTTCTACGAAACGCGCGCCCAAACACTTTCCCAGTAAGGTCAGTGCTTTAAATATTGAAGTTTTATTCTGTAAGGCTAATTTCTAAGAGATAAGAGATATAGGTATTCATATCCACCCTGCGATGGGGGACATCGCAATCTGATTAATAGGATAAGAACGCTTACGATACAAACGAAAAGACATGTTTTATATATATATAATAATACGGCGGCAAAGTAAAGATAACATTAATAAACACTCATAAAATTAATTTACAACGAAACAAAGTAGGTACAGTAAACAGCTCTTACAAATACATTTATTTACAGAAATGTTCGCTTAAACAACACTGCGAACCGTGCTCAGTCAAGTAATACTACAATTTAAAAATAATAATGTTTAAAACAGTATCATTACGCTGTCATAAACGGGAACACCGATCGGTCACTTTATGAATTTATGACACATCTTGGCACTTTAGCTCGTTGCACAGTGTAGATAAAGTTAAGAGCGCATTTTTTATTATTTTTAAAATCATCGAATTATTCTTCTATCATTATAATTTTTTTATAGAGTTTGGTGATTGCCTCCATCGGCATTTTCAGCTTCACCGGGCTTTTTTGGGGGTGGTGAGAAACTTAAAGGGTTCCTCAAGCCGTGTGAAATGGATCACCATTGGAGGTTTTCTAGAGAGAAGGGAGAGGGCACTAGTGCGTGACCCTGTTCCCTACTAGATTCTCCGAAGGGTTCGGACCGGATCGGGTCATTATCATCTCAGCCAAAAGACGTCCACTGCTGGACAAAGGCCTCCCCCCATTAACTCCATACCTACCGGTTTTGTGCTGCTCGCATCCAGCGGCTTTCCGCGACCTTTACCAGATCGTCGGTCCACCTTGTTGGAGGCACACTGCATCTTCCAGTGCGCGGTCGACACTCGAGAACTGCTCCGCCTCAGCTTACATCAGCTTAGCAACTCTTCGGGCTATGTCGGTAACATTCGTTCTTCTACGGATCTCCTCACTTCGGATTCGATCACGCAGAGAGGAACTGTCTCATGAGGCCAATAGTGAGCGACCACGTCTCAATCCTTTATGTCATCACTGGCAACACAATGGTGACAATGGTCAAACAATTTCGCCTTGAGATACTGCGGTATACCAGACGAGAAGATATTTAACTTTAGCTACAAAAGTTTCAAATCATATTGTTCAGTTGACTAAACGCCTTTTAAAGGTGTTTTTCTAGTAGTGTATAACCATTATTATCAGCCGCTACTTTCGCACTGCACGGCAAAGGCCCCCCTCCCTTATCTCCGTCCTGAGCTAGTTCGTCCCAACTCCTCAAGTGGGAGTCCAACTCATCCCGCCATCTCCGTCTAGGCCTTTCACGTTGTCGTCGTCCGTTTGTTGGGGACACATGATGTGGCAATGTTTGCCCAGAATGGGGTATTTGACAGGTTTTAGAAAAGTATGTCTAATGGTTCATTATAGCATAATATATTTGCCATTTGATTAATTCGTTATGAATTTCTTTATTTTTTATGAAAATCGCCATTAAAATTCAAATTAATAAAATAGCCGCCAAAACGCCGAAGACGCCGTACATGCAGGTCACGTGATGTCGTGACGTCACCTGCTTGTAAGCAACATTTTAGCTGTCAAACCAAACGTACAAAACTTTGATTGACATTTTACTGTTTACAAGCTGGTGACGTCACTCCAGATTCAGCGTCATCCCGTGCGTTTTTGATCACGTGGTCAATCATTAAAAACTTATTATGTTATTAATGATTTTTTATAAAAATCATACTTATTTTAAAACAATGTGCTGGCTAAATTAGTTTAAAAACATGTATACTATTAAGTTAACAACAGTTTGATCAATATTTTCAGTGTGTCCGGCCCAGTCCCACTTTGACCAGTCACAACCATAGAGATACATTTTTTTTTCATTGAAGTTGGCTTTGATAAGTGGGAATGATCTTACTGAGATTTCCTACTCTGTGGTCGTATGCACAGAAACACTGCCTCCCCAGAACCGGATTCGCCTGTAGTTGTATTACTTGTATTTCATTGTTAAGACAGACACATTGTATTGTAGAATTATCGAGGCGTTTTTTTTCTGCACTTATGAATTTATGATTTTATTTCAACACAATAGTTTGTTAATGACATAATTCTACGTAATTTTATTTTATTTATTTGGCGACCGAACGATCCATGTTGACTGTTTTTATAAATATGTACCACATTCTTTGCTGTTTTTCTTGTTGAAAGCTGTAGATAGCTTTTACAGCGCGTCAATGAATGTTTAAAAAAATACATAGGATAGAACGAAATAGTGATTTTTAACGACTACTTGTATACCATAGCTAGGTATGATATCCTACTAATATTATAAACGCGAAAGTTTGTAAGTATGGATGGATGTTTGTTACTCTTTCACGTAAAAACTACTAAATGGATTTGAATGAAATTCGGCATACAGATAGTTTATAATCTGGATTGACACATAGGGTACTTTTTATCTCGATATTCTTACGGGAACGGGAACCACGCGGGTGAAACCGCGAGTGGCCGCTAGTGATATAATAATAATGACCGGTCGTTGTGGCTTAATCTTAAAAAAAAATAAAAAAGCTTAAATCAATGGCCTTAACTTCCTCTGTTGTCTAGTGGTTAAGACCACCGGTCACATTTAGCCAGTGTCAAAGTAATTTTTCGTACAAGTAATACATAAACAATATTTCCATAAATGATGATGAATGATATTAGAAATGGGAAGTGAGAAATGATATACCCCCCAACCCCTCGAGTATCTCAGTAAAGATGTGGGGCTTTACTAAGTCCTCACGCGAGCTTCTTGAGAGAATTTGAAAGTGACGTTGCACTGTTTTGTTTCATTTGCCAACACTTATGCACACTCACGAACGCTTAACGGTTAATAATCCACCATTATTTCACATTAATATTCGGCTTAACACAAATTTTGGAAAATAAGACAAAACCGCTGACATGACGCTTCACTTTCCCGCCAGGAAGTCTCTTTATGCTTAGTTAATAATACGTCTCTCCAATTCTCTAACTTGACAATATCATGTTACAGTTATTTTTATACTTAGTATTTTTTCCGGTCCTTAGTCGCCGAAAGGAACATATTCAATGTTAGTAGCATTGTCGTGTTCCGACGTTAGAGATAAGATAGCCAGTGCCTCAGTAGTTGAGGGTTCCAGATGAAGTGCGCTTTCACCTTTGGCCTTATCATCACCTAACACCAGGTGAGATAGAGACTAAGCTTACTCGTAAGGAAAAAAAATACAAATCAGTAATTATCACTGATGTTATTTTATTTATTTACTAGCCGTCACCCGCCCGCTTCGCTGTGCCAATATAATGGATCAACGAATGATAATCAAATTAATTATTACATTTACCAACATCATTATAATTATGGCCTATAATTTGCACAATCGCATGTTCTTACTACATACAAATTTTCATCATGATCGGTCAAGCCGTTCTTGAGTTAAAGTGGACATACAGACAGACATAACAAAATTTCAAAAATCGTAGAATTGGTGTCAGTGAGTTATAAAAGAGGAGGAGCTCGATGGCGCAGTGGTTAACGCGCCCGGTCTGCGAGTGCTGAGGTTAAGCAACTTTCGCAAAGGCTGGTCATCGGATGGGTGACCAAAACTGTATCATCTCGAGCTCCTCCGTGCTTCGGAAGGCACGTAAAGCCGTTGATCCCGGCTGTATTAGCAGTCGTTAACAACCACCAATCCGCACTGGGCTCGCGTGGTGGTTTATGGCCCTTCTCCCTATCCATCCATAGGGAAGGCTCGTGCCCCAGCAGTGGGGACATAAATGAGCTGATGATGATGATGATGAGTTATAAAATGAATATGTATCCAAAACTTTTTCAGAAAAATTGCAAGTACACACAGAGCCTACAGATTTATATAGTAATATAGATATAAGTTGTTGTGTGTAAAGCCATTTTAATTACCCGTATAATGTATTGGCGTGTCTCGTATGCAAATGATGTTCATACTACCTAGAAGCTATTTCATTAATTACATACTTACTGAATACCTTTTTAATCATAGCAGTACTAAGAATTGACAAATAAAAAAATACGCAAATTCTTGAGTGGCTATGTTATTTGGACTATCTCGTAAGTAGGTAGGTATATATTTTGTTAAATTGTTGAAAAAAATCTACGAGTGGGATTCGAACCCGCCCCCCATGACATGCCGGGTCAGGTGCACTACCAACTATGCTGTTGGCTCTATCCAACTCGCCGAAATTAATCAACCCTATATCTCGTCGCCGTAGAGCGAAAAGTCACTAAGTCGACATTTGGCCAAAATTGAGTTAGAAACATAATCAAATTCTCCAAATTTTTCTGCACAATTTCAACCTTGTTGACATTTCTATACGTGTCATAGTTTTTATTTTAAGTAGTGCAAGAACACATTAACTTTACATTTGCACTACTTATTGACAGTCGAAAACTAATCAAGTTCGTTTAATACTGTTTTTTTATGAGGTAGCATTGCAAATATGTTAGCTAAGTCAAGTTGGTTATTTCTCCCTATTACACAATAAATCATAATAAGGACTCGATCCATACCAAAATTGAGTGAAAAGTTACTAACTCTCTTCTATAACTCATTAACTAAATATATCGGTATAAGATTTGAGGGTAAAAGATAACTAACTTTGTTATTTGTCATTATCTCAGTGATTCAACGTAATAAGTTGAAAGTAATAATATTTCCTTATGTGCTTATCTGACCTTTAAGATATGAATCCATGAAATTAGAATTATCTCATACCAAAACTAAGTTATGATTTTTTATTATTTTATAAACTTTAAAACGTCTTAACTTAAACACGCTTAAAACCTATTTAGTGACTTTTCGCTGTACGCCGACAATCTACTCTAACGTATCTACGTAAGCCAAAGGAGCCCTATTTAATATCGAAAACTACGTCATCAACATCTGACCTTAATATTTTTACAAATATTGAAAGATCAGTTAAGAATATTTAAGCAAGCTATATTTATGATCGACAAGGCAAGCTATATTGATGAGTCGACGACCTCCTTGGTCGAGTGGTTTGTACACCGGTTTTAATGGTGTCGCCATCTCTGAAGTCCCGGGTTCGATCCCCGGTCGGGTCAATTCAGAAATTATTGTTTTTCTAAATTGTCTCGGGTCTGGGTGTTTTCTATGTATAATAAGTATGTATTTAAGTATTTTAAGCATGTTTATCCGTTGTCTAGTAACCATTTCATAACGAAGCTTCTCTTGGGATAGATAATTGGTGTAAGTGTAGGAAAGTTTATTTATTTGTTTATTATTTATTTATGATTGTGGGTATATGATTTTACGCAAAAAAATGTAATTTGTTTGCAACATTTGCGTAAAATCATTTAAAACCATAGTCATAGATGTTTTCGTTTTTTTTTTTAGTTTTTCTGTCAAAATACAAGGTAAGATCTTACCGGATATCCGGAGGTCTCAGGTTCAATTTCCACGTTTGAGATTTTTCGATTCATAGCCCGGGTTTGTGTTCACCAACCCGCATTTGGAAAGGGTGGTGATTAAGCCATACCCATCAACAGTAGCGATGACTTGATTCAGTGATGAAGAGGCCTATGCTCAGAAGTAAAATATTATAATGAAGGCTATTTACTCTTACTGCCCTCACCAACAGCAGCTCATTCTTAAGTTCTTTTTTTTTCTATTGTGGCACGCCAAAATGGCCTCACCCTGCCTGATGAAAAGCAGCCAGTGAAGCCCAAGAAGTGAAAGCGTTCATCACAGCGCTACCACGCTATGCTGAACGCTCACACTATGGCGGCCTGCATATATGCTTTTTCACGCCCCGCTTAAATAACCCGGGAGAGAAAGAGGAGGGAAACACGTGTGCGAGAAGCGCATTCCACATACGGGCAGTTCGGCAAAGGAACGATTGTCCAAACTTTTTGGTACGTGTCTTGATCTCAGAATAATAACTAAAGCTATAGAAACCGGACTAAAATAGCAAAGGTGTCACCAGATTTGTGACGTCTTATTTGAGGTAATGTAGTGAGTGACTTTAATAAAGGACTCAAGATTTTTTTTGATCACCGATTATCTGATGACCGTTTGAAATAACAATACAAAAAATAAAAACTAAGTGTCAACCTCAGGACAATAACTAAAGCTATAGAAGGATGACTAAAATAAAAATCGTGCAACTATGTTTAGTTCCGTTCTATCTTATGGCTAGAAAAGGAGGTTGGAGTGCAACAAATGGTTGACACTTAGTTTTTATTTTTTGTATTGTTATGTCAAACGGTCATCAGATAATCGGTGATCAAAAAAAATCTTGAGTCCTTTATAAAGTCACTCACTACATTACCTCAAATATGACGTCACAAATCTGGTGACACCTTCGAAATAACGAAAGAAAAGGGACAATCGATCTCTTTTCAAAACATCACTTAGGTTCATTAGTTAAAATAGTACGTACGAACTGATGAATGAGTGTTGCTATTTTAGTCCGGTTTCTATAGCTTTAGTTATTATTCTGAGGTGTCAACCATTTGTTGCACTCCAACCTCCTTTTCTAGCCATAAGATAGAACGGAACTAAACATAGTTGCACGATTTTTATTTTAGCCATCCTTCTATAGCTTTAGTTATTGTTCTGAGGTCTTGATGGTCAGCACGGTATGAGTTCCCATTGCTGGGGCATAAGCTTCCCTATAAATGGATACTCCATATAGAGATCGGTCCATAACTCACCACGCGGGCTCCTCGATTCGATCCGAACTCTTCGGAATCCAGTAGGGCACGAGGACGCGCACTTTTAAGTGTGCGATGCCGTTTCCTCTAGAAAACCTCTGAAGGTGATTCGTTTCACACGGCTTGAGTTACCCTTTACGTACCTCGCCGCCCCCAAAAAAGCCCGGTGACGCTGAAAATGCCGTTTGAGTCAATCAGCAATCTCTCTCAAAAAAAACGCGAGCTAAGTGTGGTTGTAAACGGGACCAACGGCTTTGTGTATCTTCCAAAGCACGGCGAAGCTCATGATGCTAAACTTTCGGTCACCCATCTGATGACCGGCCATTGCGAAAGTTACTTAACTTCAGCAATCACAGAGTTAGCGCGTTGACCACTGCGCCATCGAGCTCCTTTTACACCTACGTTTACTTACTTACTTTTACTATGTAAATGTTTTGTCAAACGTGCTGTCCACAGTACGACAGGTCCTAGAACCCAACATCGTTTAGAATTTGCATCTGAAGGCAGAACCGGCATACACTCATAGGGATAGCAAAAAATAAGGATTCCTGAATAACCCGCTAACTAAAGGGTTGTATCACACTACACGCTTTAATGTATTTTTATAGTTACCAACTCTATGATTTGGAAGGCTTTACCGCACCGCACGGTGACGAATCAAAACTAAGTTGCAACGTGACCAATCGATACTAAAACATGATATGACGAATTGGAACTCTATTAAAGTATGACCAATTAAAACAAATTTAAAAGATTTTCGCGTTATGACGAATTAAAACTTATTTTCGATGTGACCTGTTGTACCCTAAATCATCTCACCTAATGTTAAGTGATTATAAGCCCAATCTTCCGACTTCCTGTTACACTGTTGGACACTTCCGTCCCATTTCACGAAATCACCCCCACAAATTGCTAGAAAGCGAGAGGAAAAATGTTACACATCAAAAACTAATTTACTTTTTAAATAAATATTTTACGGGTAAGCGCAGTGCCTTGATCTCACCTAATGTTAAGTGATGATAAGGCCAAATGATGGAAGCGCACTTCACCCGGACCCTTCATCGCACTGACTATCTTATCTCTAGCTGCCGGAACACAACAACGCTACAAACATTGATGTAATGGCGACATATTTAGATAAGATGGTGGTAGCTAGCCAGGCGGAACAAGCCCTACCACCAACCAAACCGAGTACACAAACATCTGGGAATAAAACCCGGGACCTCTGGGTCTAAACCGGTGTTTAACCACTGTACCATAGAGGCAACCGCCTCTGTGGTACATAGTTAAAATTAAAATCCTACTAATATTATAAACGCGAAAGTTTGTAAGTATGGATAGATGTTTGTTACTCTTTCACGTAAAAACTACTGAATGGATTTGGATGAAATTCGGCATACAGATAGTTTATAACCTGGATTAACACATAGAATACTTTTTATCCCGATATTCCCACGGGAACGGGAACCACGCGGGCAAAACCGTGAGCGGACGCTAGTATTATATATTTATTTTATTTTATTTTATATATTATGTTATAGATTGACTACCAACTTTAACAACCGCTTTCAGAACCAAAGGTCCCAGCTTTGATTTAAATAGAAAAAGAAATATCTTATGTATTAGAAAAAATCTTAATTTGATACACACGCCTGCACTTCAGAGTACAGTCAACAGCAAAGGTAACTGATGATTGGTCAAGTTTCAAAATATGAAATCAGTATGAAAATCAAAACTTTTTAAACTCATATCGAAACCTTCGTGTGTCTACTAGTACCTGCAGACTTTGACTGTAGTTATATAGAAAATACCGACTAACACTCTCGAAACTTAATTTTGAAATCTAGTAAACATCATCTACTTCTGCTGTTGACAGTACCACAAATATTTACTATCAAATGTCATTGACACAATGGAAATTGAACTTTATTATAGCATACGGTTGAAAGTTTTTGAAGAAATTTGACATTTATGGATGGCCTGATGTGTAGGCGTCTGTACAATACATCACACATATAAAAAACATATACTCCCCACATAATATTGCACAAATAAACGATAATTTTTACACAACAAAAAAAAACATTACTTTACTTAACTTAAAAAAAAAACAGAAAAATTATTAGAAAATTAAAAACTAAATACCTACAAATAAAAGATGTCCTCCAACTGTGAAATAAATACTTATTATTATTATCTCTTTATCACTTTTTTTTCTTAGCCTAGGTTTGTTATAATATTAATATAAAAGTAAAATACAAAAGCACATACAAAACATAAAAATATTATAAAAAACCTAGTCTAGGGTGCCGACGGCAACGGGGCAGGGCTCAAGCTGCCGGTGGTTAGGGCTGCAGAGACAGGAACCTTCGGACTATCCGCGCCGTGTCCAAGAGTACCGCCTTCCGTATCTGACCCTTGATCCAACCATTGAGCGAGAGTTTCTTAAGGTGTTGGTCGAGACTATTATTATTATTAAAAAAGTTTAAACTTATGCGATAATAAAAACTTCTATGAGAAGCAGGCTGTTCGGATCGGATCAAGAGCAAGGGTTATAACTTATGCACTGTTTTAAGTTAGATTGTGATTTTAGTTTGTCTGCTTGTTCAGTTGTAGAAACCGAGAGCGCCTCTAAGACTAGAAACTCTGCTCGGGTTGACCGAGTCGTGCGGTGGAAATAAGCAGCAATTAGCAATTATAGCTTCGGTTAGATTACCTATTATAGCTTGCAGTGTACAGCTTCGTTTACTACAAAACAAGCTGCCTTATGAAGCCACAAGGCCGCCGCGTAATGGCTCGAATCAGCGGGCGCTGTCGTCACTGGTTTTATTTCAGTGCGGGCTTATATGGCGATTTATGTGGTACAACTGCGGTGTCGCGGCGGGGAATCGAACCTGGGGTTCTGCGGTGATCAAAAAACGTGTGCCTATGTTATGCATTTAACAAGGCCTGTCACACGATTACACCAAAAGAGGCAATTAAAATGCTATGAGGTCATAACCAGCTCATGTCATGATCCCACTCCTAGGGCACGAACTGGTAGATGTCACCTAAAAAAAAAATTCAATAAAATTCTATAAAATACTGTGGTCAGACACTGGGCTTTAAGTGTCGATCTATACTATACTAACTCTAATACGATACTAACTTTTCATCTATCACCTAACTAGTTCATCATCATCATCATCATCATCATCATGGGGGCCTTTGTAGAATCCATTCTTGGATATAGGCCTCTTCCTTTCTCCTCCATTCCTGGTGATCTTGTGCCCGGCTTATCTACTCATGGCCTCAGTATCGTCTGATATCATCCACCCAGCACTGCGGTGGTCTTCCCCGCCCTCGGCTGTTTGCTCGGTGTCTCCATTCTAGGAGTCTTCGTGTCCATCGGCTAGCATCCATTCTAGCAATGTGTAATGCCCAATTTTCTTCTGGCTATAACGGCCATTGAAAGGAAGGTTTTAGCAATTTTATCTACACTAATGTTGTAACATTCTACTTATGTTTCCAATACTTGACATATAATTACTACTGTTATAGCGCAGACAACAAAACACTCAATTTAAGCAATTTCACATGATGGTATAATATCAATATCGTATATAATCTCATTATAACATCAATAAAACGCGACCAATTAACCTGGCGAGCCTTATGTCAAAATCCTCATACAAGTTGTATAAAATTTTGATATTAGGCTGGCTTTTGAAAACAGTTGGGTTATACGTGAAAACTTCGTCGAAACTACTAAACTTACATACACAAAACTCTTTGGTAAGATCTTGTGCCAATTAAATAAAAAAAGAACAGCGCGCGCTCGCTCCTGATTGGCCCTGCGCGCGCAGCTGCGCTCTCATTGGTTAGATTTTAATGGCGGCAAGTTCACTGTGACAATACACGTACGCGTGATTTAATGTTTCGCAATGTGTTTTGTTTTTAAAATACAAATTAAAAGTTAAAAATGGACAGCGACGATGATATTTGTACACCTCCGGATATTCAAGAATTGGCAACAAAAGTAACTCACAATCTTTTGCCAGAAAAATCTAGAAAATTATATGACAAAGAATATAATAACTTTTTGGCATGGAAGATCGAAAAGAAAACTACATTATTTTCTGAAAATGTCATTCTTGTGTATCTCAAAGACCTCTCCGACAAATTCAAGCCATCTTCTATGTGGGCTAAATATTCTATGCTCAAGTCCACACTGAGTATCTACAACAATATTGATATCACGAAGTATTCAAAAGTCATAGCGTTCCTGAAACGCAGTTCAGAAGGACACAAGGAAAAAAGTCCTTGACGTTTACATCAGGTCAAATAAAGATGTTCCTGAAAGATTCACCAGATATTTTGTATCTTTTTGAAAAGGTAAGTGTATTTTAGTTCTGTTATTTAATCTACCTAGTACTTACGTAGTACACACGCAAGTTATCTAGACACTCCGTTTAAGCGCTTTGTGTATAAATTAGGTAGTAGGTACCTACACTTTACTACTTCATAAGTCATAGTTTTTGCCTTGGCTATGTACCTCAAGCTTATTATATCGTTTATTGTTACAGGTTGCACTAATCTTCGGCATAATGGGGGCATGCCGAAGGCAAGAGCTATACAACATCCAGTTCGATGAAGTCTCTAACATAGACGACAGTACAATCATGGTGAAAGTTTCGAAAACAAAAACGAAAATAGATCGTTCTTTCGTTGTGACGGGCAACTGCTGCCGTATGTAAAAAATACATGGAACTTCGACCCACCCCCTAAACCCTGCCTTTTTCTTGAGCTATAGATCGGGGAAGTGCGTCGATCAAAGAACTGGTATTAATAAATTTGGTGCTCTGGGAAAAACTATCGCAAGTTTTTTGAATCTGCCTAACCCAGCGTTGTACACGGGGCATTGCTTCCGGCGCACCTCGGCGACCCTTCTCATAGATAGCGGTGGTGATTTGACCGCACTGAAACGACACGGGGGGTGGAAGTCTTCTACTGTGGCTGAAAGCTACATTGATGAGTCTTTAATGAATAAAATTCAAGTCTCAAATACGATCTTGAACAGTATAGAAAACAAGACGAATGAAGTAATTATAAATATTCCAACTCCGTCTACGAGCTCTACTGCTTGCCCCGCGACCGCTACAGCTGCTGGATCAATAATTAACATTAACTTTCAAAATTGTACCATCCAAAATTTGAACAATTATTATAAATAAACTATTGTCAGCTTTTACTCTTGTTGTTTAACTAATTGCATTAGTGAAGATAAAGTAGTGTATGCAACTGCATATAACACGGGTATTAAAACACTCGTTACTATTATGAAACTCGCTGCGCTCGTTTTATAAACTCACACTCGTGTTTTAATACCCTTCATTATATGACAGTTGCATAAACTACTATTATCACCACGCCAGCCACGGCGGGTTGGTGATCGCAGTCCTGCAGCCGATTGTGATGGTCTCCATCGTCACCCGCAAGTAATAATTCTAAGAGACTGTTCTTCTCTCAGAATAATAACTAAAGCTATAGAAACCGAACTAAAATAGCAACACTCATTCATCAGTTCGTACTATTTTAACTAATGAACCTAAGTGATGTATTGGAAAGAGATCGATTGTCCCTTTTCTTTCGTTATTTCGAAGGTGTCACCAGATTTGTGACGTCATATTTGAGGTAATGTAGTGAGTGACTTTATAAAGGACTCAAAGATTTTTTTTGATCACCGATTATCTGATGACCGTTTGACATAACAATACAAAAAATAAAAACTAAGTGTCAACCATTTGTCGCACTCCAACCTCCTATTCTAGCCATAAGATAGAACGGAACTAAACATAGTTGCACGATTTTTATTTTAGCCATCCTTCTATAGCTTTAGTTATTGTTCTGAGGTTCTTCTCTCCGCGATTTTATTTTTGGTACGGAACCTTATTGGTTGCATTCGAACGCAACTTGACGGATAATTTAAATATTTTTTATTATTGATGGCTTGCATGAAGGAAATATCATGTAAAGCATAATTTAAATGCCTTGTTACATCGCATCACGAACTGAAACGGTTGTATTATTAATTTGTGCAACACAAATAAATATATTGATTGGGGAATATAATTAATGAAGCATCTGTAGCCAAACGGAATCGTCATCATTGACGACCTGCGTAGCCGAGTAGCTTGCACGCCGGCCTTTGAGCGGCGCTAGACCTGATGGCCCGGGTTCGAATCCCGGTCGGGTCAATGTCAAAATACGAACTTTTCATTATTGTGTCGGGTCTGGGTCAAATTCAAAAATCATTTATTCAATTTAGGCTACAAGTAGCTCTTGTGAATGTCGCTATGCCATCGGTTCGTAAGTCTACTCTGGGCGGGAGATCTTGTACTGAGAAGAACCGGCAAGAAACTCAGCAAGTGTCCAGCTCTTTTCTCCCTTACAGCGTCAAAAAAAATATTGGAAAATGCCCTATCATAGCAGGACACTTTCCATTACAAATAAACACAAAAATATAGAAGACAACCACAACATGTAAAAAAATAAAAAAATAAACAAATCTAAGTTATCAAATTTACATCAGGTAAAAGTTTCAATTTCCACAATGTCATACAATACTCATACAGTACTCTCCCTGTGTGGTGCCGGGGTTAAAGAATTGCACCACCCCATCTCTTCCCGTGGGTGTCGTAAAAGCCGACTAAGGGAGCATTCCACAGGATGGCCAGCAGCATCTTTCTGAGGTTACCCTTAACCTACTGCGATCGCCAACCCGCCTGCCAAGCGTGGCGATTACGCCAAATACCCCTCATATCCTTGGGGGAGGCCTTTGTCCAGCAGTGGACGTCTATGGCTGAGATGATGATACAGTACTCTAATAAAAGTCAAAAATTGTTTAAGAAAAACACTATAGTATGGTGGTTCTGGTAACGTCTAGCTACTTACTTGGGATCAGAGCAATGTGTGTGATGTTGCTTAGGTACTACCAGCTCATTTTCTGGATGGAAACACCACAGGCAGGGAAAACGGGTCTTAAACCTCCACGCGGGCCCAGTGCGGTGCGGTGGTTGTTAAGGACTGCTAATGCAACCGGAACCGACTGCTTTGCGTGCCTTCCGAAGCACTAAAGCCAGGATCATGAGCAACATCAATCCCGTTTACCTAATCTATACAATACCTTTGGGGGTTTAACGTCTGGTTCCCACGACGTCTGGTTGCTAATAAGACCAATTCCCAAAATGTTAGCTTTTTCAAACTGGCTACTTCCCTAAATGACCACTTCCCAATCGACAACAGAACACGTTCCAACAGTTTTTAGAATTTTTGTCTGTTTGTCTGTTTATTTGACCGCGCATCACGTGAAAATGGCTGAACGGATTTGGATGAAACTTTGCACATAGACAGTATGGGTTCACGTCAGCAGTCTAACGGAGTTAGGGGATTGAACTACCCACGGTGTCTCGCATTTGACCCTAGCATCTAACCGTGACACCTCGGTGGCGAGTGGCAGAGCGCACGGCCCGATACCCGAAGGTCCCGGGTTCAATTCCCAGGTCGGGCAAAATGTATTTCGGATTTTTCGATGCATAGCCCCGGTTTGGCATTTGGCAAGCGTGGTGATTAAGCCATTACGCATCAATTGCAGCGATGACTTGATTTCAATGATGGAGGCCTTTGCCCAGCAGTGGGACAATTATACGCTGTTTACTACTACTACTACTATCTAACCGTACGGCTACCAACGCTTCTACCAATTTCTAACCAAAAACAACGAATTGTTAAGTAACTATTTATATCTAACCGAGTAAATGGCCAGTGCCGGTAAACCACTAAGCGATGGTAACAAACAAAAAAAAACTCTACGTTCGTTAGTCTATGGCTCATTAAATGTCAACAGTTGTTTTATGCGCTCGATAAATTATGATATTATTTAGGAGCTCGATGGCGCAGTGGTTAACGCGCCCGGTCTGCGAGTGCTGAGGTGAAGCAACTTTCGCAAAGGCCAGTAATCGGATGGGTGACCAAAAATTTATCATCTCGAGCTTCTCCGTGCTTCGGAAGGCACGTAAAGCCGTTGGTCCAGGCTGCATTAGCAGTCGTTAACAATCACCAATCCGCATTAGGCCTGCGTGGTGGTTTATGGCCCGTTCTCCCTATCCATCCGTAGGGAAGGCTCGTGCCCCAGCAGTACACAGAAATGAGCTGATGATGAGTTGTTTTTTTCTTAGCTAGCACTTAGCCCGCGACATAAGATTAAAAATTATTCTTATGGCCCGCGAGTTCATCCACGTTGATCTTGTATTTCCAAAAACCAATAATTTTTTTATTAAAATAAAATATAGCATATACACTGACTCCGATGGCTCAGCGACCCAAAGTGAGTCTTGGCCTCCGACACAAGGTGACGCCACTGCTCCCTGTGTTGCGCGATCTCTTGCCAGTCGCTTGTTTCTTAGAGCTCATGTAGGTCCTTGGCGACTTCGTCCATCCAGCGGTACTTGGGGCGTTCAAGCATTTTATCAGTGAAATATTTTTTGGAATTGCGCCAGTAGTTTCAGAGATTACCATCCTCAAACAAACAAACGTCAACGTCGCAAACTTTGCATCTTTATTAATAGTAAAGATTTAAAATATAGACTAGCTGTTGACCGCGTCTTCGTTCGTGAGGACTGTACTATCTCAGAGGAACCTGTTACTGGAATAAAAAGTATCCTATGTTCTAGACCGGGTTATGGTCTGTCTATGTGCAAAATTTCATCCAAATCTGATAAGCCGTTCTCAAGTAATACGCTTACCAACGATCAGCATTACATTTTTTTGTAGATTTCGCAGGATTGCTGGCAGAGCTGGATGAGGGTAGCCGCGGATCGTGCTCAGTGGCATTATCAATATGATATCTATTTCGAAATCCAAGATCGCGTACACGATTCAAAAGAAAAAAGCGATGTGAGTATCGTTTTTAGGGTTTTCGTGGGTGCCGAGTTGCCGACTATGAATATGACATTTGTTTCACGATCCAATGGCGGATGGCATGGCGGACGTGATTTTTTTCAAAAGTCAAAATGGGTAGCATTTTCAAGGTCTACGTCTATGCCGACTATGAATATGACATCTGTTTCGGGATCCAAGATGGCGGGACATGATTTTTTTTTCAAAAGTCTATATGGGTATCGTTTTTAGGGATTTCTTGGGTGCCGATTATCAATATGACATTTGTTTCACGATCCAAGATGGCGAACATAACTTTTCTAAAGCCAATATGGGTATCGTTTTTGAGGTTTCCGTGGGTGCCGATTCAATATGGCAATCATATTTGAGTGGATATGCTAATTACAAATGTCTAGCGTGGACTAATAAAGGCTGGTTATAATTTAAAATAACTTATTCTTAGCACAATAAATTGAGTATTGGGGTTACGCTCATTTCGTACCGAAGGAAAACTCGCAAATTATTTTCCCCCAAAGAAAAGTCCTCACAAATTTCCATCGGAAAAATATACAAGAACTCCCGAATACTTGATGTCGATGCGACATTCATATAAATTGGCATAGTTTGTGGTATATGGTGGTTGGGAATGATTCATGTGAAGGTCTTGGGCTTCAAGTAAATTCTTTTACGTTACATTATAATATAAGGAGGAGGAAAATTATTGTACCTTCATTGTAATTTAGTGTGTCGAGTACCTCCTACGTACCGCCATCTTTTTTCTTTCTTTTCCTTTTTTAGCGATTTAGATAGACTTAGCGGTCCGCCAAGTGGTCGAAATTCGACCGAAATTTTATTAAGGCTGCACGGATTGTATGCAATGAAAAATTTAAAAAGATAGAATGTGAGTTTGGATTGGCATTGACAGATTTCGGCCGCTCCTTTTCCATTTTTGAAATTTTTGAAAAGAGTATTTAGTGTAGGTAAGTATGTCAAATACATATGCGTGTGTGTCAAATACGTTGTAGTGTGTGTAATGTTTGTTTTATTGATTTAATGTATTTTTTATGCATCATCATCATCATCATCTCAGCCAAAAGACGTCCACTGCTGGACAAAGGCCTCCCCCAAGATGGGGGGTATTTGCCATAATCGCCACGCTTGCCAGGCGGGTTGGCGATCGCAGTAGGTTGAAAGTAACCTCAGAGAGATGCTGCTGCCCATCCTCTGGAATGGTCCCTTAGTCGCCTTTTACGACACCCACGGGTTGAGATGGGGTGGTGCAATTCTTTATCCCCGGCACCACACAGGGAATGAATTTTATGCATACCTAATTTAAAAAAAACATTAACATTCTGTACTTCTTCTCTATATAAACTATAAGTGTGCGAAATTTCATACTCCTCCGTCCGCGCAATTTTCGTAAAAAGGGGTACAAAGTTTTTGCTTCACGTATTAATATATAGATGATTTATTTATCTTCTATATAAATAAAAATTAATTACTTTTTCGTTCTTATTCGTTAGTCTCGCTTAAACTCAAAAATGGCTTGACCGATTTAAATTCTCAATAAAACAGCTGAGACATCGAAAAATTAAACATTTGTAATTTTGTATGGAAATCGGCACTTAGGATCACTCATAACCATAGATCGGAATAGGTAGAGTTTTTTCATGTACTTTTGCAACGTTTGCATAACATGGATATGCCCATATAGATTTTGCTATTTCCGGTATCCGGTAAACTTAATACATTTATTTAATATTTTCACTTCTTCGCTTTAAAAGCCTATTAATGCCCCCACTGCTAGGGTACAGGCCTTCTCTATGGATTGACACAGAATGTATAGGTATAGGGAGACTAGGCCATAACCCACCACGCGGGCTCAATGTGGATGGGTAGGTGTTAACGACTGCTAATGCAACCGGGACCAACAGCTTAACGTGCCTTCCGAAGCACGTAGGAACTCGAGTTGATAAATTTTTGGACACCCATCCAATGACCAACCATTGCGAAAGTTGCTTAACCACCACAATCGCGCCCGCAGGCGCTAACCATCTGCGCCAACGAGCTCCTCTATTCAATATATTTCAAATAAAAACTATCTACCTGTGTGTGTGAGTGATTTAAATAAATGTGTACAAAGATTTTTTTCGAATCCAATACTGTAACGACAATTTACATTCTTGTACTAAGACCAGTGCAAGATAGGCATCCAAATATTGAAAATTAAATAAAAGGAAATTCTCTAATAGAAACATTCATTTCAAGTTTGCATTATATACCTGCGCTTCACTACCTATCTAATTTCTTCATAGTAAGCGCGAAAGCAAGTACAGTACCTGTTGTATTGTACTTGCTTTAGCAAATCAATTGTGTGTTAAAATTGTAACGTACACTTCCAAACAATAAAAAATAACTGTTTAAAAAGTGTTTCATTTCAGTGTGTGTAATCTAAAAATCATATAAACACGAAAATTTAATCTTACATTCCAGATTCCGGAAGCTTATCCATACTTTGATAATGATGCAAGTACTACAAAAACCTCTACCTATTCCAATCAATGCTCATAACAGATGACGTTCGTGGCACATTTAAAACTAAGCAGGACGTCTGTCGGGTCAGCTAGACAAAATAATATCAATATTACACACACACAAAAATCAAGGACATAAACCACCACGCGGGTCCAGTGCGGATTGTCGGTTGTTAACGACTGCCGACTGACGACTGAAGCACCGAGGAGATCGGATGATAAATTTGTGGTCACCCATCCGATAACCAGCCTTTGCGAAAGTTGCTTAACCTTAACAATCGCAGACTAGGCGTTAACCACTGCGCCATCGAGCTCCTCCGAAGCCTAAACTTGCACAATAAGGTATGACTCATTGCAATGTGTAAGTGCATAAGACTTTAAATAATTAACGATCAATCAACGACTTGTAATTAAGTGCCAGTACAGTTGCACAATATTGTAGAATTGACAAATAGATAATTATACTATTAAAGTAGGTATACTTATATTCTTTACGAAACATACTGCTAACAATATTACAATTAGGTATGGATACCGGCTCTGTGGTCTAGTAGTTAATTCTGCCGGTCTTATACCCAGAGGCCCCGGGTTCGATTCCCAGTGTACATGTTTGTGTACTCGGTTTAGTTGGTGGTAGGGCTTGTTTGCCCGCTTGGCTTCACCACCATCTTATCTAAACATGCCGCCATATAACATCAATGTTTGTAGAATTGTTGTGTTCCGGCAGCTAGAGATAAGATAGCACCTTACTTATCATCTTATAACTATTTTTTAATTTTGTTTTTTTTTTCTACCTTAGACAATTTTTTACCTTTTTTTAGTGCTGTATGACATTGTGAAAATTTTAACTGGTAACTGATGTTTTGCAAACTTAGATACCTATTATTATATTTTCTCTTTTGTTTTTTTTAAATATGTGTGATTGTCCTTTATATTTTGTGTTTTTATTTGTGATGGAAAGTGTCCTTTTATGATAGGGCATTTTCCAATATTTTTGACGCTGTAAGGGAGAAAAGAGCTGGACACTTGCTGAGTTTCTTGTCGGTTCTTCTCAGTACAAGACCTCCCGCCCAGAGTAGACTTACGAACCGATGGCATAATGACGTTCATAAGAGCTATTTGTAGCCTAAACTAAATAAATGATTTTGAATTGAATTGAATTGAATCTCTTAACATCAGATAGAGGCCAAGGGCTTACAAGTAAGAACAAACAAAAAAATCAAATCGGTACGACGACCCGGTTCACACTCGCTCTATACCAGGTACAGAGATGTAACGGGCGCTTCTCTCCACGGCCCGTTCAACCCGAGCCGACGAGGTCTAACCCAGGGATGGGGAAATAGATTTAGAGATGGGGCCATATTAAATAGTTACAACATTTCTGCGGGCCAAGGAGCATTTATTCTGAGACAGGTAGATAATAACCATAATCAAGTTACTATAATAAATTTCATCATTCATCATTAGCTCATTTTATGTCCCCACTGCTGGGGCACGAGCCTTCCCTATGGATGGATGGGAGAACGGGCCATATTTGGTGGTTACCAAGCAGGCCCAGTGTGGATTGGTAGTTGTTAATGACTACTACGGGACCAACGGCTATACGTGCCTTCCGAAGCACGGAGGAGCTCGAGATGATACATTTTTGGTCACCCATCCGATGACCGGCTTTTGCGAAAGTTGCTTAACCTCAGCACTCGCAGACAGGGCACGTTAACCACTACGCCATCGACCTCTTCTAATAAATCTATTGTTTATTTAATTATAATTAGATGGCGGGTTACAATCGCGAGCCGGATTGAATCTTGTCGCGGGCCGCCATTTCCCCATCCCTGAAGGCGCTTTACAGGCGCTGTCGGGTTGTTCCGCTCCCGACCCGATCCTATCCCCTCGGAGAATCTAGTAGAGAACGGCAACACAAGTGCGTGATGCAATTTCTTCTAGACAGCGTCTGACGGTGTTTCGTTTCACACGGCTTGAAGTAGAAATAGAAATAGAAATTATTTATTGTATAACTGTGTACAATATAGTTCTTAAATAATAAATAGTATCAACAGTTTATCCATTTCGGACGTACAATGTGTTTTGTGAATAATACCTATTTATCAGCATAGTATTCGTTTAAATTGTAATAGGCCTTGTGTATGAGCCATACTCTCAAACTCTTTTTAAAAATGTTACCCTCTAACTTTTTTGACTCTACCGGCAACTTATTATATATTTTAATTGCACTATTAAAGGCTCCCTTGTGGAACATTACATTATTGCTTTGCGGTACACATAGGTCAAACTGATATTTTGTGCGAATATTGTTACGGGTGGATGAATTTGTTGTGAAATATTCTTTATGGGTTTTAACAAATATAGAAATTTCCAACATATAAATACAAGTAACAGTCAAAAATAATTCGCTTCTAAAAGTATCACGTAAAGATTCAGTATTGCACATTTTGTATATAATTCTTAAGCATCTCTTTTGCATTATAAAACTAGAATCTACATTGAGGAACCCTTTCCCCCTAACAAATAAACAAAGAATAGGGTCCGAATAGATTTTCCGTTTTTGTCTCTTTTACTCTTGACGTATACATGACAGTAACAAAACACGGAGTAACTATTCGGACCTTATTCTTTGTTTATTTGTAAGCCGGTTTCAGTTTGTCGCCGCTGAAAATTTTTTTTGACGCAATCAGCAATTACTCCCTCCAAAAATAAATTATTTTGTTAATAATATTCATAAGGTTTCTTAACTAATTGCATACACAACAATTGGAACCGAATAGAAACGCTGTATTGCTCAAGGTGCCAATTAAAGCAGACCCAGATCTTGATACATGCGGAACGGCTGGTTTTTAGACTCTTGTTACTTAACCGCAGGTCAGGCGGTTGGTAAACTGGACCGTTGCGTTAGCATTGTCTTATTGGTAGTTAAAGCGATGAGTGAATAATTGTTTCTGCTTTTAAAAGAAGTTGTTTGACCTTTTTTTAAACATAATTAGATAGTTTGTATAACTGTGGTAGAGAGTCTTCTTCTGAGTTTTGGACGGTGATAAAAAAGAATAGAATATTTTATTTGTGAAACATAGGTATTACAATGATGTCACGAGTATATAGGTCTCACTACATTTCCACCTTAGTTAAGGTATACAAATACAGGTTTGAAAAGGAAAAAAAAAATACAGTCCATAACATCATACTAATATTATAAATGCGAAAGTTTTTGTGTGTGTATCTTCACGCTTCAACGGATGGATGTTTGGACGAAATTCGGCATACAGATATTTTATAACTTAGTTCAACACATATAGTTTTTATCCCGATATTCCAACAGTAATCAACATGTTTTGCCAGTTTTGGCGTACAAATTTTATTTATAAAAAAAGCTTTTATTAATAATTACTCAAAAAATATATATACGATTTAAATACAATATACAAATAAAAATTAATGTCAACATAAAAAGTGCTAGTCAAATAAACAATTACAAATAACAACAAAAAAACCAATTACATATACATTACATTATTACAAAACACAAATGTCAAAATAAAATGTAAAAAATAAATTAAATTATATAAGTTTATCATTAAAAAAATCAATAACATTGTAGTAGCATTTGTCAATCAATAAGCATTTTATTCTATTTTTAAAGTTATTTATAGGCAGTTCTCTGTAGATCTTGGGAATTTTGTTAAAAATTTTAGGTCCCATACAAAAAACACTTTTATGCATCAAGGCAGTATTAGCTGCATGAAGTTGTAACCTGTCATTACCGCGTCTATTACGGACAACACCATCTGACATTTTAGGGAATAGTTCAGGGTGTGATTTTATGAATACAGCAGTTTCATAGATGTACATGGATGGCAACGTAAGAATTTTGTGTTTTAAAAATAGAGGCTTGCAACTTTCTATGCTCTTAAGACCAAACATAGACCTCAAACAGCGTTTTTGCATTTTAAATACCAATACTACGTCGGTGGAGTTACCCCAAAACATTATGCCGTATCTAATAATGGAGGCAACCAATCCATGGTATGCAGTAAGCAAGGCGTTAGTGTCTAAAACTTTAGCAAGTTTATACAATGCATACGAAGAGCTGCTGATTTTTTTACATAAATATTCAATGTGCTCTTTCCAATTTAATTTACTGTCAATCATTAATCCTAAAAATTTTGTTGAGTTTGTCTCAGTTATTAATACTTTAATACTATCTAGTGGCATCCCCTGTTGTCTTTGTCTTATCTGCATAAATTGAGTTTTATTTAAATTTATTTTTAAGTTATTATTTTGTAACCAAGATATTACTAATTTCAACGAGTTCGAAATGTCAAATTCATGGGTATCTAGATTATTACATGGTATTGTCATTGTACTGTCATCTGCGAAAAGTGTCAAAGGATAAGGGATCAAATCATTAATGTAGATAATAAATAATAAAGGACCCAAAACACTTTCTTGAGGTACTCCAAATTTTACCAATCGTTAGCTGGAAGTGAAGGCTTCATCCATGTTTGTCTGCTTATTTATTTTTGATATCATTGTGTACTGTTTTCTATTTGTTAAATATGATTGTAACAACTTAAGCACATTTCCTCTAATACCATACAATTCCATTTTTTTAATAATATATCGTGATCAACGTGATCAAAAGCCTGTGTCATATCACAAAAAAGTTAACCTGTATATAATTTCGGGGTTAAATCTAAGTCCTATAAAAATACTTACTCCAGTTCCATACCCTAAACAGTAACATCTGCCGATTGATAGGCATATGTCGTAAAACAGTAATGTAATATGTATTTAAAATTAGAGTACTCTCGAAGCGGCCATTGCAGAGATTTAAATCTACAATTACATCACTGCATCAACAGACAGACAATCACATAACATGGTATTATACTAACGATCTCAACACAATCTCAACACGCGTTGCCGAGAATCCGAGATAGAAAGTCTTAGGCGCTCGGCCGATAGAGTAACTTTGATGCAGAAAGAAGTCTGTGGTGTAGTGGTTAAGACCACCGGTCTAGACCCAAAGGTCCCGGGTTCGATTCCCAGCGGGGGGTACATGTTTGTGTACTCGGTTTGGTCGGTTTGAGTGAAAGAAAAATAAAGAAAATAAAATAAAGTTGATAGTTTTTCAAGTAAGTTGCTACTTAATACTTAAATTTACTTCTAAATTGGTGATTTTGGAGCTCTGTCTACTCTCTTTTGGGGAAAGGACGTGAGAGTGTGTATGTTTTAACCGCCTCTGTGGTCTAGTGGCTAAGACCACCGGTTTAGACCCAGAGGTCCCGGGTTCGATTCCCAGCGGGGGGTACATGTTTGTGTACTCGGTTTGGTTGGTGGTAGGGCTTGTTTGTCTGCCTGGCATCTAAATATGTCGCCATAACATCAATGTTTGTAGCATTGTTGTGTTCCGGCAGCTGAGATAAGATAGCCAGTGCCTCACTAGTTGAGGTTCCCTGTGCTTACCCGTAAAATATTTAAAAAATACAAAAAATGTGTGTGTGTGTGTATTGTGTAACCCATCCAGAAAAGTTTATACGCTTGTTTTGAGATATTTGTCAGTACTATAGTCTATATAATGGGGTTGTTGTACCTTCGCCACAAAGTTAGTTTGCCACAGAAAAAAGTATGTGTAAGTTCGCCACAGTTCTATTTTTTAAAAGTAAATTCGCCACACTTTTATTTTCGATACAGACAGCAGAAAAATCAAACAATAAGTGAAGTAAAAACGTTATTTATTAATTTTTCATAATCACAGCAATTAAAATATCAGACTACCAATTTGTCCTCTTAGATACACTTTTAGGTACCTACTGTTATAAACTGTGTATAAAATAATTGCTGGAGATAAATAATTTGTATGTATGAACCACAGGCACAAACAATCTTTTATATAAGTACCTACATGTTGCACTAAATTTAATATTTCTTACATTAAGTACCAGGCTACCATAACTATGCAGGAGATTGCTTATTAATATAAATAATATTATTATAATCTCTGCTATATGTATATGTATTTACAAGACTATATTATTCTTTTATATTGTTTTCTAAAGTTTACGCGAACACTACACATTGAAATGAAACAACTTTTACGGATCTACTCGCGTTTATTTTACACATTACTTATTTAATGTTTATCCTGATATCCTTATTCTTTTATATTAATAAGCAATCTCCTGCATAGTTATGGTAGCCTGGTACTTTATGTTGGAAATATTGAATCTAGTGCACTAATAATAGTTTTATTTTTTTTCATTTAAAAACATTTCTATGTAGGTGTTCAAGCCGAAAGTATATCTCTGGGGAACAAAAGCTTTAATTTTGGTTAATTACGCTTTATTTATTTTTCGTTTTCATCTAAAACACATTTCTATTTAAGTGTCCAAGCCGAATGTGTATCTTACAGGAATAAAAGCGCTTTTTTCATAACTAAGTAAAGTAAAAACGTTATTTATAAATTTTAAAAAAGAGAGATTTATGGTTACTTTTTTTTTTTTTTTTTCTTAGGATATCTATATACATCAATAATTTTAGAATAAAATAACTACCTTTCATTTCGAGCGCTCAACTTTCCTTGCTACCGGTACTTTATGCAAAAATGATGTACTATGAAGACTTGTGGCGAATTTACAATAACCCTTACCTACCTGTGGCGAATTTACTTTCAATGTATGGAGTTACAAAAACGTGGCAAACTAACTTTGTGGCGAAGGTACAACAACCCGTCTAATGGAGCTATGGGGATCGAACCACGATTCCTCGCATTTAACCCTAGCCTATCCGTTTCGTCACCGAAGCTGGTCACCCATCTGCTGACACGCCATTCAGAAAGTTGCTTAACACTCACGATCACAACCCGATGCGCTGCACCTAAATAGGTAAGAATGATAAGGAAAACAAACTCGATTCTCTCCAACATTTATTGGTCGAAAAATAAATTAAAAACTTTGGATTTCAACAAAGGCCCGAAATCGTACAAATAAATACCTACAGGGTACTACACTTAAAAACATAGTATATTTACATTATCGTTACTCGTTTACTTAGTAGGTACATTACTTTCGAACCTCCCAGACTATTTATACATCAAGTTTTTTTTTAATTATAATAACAACTTTTTTCCTTTTTACTACTACGTCCCGCGATGACCGGCGGCGAGAGAGACATGAAAAGCATTTTTTTTACAAAAAAAAATTAAAAAAAATTTTTGCCATTTTTTTTGTAAAAGCAGTAGTTGCTGAACCCATTGGTACTGACAGCATAGTATAGCAAAATTAAAATATCAAATTTTGTACAGCATTTTTATAATTATTAGTGAAGTATCGTAAATATTACGACACGTCATTTAAGTAGCTTAAAAAAAGGTTTTTTTTTCAAACAGATATTGTTACAGTATATACAATACAAACACTTTAAACCTAACCATTCGTAAATTAAACGTCTTATCGCAATAATTGATTATTTTTTACATTACTAATAAACGTACAATAATAGTTTATACAAATTTTGGAGTACAAATCATTATATCATGATATTTAATAATAAAACATTACTAATCGTATCTCCCCCACCGCCAAAGAATTTTACAAAATCATAAATTAATTCAAAAATCAAACCAGATATAAATTATGGCCGCTTTTTCGTTACAATTAATACATAAAAATTACAGCTGCAAAAAAATATATAATATAATATAATATACGTCGTACGCTATGTAGCATAGTAGCACTAAAATCTAATTAAGTATCTTTAAAAACAGTTTTTTTAACACTCAACATATTTTTTTTAGGACAATTGAGTTTTCTGAAAGTATCATAATATCATGTAGGACTGACATCGACCGTATTCAATAACACGAGAAAAAGCATTACCGCTAAATATAACTATAATTATTTTTACAAAAATATTTTTAGAACTGCTTTTAAGAGGTAGCTGAAGACATTTATAATCTTTTTTTTATTAGCTAATACTTTTTTTTACTAAAAAATAATAACTTAAGTACACATATAAAAGCGTCATTCGACTTAACTAAAATAAAATAGTACAAGATTGCTAGTAGCACCACCATTTAGATTTTAGGAAAGAAATTAATAACAGCAAAACTGTTTTATTAATTAACAAAGGATAAGCATAGGAAAAAACTCATTTTATTATATTATTACATTTTCTGAATTCACTAAAGGGTATAAATTTTAATAAAAAAACTAATTGTATGAAGAATATATTTATACAGGATGTACTAAAGTCCGAATATAAGTTTCCACATAGTGACCCGTTTGGTTTGATCAGCCTGTATAGGGATTACAAATAATAAGATAAAACAATTTGAAACTAAAGTATGGATAACGCAAGCATTTCCCGAAACACGGATACAACTTTAAAATTTACAAAAAAATACGTGATAAAAAAAATTACAAAAAATCAGTCCATCATCGGAGTAATAAGAAAAATCAGTTTTCATTTTTTTACAACCTCCACTGAGCAAATCAAAATGAATCTTATCAAATATTGCTCGTTGAATTTTAACAAATGGCAAAAAGATTTACAATTAAAAACACCTAAGGATATTAAATGGTTTGAAATTATCATCTCAAATCCAACGATGCACATTTGATAAAATCAGGCACAAGATATAGGATACAGCTCTAACGCTCGTGTTATTAAATCGGTCTTTTTCATAATAATAATATTACTAAACATTATTTTACAAAGAAGTTTGTCATAGTAATGTTAGGCTTAAACATTATCAATTATTATGCGGTGATACATCGATTGCGGATAAGAATTGTGGCTTGTTTTTCTTTTTATCTAAAGGCCGTCAAATGACTCCATTTCACCTGTTGTTAAGTGAATATGGAGTCCAGATGTGACGACAACCGGTGCAGCGTGAAAACAACGCAGCATCAGTTACCCTCACTCTGCCACAAGGTGCCTCTTCACGCCTCGAGAAGGACCCCATATCATAGGAAGGAGGGAAAACGTGTGCTGGCAGACTATTCCATCTTTTTGTGGCTATTTCCATTCTTACAGCACTGAAGACAATTGCAGTCTTTACAGTATTGATTTACAACATAATGTTTTTTTTAAATGAAAATGTAATACTTAAGTACATAAAGGTATTTTAATAAAAACATGTTAGCGCGTTATTTAAAGAAAGGTTTTATGTCATAAGTTTAATTTTAAAAATTAAAAAGGCAATAGTATTAGCGAAATAAATAACATTGGTAATAAATTCGGTTTATTTTAAATAATATTATTGTATCTTTACGTTTCTAACCCTTTGTTGTCAGAAGACTGAGGCGTTGCTCGCATTTTAATGTAAAATTGAATATCATATTATTTGAAATGAAACAACTTTATCGGATCTACTCGCGTTTATTTTACACATTACTTTTTTAATGTTTATCCTGACGTTTTAAATATCTATTTTGAAATGAAACATTTCTACGGATTTACTCTCGCTTATTTTACATAAGGACTAAGCTGATGACGACGATGATGATGATGATTTTACATAGGTATTACTTTATTGTAACATTTCTAACCATTTGCTGAGCTATGTTGGGAGACCAAGGTTAGTTAATGGCAAATACTGATACCCAATTAATTGTTTATTTAAAAACTATTTAATATTATATTAAATAGTTGGTAGTTTTAATAGACGACCTCCGTAGCCGAGTGGATTGCACGCCGGACTTTGGGCGGCGCTAACTCTGAGATCGATTCGATTCCCGGTCGGGTCAATGTAAAACGAACTTTTCGATATTGTGTCGGGTCTGGGTGGTTGTGGTACCGTCGTTGTTTTTGATTTCCATGAAACGAGTGCTTTAGCTACTTACCTTGGGATCAGAACAATGTATGTGATGTTGTCTCATTAATTTATTTATTTTTATATTAATATGTAAAAAGTACTTTATTTATGTAAGAAATAAATACGTAACTGTTTTATGAGTAATATGATATTAACAATAAAATCATTGTTCTAGTGTGTGTAGTTTAAGTATACACAATGGAAGTTTAAGTATGCCATAGCCCATCAATCGCGCAAAATAGACAAGAGATAGTGATTTCATATAATATTTTTTTATAGATAGATATAGCGTAATGTTAGCAACAGAGTCTTTATGTTTGGTATATCATAATTATAACATAGTGAGCTGCCTACTTGAAAATAAACCATAAAAAGTTGTTTCGCTAAGCAAATTTTTAGCTAGATTAGCTTTGATTGTATTGTGAAATATATAAAAGAAAAATGGGAAAAATAAGACCATGTCTGTATTCCTGTGACACTGCAAAAAGTTTCAATTTAATTAGACAAAAATAAATCTATAGGTTACATAAATGTTTGAAACGTCACAACAGAGTTATTATATAGAATAAACACAAACAGATGCGTAAAAAATGTTTCATTAAAATTTGTAGTACTTATTCGCTTATACTTTGGAAATCAGGTTTATTAATCATCATAACACACATGGACACTTGCTGAGTTTCTTGACGGTTCTTCTCAGTACAAGGTATCCCGCCCAGAGTAGACTTACGAATGATGGCATAGCGACATTCACAAGAGCTACTTGTAGCCTAAACTGAACAAATGATTTTGAATTTCGAATTTTGAATTTCATAAAAATGTGAACTTATTTTTATTTAAAAAATGTAGTAAGATATTAACACCAGTGTTCGACACGTAAAGCCCAGTTTTTGACATAGTTTTCATCGCCAAAAAATAAACATTGATTTTCATTGCCATTTTACGGGATGACGTAGACTAGGAAGTGTATAAATTTTTCCAAACCTTTTTGTAATTGACTGTACATGACTACCTCAGATTTTAACTGTTGTGCGAGTTGACGACACAAATATTAGGTAAAATCAAGAAGTGCCATCTCGCACACCAGTGCGAGTTTAAAGTGTGCGAGTCGACGAACAACTCGTGTGTGTGGTCTTTATTACACTCCTTTTGGATTACCGTCTAGCCTGTAAGGTTAACCAATTATGTTACTGTACTCATGCAAGGATTGTAATCTGTTTGTGTACCTATAGAAATAAATAAATAAATAAATACTCAACTGTTAATAAAGATTTAATTGGTTGCTGACCCTTTCAATTTTTTTTATATTTACGGGTAAGCACAGTGCCTTGATCTCACCTGATGTTAAGTGATGATAAGGCCAATGATGAAAGTGCACTTCACCCTGGATCCTCAACTACTGAGGCACTGGCTTTTATCTCTAGCTGCCGGAACACAACCATGCTACAAACATTAATGTTATGGCGACATTTAGATAAGATGGTGGTAGCTAGCCAGGCGGACAAACAAGCCCTACCACCAACCAAACCGAGTACACAAACATGTACCCCCCGCTGGGAATCGAACCCGGGACCTCTGGGTCTAAACCGGTGGTCTTAACCACTAGAGCACAGAGGCGGTTTAATAATTAGAGGAAAAAAAAAGATGATCTCTAGTTCCTTTCGAGCACTGGTGCCTTACCCTAACAGTAGAAATGATAATGGATACTTAGATTGCACTAACTCAATAATTACGTTTAACATATAGTGGTAAACCGCAAGATATTGAAGTAAAAAGCATTTTAGTACTTTGTCAGAGCAAGTAATGTATCGAACAAGCACATGTCATCCTCTAATGATGTTAATAAGACACGGTGCTAAAGTGTTCATCGAATTTCGGTGGTGTCCGTAGCATGTCATATTTTGATAGCTTTTATTATTACATTTGGATAAACCCTTCGATCAATTTATGTACTAGATATCCGATGAGCGCTTGAAAACGGTAGGCGACTTTGAGGCCACGAAGCAATGACGTTTGTGACGATGACAGTACATATTAAGTACAAATTTTTTGCAATCTTCTTCCTTTAATCTTTACTAGTGGTCGCCCAGTGGTCGAAATTCGACCGTAGTTTTATTAAGGCTGCACGGATTGTATCCTAAGCAATAAAAAATTAAAAAGATAGAATGTGAGTTTGGATTGGCATTGACAGATTTCGGCCGCTCCTCTTCCATTTTTGAAATATTCGAAAAGAGTTTATATACGTGTGTGTCAAATACATGGTAGTGTGTGTAATGTTTGTTTTATTGATTTAATGTAGTTTTATGCATAATTTAAAAAAATATAAACATTCGGATAACCTTCTCTACATAAACTTTATGTGTGCGACATTTTATACTCCTCCGTCCGCGCAATTTTCGTAAAAAAGGGGTACAAAGTTTTTGCTTCACGTATTAATATATAGATTTTTAAGTACGCTAAAGTTGTTGAATGTTGTCCAATGTTTCTTAGGACTTTGTTATTGTAGGTATGAACAAGCAAGACCATTTTCGAGATGTAATTTGTTCCGAATCCTATATCTAGTACATAACTGATTGAATGGTAAACCCTACAAATTGTGAAGCTATTCAAACCAATGTCATTAACATTTTAATAAAACTAATTTTAACTCCTGTCTTCCTTATGCATAATAAAGATTCATTGAAATTGGGTTGATGTTTGAATTTTAAAGATTCTATTGGAACTGAAATGTAAGGCTCTTTAGTTCTGATATTAATTGAAAAACACCATTGAATTAATTCATTCTGTTGATTTGACGAAAGCATAAAGAAACGCCGTAGTTACAATTTGACGTACCTACGGAGTACTTTCATGGTATTAAAACCTTTCTGTTTGACAGTTCGATGTCTGTGACAGCTATTACGCCATCTTGAAATTTGTTTTTTTTTTAAATAGTGTCATTACTGGCCGAAATACTAAAGTATCAAGTTAAGATAGGCGTTTATTGTATTCAGTATTTCATTTCATTTCCAACACCTCAGTCTCCCTGTGACCACGGACCCTGCAAAGGGTTCGAAACTTCAGAATAAACATTAAATACAAAGTAACGTGTAAAATAAACGCGAGTAGATCCGTAAAAGTTGTTTCACTTCAATGACAGAATTAGGATGTTTTTTTTTAGTTTCACCTTTTGATATGTCACATTTTACCTAATTTAGTTAATGTAACAATAAGGCTGCATCCACACTAAGAGAGTCAGTGTCAATTGAAAGTCGGTGTTATTTCAATGTTGTACGTTTTTACATAAAATGATTAGGATATATTTAAAATGGTTTAAAATTGCTTGAGAAAGAGTTAAAATAAACTACAATCGTACCTACATGAGTTTGTTAGGTTCTTTAGTTAATTGAACAAAGTACTGACGCTAACACATAACGGTAAGTAAAATTATAGCGTAGGATTTTAGTTACAAGCAATTTTTCAACCCAAAACCCTTTTTTTAAAGAGAATTGAACTCGAGAAACCTAAAGGGTTCCTAAAGCCGTCTGATCGAACCCGTCAAAGGATTTCTCGGGGGAATGCAGCTCGTAAGCGTCCCCTTTTCCTACTAGATTCTCCAAGGGGTTTGCATCGGATCGGAAATCAAACCGAACAGGCATAGACGAAATATAGCTACACTAAAATGAGCCTTATTCACTCATAATTCAAGGTTACAAATTCAATGGAAGTTTACAAAAAAATAATCTTAAAAAAGCAATTCCACAAGCGGGATTTGAACCCGCACCCGTGTCATACCGTGTCAGGTGCAATAACTTTATGCTATCGTGGTTCCCAACCGCCGAAATTTATCAACTCTATCATCTACTTTAACTTTGAAAGCCTTGTTCAATGTCGACAACTACGTCATCAATATCCGATCCTAATATTTTTACAAATTTTAACATAACATATTTATAAGCTGTTGACGGGATAAAGTTTATACCATTTTGAACCGTAATTACCAATGTTATTCAAATCTAATCTACGTCAAATAATTAGTAATTAAAATTATATCTGTCAACATAACAGAATACTTCGTGCATAACATGTTATTACTTATAATTAAAAACTTTGTTGTTTTGCCTTAATAATCATAATCATAATCATAATATATTTATTAAGCAGATTATAGTATATTACCGGCATCAGTTTTCGACATTTTAAGGCCAGTCTTCAACACCAGTACCTAATTGTCTTCAAAAGTAATATAGAATATCATTGAAATTGTTTGTACTGAAGACAGCTAGGAAGCAAGTAGTATACAATTGTCGTTAAAGACACAAATCAGTTAAAGACCCCTGTTTCAAGTAATTAAGAGCGTTTACGCCGCACACTAGCGCCACTAATGAAAAAAAGAACATATCTAGTAATTAGAGATAGAAAATCAAATTATGCTCAACAAACTATTTGAATGAAGTAATTTAGCATTTTTACGTCACCTAATGAACACCTCACATGTCATGGTTTAGTTAAATAAGACGTTACGGCCACTTTTAACTATAACGCCTTATTTAACTAAACCATAACATGTCAGGTGTTCATTAGGTGACGTAAAAATGCTAAATTACTTCATTCAGATAGTTTGTTGAGCATAATTTGATTTTCTATTCCTAATTACTAGATATGTTCTTTTTTTCATTAGTGGCGCTAGTGTGCGGCGTAAACGCTCTTAAAGGAAAAAGTGTCAATCAATAGTTCGTGTTGAACACTGATGCCAGTACTCCACTCATTTATAGGAACAACTTTTTGTACTGGACCAACATTAAAATCTTTAAAAAAAATGTTTTCTCATTTATTTTTTATTTCAATCACAATAATTTAATTTAGTAGGTGTTATTGTAATGTACTTATATCGAACAACAGATTTTTTTTTTCAAAGATTGCAAATTAGTTCCCAATTTAAAAAGTTGTAGGCATATTAAACAGGTCCAGAATTGCACCACCCCATCTCTTCCCGTGGGTGTCGTAAAAGCCGACTAAGGGACCATTCCAGAGGATGGGCAGCAGCATCTCTCTGAGGTTAAGTCTCAACTTACTGCGATCGCCACCCCGCCTGCCAAGCGTGGCGATTACAGCAAAAACCCCTCATATCCTTGGGGGAGGCTTTTGTCCAGCAGTGGACGTCTTTTGGCTGAGATGATAATGATGATGATATTAAACAGGTAATAAATACATAAAAAAAACTTCACGTTGTATATTTATGTTCATATATAGGTAGTTACTCGCAGGTATATGCCAGCAAATTCTTATCGTCAATCGTGTATCACCAATGATTTTTTTTAGTAATTAATATAAAATTATAATTTTCTTATTTAAACTAGCGGACTGTTTTTCTTTCGAGATTCAAATATGAGGTCATTTATTTAGGCAATCATTAGTCTAAGTACACATCACAACTAATTGAAAACTAATATGAGAGAGAATTATTAAGAAACATCTGTTATTATTAACGCTCCAGTTACAAGCTGTATTTTAAGTTATTAACTTTCACCGCCCAACTATCCTGCACGCGATGTCCCGCTGTACGCCAACGTATAAAATGTATTTTAATAAATTAGGTACAAAGAAGAACTTCTATAGAAGTGCTGGCGTAGACGGCACGAAAATCTCGAACTTCTATAGAAGTTGTTGGCGGTAAAAAGGTTAACCTTTTCACCGCCCAACTATCCTGCACGCGATGTCCCGCTGTACGCCAACGTATAAATGTATTTTAATAAAGAAGGTACAAAGAAGAACTTCTATAGAAGTGCTGGCGTGGACGGCACGAAAATCTCGAACTTCTATAGAAGTTGTTGGCGGTAAAAAGGTTAAGTAATGACGTAAATAGCCTATAAACTTTCCCAGTTACGACCAAATACCGCCATCATTGAAATCAAGTCATCGTACAATTGAGTGCCAATTTCGAGTTCCAGTCGCCATTCGATCACGTTAACGAAAACTAAAATTAGTTTGAGAGAGATTCCCGATTGCCTTAAACGGCATTTTTAGCGTCACCACGCTTTTTTGGGGGCGGCGAGGTACGTAAAGGGTACCTCAAGCCGTGTGAAACGAACCTTCGGAGGTTTTCTAGAGGGAACGGCATCGCACACTTAAAAGTGCGTGTTTCCGTGCCCTACTGGATTCTCCGAAGGGTTCGGATCAGATCGGGGAGCGGAGCAATCCGAGAGCGTCTCTAAAGGCTCGGGTAGACCGGGCCGTGGTGGAGGAGAGAAGCGCCCAGGTACATGTCTGTACCTGGTGTACAACGCGTGTGAACCGGTTCTTCGTACCCTTGTTATACGAGTACGTTGTCTTGGGTCTAATCTAGTGTGCATGTTTAGTGTATTCTGTAAATGTGTAGTGGCATTTAGAGGATCGGGCGGGTTTACTCTCGTATGTCGCCAGGAAGCGCTGCTTCAATGCCATACTAGTTTTTGTTTTAGTAAACGTAATCGAATAAATACTGATAGTAAAGAAAAGTTACGCTAGGCACCCTGATAGGTATTGGCTTAATCACACTTGCCAAATGCGGGTTGGTGATCACGATAGATACAGTTCTTTCACATACATTTGTAATGTTAGCATAGCATGGATACTCCTACGCAAGTTAAGTTATTTCCGAAAGGAGATGTTTCAAGTTTGTATGGACACTGGGTTAAGTTTTTGTACAGGTAAAATAAATCAAAGAAATAAAATAAATAATCAATTACAAATATTATATTTTCATAATTTAGCTTTATTTTGTGGTTCAAAGCATTTTAAAATAATAAGTGACAATTTAAATTTAACAATGGCGAACGTCAATCAATGTCATTTTGACCTTATGAGTTTGACGTCCTAATCATGGCTAGCGGGAACCTAAAAGGGTTATCTTTATTTCTGTTTTTGAACGTGTTATGTTTTAAATATGGTCTAAATTCGTCACAACAACATTTATGAACCAAAAAATTACTAGAGAAATAATTTTATTTCTATTTTTCTGAGAATCCTTGTATTTTTTCCTATATTTTTGAGATACTGTACATAGACTTGGTTCAAATTGAAACATCTCCTTTGGATATAACAAAGCTAAATATTTATTAGAAAATAAAATTTCCTTTATCGAACACTTAAATTATATTTTATTAACCATTTATGTTGGTAGGAGTTCTCGAGTGGAGACCGCGTGTCGGCAAACGTGGTGCAGGACGCCCTCAGACTAGGTGGAGCGACGATCTCCGCAAGGTGGCTGGCAAGAGCTGGATGAGAGTAGCCGCGTATCGTGCTCAGTGGTGTGCACAAGGAGAGGCCTATGTCCAGCAGTGGACTAGTAAAGGCTGATGATGAAATCACGTCTCAATAGTTTGACGTGCAATAGAATTAAAAGTTATTTTCTCCTTTGATTTTATCGGGTAATCCATACTATTGATAATGCTATCTGCGAATTGACAGAAAAAGCTTAACTTATTCCGATCTGTGATCACAAACCCGCTACAAATGCACAAAATCCGAATAACACGCAGCCCAACTCGGGAATGGAACCCCGGACCACCGAACCGTAAAAGTTGTATGGATTTCGTTAATGCGTACGTTAAAGCCTCCTCTGATAATGACTCCTCTGATGTTAGAATGTGTTTTCATATTCGCTAATGAGATTCCGTTAAGACGTTGTGGCGTTGGCAACATTATGATTTGTAAGTCACACGTCTTGAAGATAATTTCTGGAATAGTTGTACCGTGTGATTTGACGTTTGTCTTGAAGCGTAGCAGCCATTTTGAATTTATGGTTAACGATAATAACTCAGAATAATAACTAAAGCTATAGAAACCGGACTAAAATAACAACTCAAATTCATCAGTTCGCACTATTTTAACTAATGAACCTAGGTGATGTATTGGAAAGAGATCAATTGTCCCTTTTCTTTCGTTATTTCGAAAGTGTCACCAGATTTGTGATACGAACTGTCAGCTTTTAAATCAATGTACTTCTGATTTTGGTCGGGCAAAAGGACTCAAATTTTATGTTTCTGATTACCGAATGACATAACAATACAAAAAATAAAAACTAAGTGTCAACCATTTGTCGCACTCCAACCTCCTTTTCTAGTCATAAGATAGAACGGAACTAAACATAGTTTCACGTTTTTTATTTTAACCATCCTTCTATAGCTTTAGTTATTGTTCTGAGGATAATAACGTCTTGCGATTTAGGTAAAACAAATGATGTTGGGTGTTCGTCACTTTGGTAGTTCACTAATGTCTTTTTTTTGTTTTCTCTAAGAGTTTTAGTACATTTGGGGGTTACATCACCGGCACATTTCTTCCTTCTTTTTCATTTCTTTCTTTCTTTTCTTTCTTTATTTCTTTCTTCCTTCCCTATGGGTGGAAACACTACAGGGAGAATAGATTGGCGGTTGTTAACGACTGCTGATGCAGCCGGGATCAACGGCTTTACGTGCCTTCCGAAGCACGGAGGATCTAAAGATGATAAGTTTTACGTCACCCATTCAGATATTAGGAGCTGGTGATGAGATCTAGTCATTTACCACCAATGTGGCTTAGGTTTAAAATAATGCTAGTTCAGGAGATTTAATACTGATGGCTGAACAAACCTTTCGAAACACGGAGGAGCTTGTGATATTTTAATTTTGTTCATAAAAGGGTGACCCGACATTGCGATTGCTGCTTGACTTTTAAGATCGACTGGCAAGCCGTGTTTGAAGCTTTTCTGTTATTATGGTTAAAAGACACTTTATTTATTTTAGTTGATTTAGTTCTGCAGTTAAATACTAGATGGCGCTGTCCTCTTGTGTTGTGATTTTTCTCAACCACTTAATAGTCGAGATTGTTTTTGTGAAAAGTTTTTTAATATTAGAATCGGTATTACGATATTTTTAATTATTCACCTTTCTGGGATATTGCAATAAACAAAATTGGAGAGTATTTTTTTTTTAATTATTTAATTATTCAACAAAATCAACAGCTCGATAATACAAACCAAAACCATAGCTTAGATCAAATTGCTTTCATTAAACCTCTTTTATAGTATTGTAGAAATACTTTGACTTTTTATACATTTTACGCCAAATCTTTTCACAAATTTCAAATTTTTACTATTTATCGTGATATTTCAACATCTGAATAGTCATTTGATGTGATTTTATCATTTTGATGCTGTTTCAAGATGGGGGCGGCATATTCTCAAAACGTCAACATAACGCAATAATGGCGTAACTACAAAATTTATTATTTTAAACTAAAGCAAAAAAATATTTTTTTAGCTCTAATCAATTATTACAAAGAACTCTATTTCTCAGTACCAAGACTAAACGTCATTCATATGATGCAAAAAATCCTACAGAATTAAATCATCAATTTTTTTGACAAACAACCTCATGTCTAATGGGAAATTTGTCACTGTTAACTAATTTGAAGCGATCAATTCATCAAGCGTTCCCTTTGAAGTGTATCCGACGCATCATTTCCCAGCGAGATTGTATCTTTTGTGTGATGTCTCATTTAAAATTTCCCTTTCTATTTGTATCCTCACAATTTTTCTGATCTATATAATCTTAAACGATTCGTGCTTAGCTACCTCATTTGAATTTATTTTTAATGTCATCTCATTTACTTTAAATTTTCTAATATGTAACTTAATTACGTTTCGAACAGATCGGGTTTTCATTGAGAAAATGAATGTAAAAATGTACATAGTAAAATTGGAATTGATAATTTCTTTTTTTTGCGGTGAGAATAAAGTAAATGCATTATTTGTTTTACTAACATTATTATATATTTTCAAGCTTTTAATTATGATAAATATGTTGATGCTGCATAAAAAAATTGTTTAGGAGTTACCTGTCTGTCGGTATTTAGGTTATATTTTAGTCGTAAAAGTGCTGCTAATATTAAACAAAAATAACTGGAGTCCTGGTCTTGGCATAACTAACATCTTTTAAAATATTAGTTTTGCTTGAATCGTTATAAGAGATTAATGATAAGAGTTTGTCTTAAATCCGCCTACATAGCTTTCACTTTTTATGTAAGCTTACTATTTTGGAATAGTTGTTGTTCCTACATTTAGAGATAAGATAGTCAGTTCGTCGATATTTAAAGATTGTAGGTCTTTGATGATCTTTGACCGTATCAAGTGAGATGAAAGCTTAGCACTTTCCCTTATTGAAATACAAGATGTATGTTTCTGACCAAATCTTGTATCTTAAGCAGCACAGATAATTAAGACCAATTAAGTTCTTTTTAACAGTTAAGTAGCGGCTACGATCTCATTAACAAACGGAGACAGTATAAAACTTCCTAAATACATGGCCCACCGAAATAAGCATGACTGATCCACGATCAGTTCATACGTCCACGTCCCGAAATGACGAGCATGTTGAACCAACTATCCCTTTCAGGGCAGTTAACTCAAAATAGCTAAAAGACATTTCTAAACATCAACTACCAAGAAACGCTCCAGTCTTGTCAGTTAAAATATAAAAATAGATGCACTCAGCGTTGGAAGGTAGGCGACCCTGCATAATAGGTGCCGGATCTTTTTATATTTTTTGAACGATTTGTTTGTTTAACATTGCTTTGGATGCGACACGTTCGTCAGTTAACCTTTTGTTTATGTCTCCTCCGTCTTCATTTGGATTTGTTTCACTCTCGTCTGTTGTACAAACTAGACAGACATTAGTGACGTTACAGAAATGTGCATTTGTTTCTTCAATATCAATTATATTTTTTTACCTATTTGACGTTTGAAATTGTATTGTTTCAAGATGGTCAAAACTGAATCGTGTTATTCATTTAAACACTGAACTTTCTTTTGTTTTGATTTAATAATGCACATAATAAATTTATCTGGGATAAATAAGTGAGGACTTTATTTTCCCTTATTATCCACACGGTTAAAAAGCAAAATAGAATTGAAATCCTCAACGTTTGAAGAAGTCACTACCTTTGCTGCCTGAATACTACAATGCCACTATTTTGAATATTGTGCCAGCATACCTACTTCTGCGATTGTGGTAGCTAACAAGGCGGGTTAGGACAAGCCTTATGCGACCAACCAAATCGAGCACAAGTCCCGTTCGAGATCCGGGACCTCTGACCTCTGGCGAGCGGTAGTCTTTCCACTGTACCATAAATGTGGTTGACGAAATAGTTATTATCACAGAAATTGTATCATTACACAGTTTTGAAAAGACACAGGAATACTGTGGTTAGGTTTTTGAAGAGTTTGATATTCTGTAATATTCGGTTGCCGAATTCGGTTACATAGTTTTTTAACAATACGCAAATTCTGCAATGGATTACTAAGAATATGTAATCTTGTAATATTTGTTCATCTTGATTATCGACATATTTTTGATGTGACTGTCATTTGTTTTCCCACATGTATCTTCTTTTGCACTATTATTTGTCCAATATATGTAGGTATATTGTTTTATTAAATCCCATCTTTAAGTCAATTTTATTGTTGTCCTTTAAATTCGATAAGGTAGGTTAGCAGCTTATTATGTTACCTTTTATTTATATTTTAGATTATTCATTTAGGGTTTTAGTAAACCTAATATTACAGAGATTTTCCAATTCTAATAACTGTAATGAGTGATTTGTTTTACCTTTCATTTTCTTTTTCTTTCAATATACATAACGTATTTATCAAGTATCATCTAATACTTGTGATTTCTTAAGCATTATATTTAGTTTATCATTGCTATTTAATTGCAATTCATCATATTTATCATAAATGAATAATGCATCACAGTCATTCTTACTTCTGTAATTTGTAATGTCAATTTGATTGTTCAATTTATTACAAATCTTAACACAAATCGTTCACCTCCTGACATTATTCGTTTTTGCAATAAATCCTTCAAATAGTAGGAAGTTTCTTAAACAATACAGCTTATAACTTGAGCGTTTCGGTATTAAACACTACCTAAAAATATATCAACTGTCACTAAATTGCATAATGGCTAAATAATAACCGGTCTATTTTATCTACGAATTAACTATTTGACTATTTCGTTTACGCATAAAAATGGTTCACACAATTGAAAAATGGCACAACAAGTGCTTTAATTGTTATTTCAATGATCTCATGTAGTACCCAACTGTAAAATTGAAATATTTCGATTGGTATAGGTACGCCACATGATCATTTGCATAGGTGAAGATTCTCAATACTAAAATAGATTTGTCGAATCCGAATCATTGTCTCAAAAAAAAGAGGTTTTAATGGTGTGTTAATAATTATATTCACAATTTTTTTCCTATTCTTTTTGAGATAATGATCGTTATCGCTCGTCAATTGTCGTTGATCGGTAAATACTATGAGATAACTAGCTGAAATGATAATAAAATAAAATCAGTCATAGATTAAGTAATTACGAAGGATTGCTTCACTTTATAATACATAAAGTTTCTATATATCACATAAAAAAGCATAAAGAGAAAAAATAAATTTACAATCTAAATAAACCAAAAATCACAGTTTTTCTGGACATTATTAACAACCTGCCCAGGTTAGTTTTTTTCATTCACATATAAATTAATTATAAGTCGTAGGGAAAAAAATTCATGTCTTTTGAACTAAATTAAAGGCTACCTAACGTTTTTTCAATCTATATAAGATTTTCCCCTATAATATCTGTACTTGATTCACCGCGAATCCTAAGTCTTATTCAAATATTCATCATTGCATTAATGAAAATATAAAAATTGTTTAATTCCTAGTGGTTTAAGAAACCTATATTATCATTATACATGTTAACATTCTTTATATATATATAATATATAGATTTAAACGTTTGTAACTACAGTAGTCGCAGCAGTCGCTGTGAAAATGTCCTCAGTTGTATAATAATATTTCGATTATTCAGTAGGCCCGATAATAGTAGGTAGGTACAACATTAAAAATTAGGCTCTCGCCGCCCGGACGCCTTGCTGGCCGTCCAAGCTTTAGGATCTTCTCATTCACAACGTAATTGTTTCAGTCTAAAGTCGCTACGTACTTACAAGTTCTAGTTACTTCGACAATCCGTTTTGGGGCACTCACACACACAGATTCACGTGAACACAAGAGTGTCTGGGCGCAAATGGAGTGAATGCAGAGTCTGTATATGGGCTGGGCATGGCTTCGCTGTGTGATCTTGTCGCGGGGGCCGAGCTGCCCGAGCGCATATTCACCGAGCGAGCGGAGCGAGCACAGCGGTCGCGGCGAGGGCCAAAGCGAGCGAAGAAGCGAGCGCCGCACCCCTGGAGTAGCTCAGTTCTTCGCTCTTCACCACTTCGTTCTGCGCCTTGTCGTATTTGTGCGTCTTTTTCGTCACCGGCTTCATTGTCGTCGTCGTTGTTGTTGTCGAGGTTGTTGTTGGGGGCGGGGGTGGTGGTGGGGGCAAGGTGGGCTGCGGCGGGGGCGCAGGCGACTGCTCCTCTGGCTTACAGCACACGCGGAACACCAACTTCATATTGTTACTTAAACATCTACCACCGATTCGTCTATGCAAGTCGTCTTTACTCGACGTCGATATGAAGTAGTAGTCCTTCCCGGGGAGGAACTCCAGGCCACCCGGCTGCGGGGTGAACGGTCTGAATGTTATGGTGAAGAACATAAGTTTGTGCGGCTTGTCGCATATCGCTATAATACGGGGGTTGGGATTAGTTATTCTACACGTATCGTATTCCTCTTTACTGACGTTGTATATTATATATTTCTCCGTGTCCTCCTCGTACGTCCCCGGGGCGTACACGGGACATATAATATTCACTTGGTCGTATTCAAACTGTGCGTTCCCTTTATTGAGGTCGAATACGTGATCCGTGTTGTCTATCCGGAATATGCTGTTTGTTGTGTTCCAGTGAATGTAGAAGGATTTAGCGTAGTTCCCCATCACGCTCTCGATGAAGAATATCAGGACTAGAATCGTCCAAGGCATCTGCCGGAGCCCGAGATAAGCCAAAGATACCATTGTGCCACCTTCACACAACTCTCATTATCCAATACAAGCGTCGGGTTTAAAGGCGATGCACTATGCACTCCTTTGTGGGTTTAAACGCACACCAATCCATATTTAGAGTGAAAAATAACGTTCACTAACCACAAACATAATTGTAAGTACACAATTCACACAGAAAACACGATCAATCCGTCCCAATACCGTCGCTAGGCCGACGAGCCCTCCATGTTCGGGCCACACCACACGTTAGATTCTATTCATCGATAAATGTGGAATTTTGAGACGTGGCTGGCTGTGTAACGCGTCCGAACAGTCACTTTTCGTACATGCACCGTGTTATTTACACAATCCGATTGGCGATGATCACTTTTTGTGTTGGCATAACGTTGAAATTAATCAATACATCACAGATTTTTTACAATACTTAGGTGTTCTTTGTATTGAGAGGAGCGACGCGGCGCACGGGAGAGGGTCTAAGCGCCGCGCGGCGGGCGAGCGAACTAGTGGAATGCAACCCGGGCCCCTCTACGCATGCGGCGACGCCCCGCGCCCTTTACCCCACCCCCTCCAAAATGGCGCGTTCAAGCGCTGGTGAGCTTTCTAAGGTGGCATTATTCGAGACCCAAACTTTTATCTGCCACACTTTCAACCTTTTTGCTTGTTTTAAGCTTTTTTAAGATTGTAAAACTTAAATTAAACTTGTAAAATTAAACTTTGACGTTACAGAAATAGTTTACTACCAAGTTATAATACAAAAATGGCGTTGAATAAATTTAATGTAATACGAATGAAGCCGTGAGAGAGCAATAAAAAAATGTATAGCTGCAAACAAGATCGTAAAGCTAGGTGTCGGGTCAGACGATGGGACGGGGTAGCCAGACGTTCCAGTCTTTGGGTTAAATATAAATATCTGTATGGGATACCCCTTGATTCATTTATATGTATAAGCGAAAACGGTGTTACACTTAAGGCCTATATTGTAGAGACAGTAAAGAATCTGAATCCATTTGGTATATTCATATTTGATATAAAAACAGAATATATTAACGTTTTTGTCTATAAATTTTCGTTTATATAGCTATATAAACGAAAATTTATAGACAAAAAAGCCTTTTTTAAAGTATATAGTATCATCACTAGCCTGTAAGATTTCCACTGCAGGGCTCAGGGGCTTGTCTACATAAAATATATCACATAGAATATAATATAACGTAAATTATATATATCTAATTATATACAGCAATAGTGAAATCCACCCTGGCCCATAATGCCTTTAGTTGATAGAACGACTACAACTATGTTACGATTGAAACCGGTTCTAAAATGTAGTCATATAGAGTCATTATATTTTTATTACTATTTTATTATATATCTTTATTTGATATTGATTTAACATATTCACCAAACCTGTTAAAGTTTATTCACTTTGTTATAAAAAGCTTAATAATCTAGTTATGGATCGAAGCAATTGAACTTTAAAATCATGCGAAAGATACTGTATAGGGTAGGCAAAGCATATACCCACCATATTTTATATAATATTGTATACTATACCAATTTAAGTATGTACTCGTATATGTTGCATGTTATTTGCATACAATTTTTTTTGGTTAATATTATTTTATTACGAATTTTTAACTTTTTTAAATCGAGAGTCAATTTTAATGAAACTTGCTGTATTTTATTTTTCGTTATATTTATAAAACTACATGTATATAATTATATAAATATAATAAAGCATACTATTAATATTCTATTCTTAATATTTCAAATATTTTAAATTTATAGCTCACAGAGTATTTACATTAATATTATAACTGTGTGTATTTACGTATATTTACAAAAAATGGTGTTAACTACTTACTAGAAAAATTACCCTTGTATAGGCTTAACTGGCTTTCACTGCACACGTTTGTAACCAGGTTATTTAATTGTGGGTCGTAAATATATATTTTTTAGGTTTTCAGGAAAGTAACTCCACGCTTACTCGTTTATTAATGTGGTACATGATTGTAAATTAAATGAGGCAATGTACCGCTAAAGTTAAAGAACGTTCTTCCTAGAACTTAATTTTTGAAGCATAAAAACAAGAGAAATTTTATGTTTTATTTTCTTTTTTACACATTGCCAAAATTATGAGATTTTAAGTTATGCCCTTTGGGCAAAAAGATTCGATTTAATAAACAATATCATTACTCGTATTTGATAAATATATAATTAGTTATTAATTTAGTTCACTCAGAGAACACGAAATCTACCTACCGTGACGAAAATATAGTATGTTATCAGTGTTATCACCAAAAGTATGAATCATTGTTAATGATAACCACTAACAGCATTATTAATAAAAATTACATAACACAATTTGTATCTGTTGACAAACAACATGTCGGACATGTTTGTATACTAGCTGATAGGTTAACCGTTACAAGTTTAATGTCAATATCATTGGTTTATTGGTCGAAAGATAACGATACATCTCTGTGACTTAGCGGTAAAAGCACCAGTCTTGAACCTGTAGATTTCTGGTTCGATATCCAGAGTGGGGTTTACAAATATACTCGGTTTGGTTGGTGTTAAGCTTGCTCGAGATGACTAGCTACCACCTTTATATCAAAGTCTATCGCCTATAACAACGATGTAAGTAGCTATGTTTTTTTCTCTGATCATAAAAATATGGTTTTGTTCCTTGTATCTTGCACGTCACTGCCTGTAATGAATACTTATAAAAATATATTTCCAAAATGTGTAATTTTTCACTTTGTTGTAAAACGTACTCGTAACATCCCAAAGTTTATTATAAAAAAGCCACCAATTCCATTCCAATACCAGCTACTGTCGTCAATTTCACTAAAAGATATGGCACAATTTTTTTGTCATTTTTTAAATGAAAAAACATGATTTTTGAGTTAGGCCTCTCTTTCTCTTTAGGCAGGCAGCGACTTAATAAATAAAGAGACTTTAGTTTCCTTTTGCAGGATGTTCCCTGAAGTTGAAGATATATATATTTTGTGTTCAGAATAGTATTTCTACTTCTCCCAACACAAAATATAGGTATATCTAAGTTCCTATCCTGTAGCTAATTATGTGAGTGCAGCCTTTCAATAGGTATTCTGTTTTTTTAAATTATTTTTTAGAAAAACCATCATAATATATTTAAACACATTAATCGAACAAATAACAGTAAACAGACCTATAGTTCAATTATAAAGTATCTAAAAACATTTTAAAAAATACAAAACTTTTATACTTACATTTCTTTTTTTTTCTTCTTTGTACTCATTATTTTAAACTGTTTGTGCTTTTTGTGTTAGTTTTTAATTATCATCTGTGTAGGTACCCTTTTTCTATTTGTTATCGTTATGCGCTGTTGTGCAGATCACTAAATATTTCTTATTCTTCTTCTATTACGAGCATTTTTCTTAAAACGCTCTAACTAAAGCTTTTAATAAAACTTGAGTTACAGCAAAGTCGTTTCATAGCAGACGCTTTAGATGCTTTCAAGAACTACTAACGCCATCTATCGATCCACTAAGTAACCTTTAACGTAAGCTTATCACACGCTGGCTCTATCAAAAGTTTAGCTTGTTATAACGAGAGTAAAGTAAAGTAAATAGCCTATTACTGCCCCACTGCTGGGCAAAGGCTTCCATCATTGAAATCAAGTCATCATTAGTGGGAAAGCGTTCGGCAGGGGGTGGTGGTCTTGGGTTCCATTCCCAGGTCACCCAAAAGTGTGATCCGATTTTTTGATGCATAGCACGGGGTTTTAATCAATCAAACCAACTAACATTTTAGTTTCTTGTACATATGATTACTTACCTACTTAAGTACTTATATATTTTATGGATATACCTACTTATTTTTGGATGATTCAAAGTCAGTAAATGAGTTTATTTCAATAAATACTTTATCTATCATCAGCTCATTTTTATGTCCCCACTGTTGGGGCACGAGCCTTCCCTATGGATGAATAGGGAGAACGGGCCATAAACCCCCACGCGGGCCCATTGCGGATTAGTGGTTGTTAACGATACTGCTAGTGCAGCCGGGACCAACGGCTTTACGTGCCTTCCGAAGCAAGAAGAAGCTCGAGATGATAAATGTTTGGTCACCCATCCGATTACCGGCCTTTGCGAAAGTTGTTTAACCTCAGCACTCGCGACCGGGCGCGTTAACCACTGCGCCATCGAGCTCCTCAATTTTTTTATCTATGACTTCTAGTAATTATGATTTCTAAATAAATATTCTCATCAATAATAATAATAAGTTTCGGAGGTCACTGGACGTGCCCCCCGACCGCCTAACCGATTGCTTTGGCTAACGTGTAAAGTTTATAACGTCATCTTGTCATTACGTACCGCCCTATAAAAGTAAAATCTGTAGCTACAGGCTATAGCTTTCGATATTGCTTTCATAGGCGGTACGAAATGACAAGATGACGTCATAAACTATATCGTAATCAAAGCAATCGGTTAGGCGGTCGGGTCCCTGGTGGTGGTCAGAGGTGACCACGGACCCTGCAAAGGGTTCGAAACGTAAGGATAAACATCAAAACAAATTAATGTGTAAAATAAACGCGAGTTTCCGTATTAATTAATGTTCGCGTAAACTTTAGAAAACAATAAATAAGTTCAATCAATTTTTAGGCAAGTATAGCCCGTTGGTTAACTGGTAGAGTATGTCATTAAGCAATAAGTCTGCCGTTTGTACTTATTGTATAATAAGGTAAAATTATTATTAAATTTGCATTTATTTAATTTTATTTCTATTGATCTTCTGTGTACAGTTTGTAACATTGCTTTCTGAGAAATCCATGTGCGCACTTCTCATGCCTACTTGCGTACAAACAGGTGTATGCGATCATGTTTACCAAACAAAGCGCTTGGGAAACTGTTACCGAACGATTTCTTAGCGATTCATAACGATTACTTAGAACATTTTAAATTATTAGTCTTTACTCTTTAGTTTATAATAGGTCCTTACCTATGAAATTGGAGTTTTTTTCTCACTTATTAATAGGTGTATTACTTCTAAAAGTCAATACCGGTTGTTAACATTATTATACACCTTTAATTAGGACTATGTTACTAGGCTTCAGTAATAACAATGATTATTAATTTTGTGTCTTTATCGCCCATTCTTTTTTTTAAATTGACTAACTATTTTGTTCGCGGAAATGTCCTTTTGTTTCATTGTAGCTTTGAAGGGACTTGATTTTTTTCTTTTTAATGTCTGCTATATTTAGCTAGTGAAACAAACACACTACCCTACAATTTTTATAGTGTTAAAATAAATGAATGCTTAGAAAATTTAAAAAAACGAAGTATGAAAAATAAAATTTTATAAAAAACCTTCATACAAATCTCCAATTTCATTGGTAAGACCTAATATTACACACTGGCACAAAATAATAAGACTGCTTTATTGAAGATAGTTCGCTGATTGGCTCAGACGGCATTGTCAGCTTCACCGGCCTTTTTTGGGGGCAGCGAGAAACTTAAAGGGTTCCTCGAGGCGTGTGAAACGAATTACCTCCGGAGGTTTTCTAGAGGGAACGGCATCACGCACTAGTGCGTGTCCCCGTGCCCTACTAGATTCTCCGAAAGGTTCCGTTCGGATCGGAGATAAGGAGATTGCAGAAGGCAAGCTAAATACGTGCGCTTGCGCAACCCACACATAGACAACCTCCCACGGAAACGGAAGCTCGCAACACCTGCGCTCGACTGTTCCGCAGGCTTATGACCAAAAAAAGCAATCAATGATCGCTCGCTTAGTGCATTTGCGATTAAAATGTATGCAATAGTTTACACATACTTTGAGCGATTTGTGTCCGTAAACCAATTTATCAACCGATAAACTAGAGCAGTCGAGTTGCAATTTGTACAATTAACCTTTCACCTCAAAATGCGCCTTTGACGTAATTCATAAAATGGCGATTACCTAACGTCGATATTCACAAATATATGAATATGTTGCAACAGATCATATTTTATCATTCTGTAAACGACAATTTACTAATTGATATATTTCCTCCGGCAGGTATCAAAATATATGATAACCGCAATAGTTTATTAGTTCTACATGATCAAACTATTTATTCTAGTAAACTTCTTCATACAAAAGTAGACTCTAACTAGACGACATAGAGTCGATCGAATTCGATCGCTCAATTGTCAAAATTTGAAACTGAAATTTAAAGAGGTAGACGCACAGAGCATAAAATGTTGGGGGGTTTGATAAACGCAAATTTACTCTAGTTTATCTATAGCCAAACTGCTTCATACAAAAGTAGGCTCTAAATTAGCAAAATTTAAGTTCTAATGTCGGTTGGCAGGCGTGATCATATATGATCGCTTCGGCGTTGACGGAATTTCTCGATTATCATATATGATCGGTTGGGCGTAGAGAGGTGACATACACACTGAAAAAATGCACCAACTTTCATCGAATAGTTTAAGACTATAATATGAGTTATGAATCTGTAATGTTGATATATCGTTATATTGAATTTGATAACATTTTGGTCACCCAACCGATGACCGACCTGTGCGAAAGTTGCTTAACTTCTTAGACCGAGCGCGTTAACCACGTCATCGACCTCCTCGTCATATCAACAATGTAACAAAGAATATGCGACGGAGAGAGTAACCATTAATTTGGAAAATCAGCAGAACAAAGAAGTAAAAGCGTTCTTAAACTGTAACCTTGAGGAACCCTTTATACCGTTTTACAGTGTTTTTGTAGCACCGCCGGCAAAGAGTTAAAAACACCGACATTCTTAATTACTTTAAAACGAAACGTTTGCTAATGGCCCAAAGAAGGGTGTATAGAAATTTCTCCCAAACAATAAGGGGTAACTATTTTATGAGATGCAATAAACTGCTTGCTTTACAAGTAGGTATGTCTGTGTAATGTCACTTTGTTACTTCCATGCTTTTCAACGATACGGTTTCGACCAGAAAAACTAATAGGAAAGTTTTTTTTATGTATCTTACGGTTACGGGTTTACACAGTGCCTTTATCTCACCTGATATTAGGTCCTTACCTACACAACGCACGCACGCACGCACGCACGCACGCACGCACGCACGCACGCACGCACGCACGCACGCACGCACGCACGCACGCACGCACGCACGCACGCACGCACGCACGCACGCACGCACGCACGCTCGCACGCACGCACGCACGCACGCACGCACGCACACACACACACACACACACACATACATACATACATACATACATACATACATACATACATACATACATACATACATACATATAAAGTTATCCTCTTTATAATATTAGTACAGATAGTATCTCTCATCATCATTTCAATCATACGATTCACGAATACAGAAACAAATTTCATTAGTCAGCGCCCGGGTCGATTTAGATATTTGAAAAGTTCCGTCCCGCAACTGATTGCGGTTAGAGTTCGATTCCCAATTCGCTTTGTGTTGCCCTAACTATGTACAGTCAACTTTCAATAACACTAAACGTACAACTTTGTGTTTTTTTTAACTTAGTGGTGCTTGCATTTAACCTACTATTAAGTGATGATAGGTCGAAGGTGGACTTCATCCGGAATCCTCGACCAGGGCTTGGAATACCGGTATTTTCAATAACCGGTACCTTTGACTTTAATAAAGTACCGGTAAAGATTTGATTCTAGTATTATTATTACAGGTTAACCAATGAGTACCGATGAGTTCCATAGGTGGAGACTTGTTGTTATCATCGCCATATTTATTGTGTATTGTTTAGTTACTAGACTATTTTGCTGTAAGACTCCCGAACACAAATAAATAAATTAAATAAATAAATAATAAATTATGCACCATATTATTAGTGCATTATCACACTGATATTATAAATGCAAAAGTTTGTGTGTCTGTATACTTGTTCCTTCTTCACGCTGCAACGGATGGATGGATTTGAAATTCGGCATACAGATAGTTCATAACCTGGATTAACACAGGATAGTTTTTATCCCGATATTCCCACGGGAATCACACTATAAATATACTAAAAACGACAATTTAATTTTCCAATACAAAATGATTTAAAATGTTTATATAATTTTTAACGCAAATTTTATTGTGAACAAATTACAAAAACACAAATGTTGAAAAATTTCCACGAGCAGGATTTGAACCCGCACCCTTCTGACATACCGGGTCAGGTGCTCTCCCAATTGAGCTATCGTGGTTCTAGCCAGCCCGCCGAAATTATTCAATACTATTTACTTTTTACTTTGAAAAGCCAAAGGCGCCCAATGTCAATTCAATGTCAACAACTACCGTCATTTTTTTTTTTTTACAAAATTATTTGTTTGTTTTGTTGTCATGGAAACAAAAGAGAATTTAATCCCTTGATGGAAACTGTCAAAGCGGTACGAAGTCCGCCGGGTCCACTAGTTAGTAGATAAATGAGTGGCGCTTGGATTGGCTAACTGCACGCGTTGCGCTCTCGTCTCGTTAGTTTGCCTGTTTATGTTCATTTCGCGCGGCCGCAGTGCTCTGCATTGAAGAATCGGTACCCAGGAACCGAAATGGAAAAAACAGGTATTTACCGATAATTATGATACCTGTTTTCGGTACCGTTTGCATGCCTGTCCTCAACTACTGAGGTACGGCTATCTTATCTCTAAGTGCTGGAACACAACAATACAACAAACATAGATGTTATGGCGATATATTTAGATGAGATGGTGGTAGCTAGCCAGGCGCACAAACTAGTCCTAAAACTAGGAATCAGACCCAGGACTTAACTGCTACACCACATAGGCGGTTAAACTGGCTATATGAACTCTAAAATTGTTTGTGAGGATTATACAAAGTTCAGTGTGTGGAAATTTTCAAGTCGTATAGTTATATTCAGTAGAATATAACATAACACTTGAAAATTTCCACAGCCAACTTTAAAATCGTATAAATTCAGATAAATATTTCTAAAGATAGAAAGTTTTATGTCAAGTTAAAGAAATATTTAGCAGAGAATTGTTTTTATAGTTTACTAGAGTTTTTTAATAGTTAAGTTATTTAAGTATTACGATCTCAAGAATTCGTGTCAATTAAGATTAAGTTTAAAGGAGATGGTTAAAGAGTGGTAGTCGAAAACCGCCAGCAATGAAAAGAATATCATTCGAAAGCTAATTTATACTCTAACATTATCAATTTATTTCAATTTTTAATTTACTCCCGTTTTATTTTAAATCTCAAATTAAAATTGAATAGTTTCATGTTGTTGTCCACCCTGATTACAATTTCTTTATACAATTTTCTTTATGATTTACTCTGTGCCAGTGACGTCAGTGTCCCATTCCCATTATAGGGAAGGCAAAGGAATCTAAGTCCATAGAGCATACGCTTGAGACTTTCATGTTTAATAAAAGCGGGGTGTATTATCGTCGTCTATTACATTAAAATTAGACAAACCGAACTCTGCAAAATGGTAGAGAAATCACACAATGTTTTTTTAAATAAAAAACTTCTCTTGTTTTCACATTCATTGTGTTGTACCTACTGTTGTTTGTGCCCCAGTCCCCAGTCGCAACTCGTTGTGCAGGGCGCGGGGGCGCGGCTGGCTGGTCAAGCCCTTGGCGTCACATGTCCCGCAACCCGCACAACGGATCTTGAATGGGGCACGAACAAGTGGCCAATGTTGCCAGTTCAATTATTATGTCGAACTTTTGAAATTAAATATTTAAATAACGGGAGTACTTTAAAATCTGATATTTAGGCAAATAATAAACAAAATTAGGAACTATGTTTCGTTTGTTTTTAAAGCAGTCGGTGTTCCACTACCAGGCTCCATACAAAATCTATACCGTCTCCTTTATTAGATAATTAGATATGTTTATTGTTGCATTGCCCTTGCAGGGCCATGTTTGGGACATATTGCCACGGTTACATGTAACCGTTTTATATATGGAGAGGTTAATACTGTTTTTATAAAATCTTTGTAAAACATGATGCAATATGACTATGACTATGACTAAACGATTTTTATGAAAAAGGTAAACAAAATGTAAAATGTAAAAATGGAAGGCACGTAGAGCCGTTGGTCCCGGCTGCATTAGCAGTCGTTAACAAACATCAATCCGCACTGGGCCCGCGTGGTGGTTTCATTCATATGGAAGGCTCGTGCCCCAGCAGTGGGGACATAAAATGAGCTGATGGTGATGATGATAGAAAATTCAATACAATTGCTTTTGAAAAAAAAAACTTTTCGAAATTTTAAATGTAAGTAGGTACACACGGCGGCAGATCAACCTACCCAAAACTGTCAAATTTCTACAATCAATTTTGAACTTTATTGTTTGGTTATAAGGATCAATATTCATTGGAGAAATTTGACAGGTTTGGGTAGGTTGATCTGCCGCCGTGTGTACATCATACTAATATTATATCGAGGAAAGCTTTGTATGTTTGTAACGAATAAACTCAAAAACTACTGGACCGATTTTAAAAATTATTTCACCATTAGAATGCTACATCAGCGTTGAGTAACATAGGCTATATTAAAAAAAACTTCCACCATGCGAAGCAGGGACGGGCCGCTAGTCAAAAATATAAACGTCTAAAAAAAATATAATTTCAAAAATAAACGAAACATCATCGTGATACTTACATCAAAGCGGCGAGACTCCTAACAACATCAAATCTGGAGACAGCCTGTTCATCATCATTACTTCTAGGCAGAGCGCGCAGTGACCGGCCAATGTTAGTACTATTCGGGCATTTTCCGAAACTTCAACAATAGCATGATTATGATTGATCGATCTCAGTTGACAGCGATATAGCCCGCTAATGGCTTCGGTTTAGTGATAGGACGTGCGTTAATAAATTTATCGATAGTTTTGTCGACAACGATAATAATAATATATTAAATTTAAAAAAAACATAGTTTATATATCGTTAACGCGCCTGGTAAGCAATTGCTAGGGTTAAGTAACTTATGCAAAGGCCGGTCATCGGGTGGGTAATAAAAAAATATTCTCTCGAGCTCCTCCGTGCTTCGGAAGGCACGTGAAACCGTTGGTCCCGGGTGCATTAGCAGTCGTTAGCAACCACCAATGCGCACTGGACCCGCGTGGTGGTTTATTGCTTGCTCTTCCTACCCATCCATGCAATGAGCTAAAAACACCTTTTTTTTAATTTAGATAGCCCTAACCTTACTAGTGAGAGTGAGACAGCAAATTGATTAAATTATTTCTTAAAAAAAAATATTAGATTGGGGAAAAATCTTTTTGCATATAGTATTAGTATTAAAATTAGTAAAATGTGTGTTTTTAATTTGTTTTTCTTACTTTCAAGATGAGTGAATCTAATGAAGAAATTCGATACATTTTAAAATTTTACTACAAAAAAGGTAAAAAGGCAAGCCGCGAAAAAAAATTGCGATGTTTATGGACCTAGTGCAGTGTCTGTGAGAGTAGGACAAATTTGATTTAAGCGTTTTCAATCCGGATATTTTGATGTCAAAGATGCTCTGGTCGCCCTATAACGGATAAAATGGATGCCATTTTTGAAAAAGTGGAGCAAGATTGGCATATCAATAGTTACGACGTAGCTGAAGAACTAGGAATTGACCACAAAACAGTTTTGGCGCATTTAAAAAAAACTGGATACACAAAAAAGCTCGATATTTGGGTACCTCACGAGGTCACTGAAAGGAACCTAATGAACCGTGTACTCATTTGTGATTCTTTGTTACGGCCTAATGAAACCGAACCATTTTTGAAAAAGCTGATAACTAACTGGTCATGAACAGTGGATCACGTACGACAAGAACGTGCGAAAAAGGTCGTGGTCAAAGGCCGGTCAGGCTTCACAAACTGTGGCGAAACCCGGGTTAACTCGCAACAAGGTGATGCTGTGTGTGTGGTGGGATCGGATGGGCATTATTCATTATGAGCATTTACCATCAGGCAAAACCATCGATTCTGAATTCTACTGCGAACAACTGATGAGATAAAAGCAAGAAGTTGAGAGAAAGCGGCCGGAATTAATCAACAGAAGGGGTGTGGTTTTTCATCATGATAACGCTAGACCTCACACGTCTTTAGGCACTCTGCAAAAATTAAGAGAGTTTGGCTGGGAGGTGTTAATGCATCCGCCGTATAGTCCTGACCTTGCACCTTCAGATTTCCACCTGTTTCGGTCTTTTCTAAATTCTTTAGGCAGTATCAGGTTAACATCACGAGAGGACTGCCAAAACCACTTGTCGCGGTATTTTGATCAGAAAGCCCTAAAATTTCTAAAGCAATGGGATCATGTCCCTACCAACAAGATGGCAAAAAGTTATCGAATAAAATGGCACCTACATACTTCAGTTAAATGTAAATAAACTATATTAAAAAATTATTTGAATTTTCTTAAAAAATGCGAAGAAACTTTTTCCCCAATCTATTATATATAGAATAAAAGAAGAATAGAATTAGAAATAGAATTCTATTCTATTTTATTCTATTAAAAATATTGTTGTCTTGTTAGTTTTAGCCCATTTATACAATTTGTTAATGATAAAGTTGTGACTCAGCGACAGGTCTATTCTTGTAATGAAACACACGATATAGACTATTTAGATAAGTAAGAGCTAACTTCCATAAAGTTAACTAATTATGTACTTACAATCGCAGGCATAATTCACTAGCAAGCTGTATGTAATCTCTTGATGGAAACAGTGTTTTAATATGTGATTTTTACTTGTAGGTATTTATTGTTTTCTAAGGATAAACATTAACTAAAAGTAATGTGTCAAATAAACGCGAGTAGATCCATAAAATTTGTTTCATATCAATTTGTAGGTATTTTCTATTTGATGTTAATAAATAAAAAAAAACAAAACCATGTTTAATAGGTTAATTTATAATAGGGCTTTTTTTATGTTGTCAAAGTGCTCTAACAATAATTACTGTTCTGTTGTTTTAAACAAGACTAGCATTAAAACTCCTCTAAAATTCCTTTCTTCTTCTAAAATTCCTTTTTTTTTAAACTATCGATGTTTTTTTGTGAACGAACACAAGACATCACTAGAACAGCTTTTACGTTAACAAAGGGAAAAAATTGGGCAATCTCTTTAACTGCGTAATGACAATTCAATATTTTCGCTAGCTCGTCGTTCATCTTTTGTAAAGATTTTTCGAGAGTTTTTTTATACAAATAGTTCGATATTGTGCCACTTTCTTAAAATAGGTTTATAATATTTTTGTTTATTTTTAATGGCCTGGTGGGTGCGGTTTCGACATTTAGCAATGTTTTATGTTAGGATGTTAGGAAGATCTTATCTTTTTTTTTTCTTTTAGTTGATGGCTTCGTGCAATTAGCACATTTAGCCAGTGTCAAAGTAATTTTTCTTACAAGTAATACATAAATAAACAATATTTTCTTCCTGTATGATGATGACAAATGATAATAGAAATGAGAAGTGAGAAATGATATACCCCCCAGCTCCTCGAGTATCTCAGTAAAGATGTAGGGCTTTACTAGTCCTTGGGCGTACTGCTTGAGAAAATTTAAAAAGTGATGTTGCACCGTTTTGTTACATTTGCCAACACTCATGCACACTCACGAACACTTAACGGTTAATAATCCACCATTATTTCAAATTAATATTCGACATAACACAAATTTTAGAAAATAAAACAAAACCGCAGACATGACTCTTCACTTTCCCGCCAAGAAGTCAGATCTTATCTTATCTTAGTGGGACCTGCTGAGGTTTCCCTCTCCCAATAGCACTTTGACCAATCGGGACAATATCTGTAACCTGCAACCCTCTCACTCTTCTACCTCTGTAAAGAAAGGTGCCAAAGTTTGGCAACGTCTTTGAGAGTGGAGTCTTCTGGTTGCGGATAGGCCGATCCCAAAAGTACCTTTATTTTGATAGCCAGAGAGTCGCAGTCGCACAGAATAATTAGGGAGATAATTATTGTATAACTAGCTCACGGTTTCACCCGCGTGGTTCCCGTTCACGTGGTAATATTGGGATAAAAAGTATCCTATGTTTTAATCCAGGTTATAAACTAACTAGAATGAATGAAGAACGATTGACAAAAAAAGTGTATAAGGGGAGTGTGAATGGAAGTGTTGGAAGGGGTAGACCTAGGCGGACGTTTCGAGGCCAAATCGGGGACGTCTTGGAAAAAGGCCAGGTCAAGAGTACCCTAAACCGAATAGCATGTATGAAGGAAATAATGAAAGTGGACGAAGCGAAACAAGTATGTATGGATCGTAGCAAGTGGGAAAAAGTGATATCTGCCTACCCCTACGGGAAAGAGGCGTGATTATATGTATGTATGTATAAACTATCTGTAAACCGAATTTAATCCAAATCATTGCAGCTTGAAGAAGCAACAAATATACACACAAACTTTCGCATTTATAATATTAGTGTGATATAGTAAGCACTTGGAGATCCTTGGGCTCCACAAAGGAGGAGACCTTTGCCTAGCAGTGGAAGTCTTTTGGCTTAGATGATGATGATGATGATAGTAGCACATTACCTGCAACTTCGATCGCGTGGATTTGGGATTTTCAAAACCAAATTAATAAAATAAAACAAAAACCCGACTGGTAAAACTATATCAAAAAAAAAACACTCGTAAAAACCGGACTAACATAAAAAATAACTGCAAAGAGAAAAAACTGAAAAGAAAAAAAACAAGTTCTACTATCTCAGAATTCCATTTGAGCAATGTTGAATGCAATGTGAAATATTTCCTTGTCCGATACCTATTACTTAAATAATAAAATCTATAATAAATGAGTATTTATAAATACATTGAATATTGATAGTTGTCACAGGTGCGGACAATCCGGAAGTATATTCTGAATTCTTTATAGCCTATGTCACTCCCACAGTCGAAACAAATCTAACGACGACGCCACATTAGTTTAAATCCACCATGCCGTTTGGGCTGTAGGGCGTGCCAAAGAAATAGACATACATACATACATAAATAAATAAATAAATAAATAAACTTTCCTACACTCACACCAATTATCTAGCCCAAGAGAAGCTTCGTTACGAAACTCGTTAAATGGTTACTAGACAACGGGTAAACATACTTAAAATACTTAAATACATACTTATTATATATAGAAAACACCCAGACCCGAGACAATTTAGAAAAACAATAATTTCTAAATTGACCCGACCGGGGATCGAACCCGGGACCTCAGAGATGGCGACTCCATGAAAACCGGTGTACAAACCACTCGACCAAGGAGGTCGTCGATATACATACATACATACATACATACATACATACATACATACATACATACATACATACATACATACATACATACATACATACATACATACATACATACATACATACATACATACATACATACATACATACATACATACATACATACATACATACATACATACATACATACATACATACATACATACATACATACATACATACATACATACATACATACATACATACATACATACATACATACATACATACATACATACATACATACATACATACATACATACATACATACATACATACATACATACATACATACATACATACATACATACATACATACATACATACATACATACATACATACATACATACATACATACATACATACATACATACATACATACATACATACATACATACATACATACATACATACATACATACATACATACATACATACATACATACATACATACATACATACATACATACATACATACATACATACATACATACATACATACATACATACATACATACATACATACATACATACATACATACATACATACATACATACATACATACATACATACATACATACATACATACATACATACATACATACATACATACATACATACATACATACATACATACATACATACATACATACATACATACATACATACATACATACATACATACATACATACATACATACATACATACATACATACATACATACATACATACATACATACATACATACATACATACATACATACATACATACATACATACATACATACATACATACATACATACATACATACATACATACATACATACATACATACATACATACATACATACATACATACATACATACATACATACATACATACATACATACATACATACATACATACATACATACATACATACATACATACATACATACATACATACATACATACATACATACATACATACATACATACATACATACATACATACATACATACATACATACATACATACATACATACATACATACATACATACATACATACATACATACATACATACATACATACATACATACATACATACATACATACATACATACATACATACATACATACATACATACATACATACATACATACATACATACATACATACATACATACATACATACATACATACATACATACATACATACATACATACATACATACATACATACATACATACATACATACATACATACATACATACATACATACATACATACATACATACATACATACATACATACATACATACATACATACATACATACATACATACATACATACATACATACATACATACATACATACATACATACATACATACATACATACATACATACATACATACATACATACATACATACATACATACATACATACATACATACATACATACATACATACATACATACATACATACATACATACATACATACATACATACATACATACATACATACATACATACATACATACATACATACATACATACATACATACATACATACATACATACATACATACATACATACATACATACATACATACATACATACATACATACATACATACATACATACATACATACATACATACATACATACATACATACATACATACATACATACATACATACATACATACATACATACATACATACATACATACATACATACATACATACATACATACATACATACATACATACATACATACATACATACATACATACATACATACATACATACATACATACATACATACATACATACATACATACATACATACATACATACATACATACATACATACATACATACATACATACATACATACATACATACATACATACATACATACATACATACATACATACATACATACATACATACATACATACATACATACATAAGCATAACCCTTCTTCTGACGCAGTCGGGTAAAAAGGTGTCTTTTTTTATCAAAATTAAATATAGCCTTTATACTCAGAAGGTTTATAGCATTCTATCAGTCAAAGAGTTTTTAGAATTGGACCTCGTTAACGTCGTGGGTTGTGGCGGTGTCTTTTTTTATCAAAATTAAATATAGCCTTTATACTCAGAAGGTTTATAGCATTCTATCAGTCAAAGAGTTTTTAGAATTGGACCTCGTTAACGTCGTGGGTTGTGGCATCTTCTCAAAGCCTAGCTACCAGTGGGACATTTCTCAGCTAAATATGTTGAACAAAGGAGGTCAAGATAGTTTTAACTCCCAACATTCTATTTTCAGTTAAACTTCAAAGTATGTTGTTGACAAACCACTTATATTTTCAATTTTAGCAAATAAACTCAAAACCTAGGTGATAGATATTTTGACCACTATGGTGTTTCGATTAATATGATGCTGTATGTACCTACAATACTTGATAATAAGCAACGTAGGTATTTATGTTAAATACATTTCTTATCAATCGTCCAGATAAAAGGTATTAGAAAATGATTCCTTGTACGACATTATAACTTGACATATTTGACTTGCTACCCTACCCTAATCTCAGCAAATAGCCACAAAAAGAAAGACAAGCTAAAATGAACTCTATACCCCTTCTAACAGAAGTTATATATCTCAGTTCATTCAACAGTTAAACTTAACTAAATCCTGATTGATTGCTATTTGTCTTTTGATTAAAAATGTGTATTTTTTTAAAGGAAAAATACCACGTGAAGACACGAAATAGTGAACCCTTTACTTAAGGTTAGGACTAGAAACGTTAAAGATTTTTGGTCACCCATCCTATGAGCGACCTTTTCAAAAGTTGCTTAACTTTGGTAATCGCAGACTATGTATGCTTCAGCATTGCGCCATCAAATTACTCTTTGAATGGTTAAATTACCAATTTGTTATATGCTTAAGTTCCTGTGTTTTCAATTTATATGCGTGATGTATTGTACCAAATTTTGTTTTTCTATTTCTAAATCAAAGGTATCAGATCCGTAGGTCTCAGGTTCGATTCCTTGAAGAAGTTAAGACACATCAGAATAAAATAATAGCATGTTAAATAAACGAAAACATATCCGGAAAAAGTTATTCATACAAAAACCAACAATTATAAAACGATTTTATTATGTAAAAAGCAAAGCTACAAAATAATTTGATAACCAATTCAGTCTAAAGAAATGAAGTATCCAATCCTTTAGTTGTTCTTTATGGTTATCAAGATATTTTCTTGTAAACATGGCTGACATCTATTGGCAATAAATCACTAGTAATATTATTATGGTTATTATTATTATTATCTCTCTATTTATTTTTTTACATATTAATTTACATTTTTAAATATTTTCTAAAAAACAAAACAAACATTTAAAAATATAAAAAATAGGGGTCCACCGGCATCGGGACCAGGGTCCAAACTACCGGTGATTAGGGCTCCAGAGACAGGAACCTCCTCACAATGCGTGCCGTATCGAGGAGAACTGCCTTCTGAATCAGGCCCTTGATCCAGCCGCCTAACGAGAGCCTCATGAGATGTTGATCGAGGCTCTTGGCCATCAGGCCGTTGGCCGTAACAACAATCGGCACGATGACAGCCGAGTCCACATTCCACATGTCGACAACCTCATGTGCTAAGTCGAGATATTTGATTTGTTTCTCTTTCTCAGCTTTCACGAGGTTCTCGTGATGGGGAATGGTGATATCGACAATCATCGTGCGGCGCGCTAATCGATCTATCACCACAATGTCTGGCTTATTAGCTACAATAGTCCTGTCGGTGATGATAGATCGATCCCAGTACAACGTGACATGATCATTTTCGAGAACTGGGTCGGGCACATACTTGTAGTACGGTACCTCAGAATCCACAAGTTTGTATTTCAAAGCAAGTTGCTGGTGTATAATCCTGGCCACTTGATTATGCCTGTGCAAGTACTCGCCGTTAGCCAGACGAGAACAGCCAGAAATAATATGTCTGATAGACTCACCCGGACGGTGACATGCCCGACATATGTCAACCGTCCCGTCCTTCATAATAAATTTCCGGTAGTTGTTCGTTAGCATAACTTCGTCCATAATTGCACAGACAAAACCTTCAGTTTCCCCGAAGAGGTCACCGAAACGCAGCCAGGATACGGACGCTAAAAAGTCTACATCGGGTCCGTGGAGGGCCCGATAAAAGCGCCCGTGGAGCTCCTTTGCCTTGCCATACCTCCCTGCGGTCATTAGCACTAAGTACTACGGGTTTGTGCCAGTTCTCTTTAGCCAAGGACAGCGGGGTGAGTCCCTTGTCCACTGATACCACATCTCGGTGCATACCCACATCGGCTTTTAGGAAATATTCCCTGAGACTGCACACCTCACGGTTGTGGAGGGTCTTAGCATTTAAAAAACCTCGACCCCCGCACTTCCGCGGGATGTACAGCCTCATTACCGACGATCGTGGGTGATGCATCCGATTTGCGGTCAGCAATGTACGGACTCGCCTATCCAGGGCATCCAGTTCTGTCTGAGTCCACTTGAGTACGCCGAAGGAGTACATCAGGACTGGCATGACCCAACCGTTGAAGGCGCGCACCTTATTGCCGCCTGATAAGGAGCTTATGAGCGCCCTTTTCAGGCGACCAAAGAAACGCTCCAGCAACGATTGCTTCATGTCAGCCACACTTATTCCTAACCCCTCTGACATACCCAGGTATTTATATGTATCATTTGCGGAGAGCGATTTCTGGTTTATAGAATCTGAGAGTTGTAATCCCTCAGATTCTACAATCCTGCCTCGCTTTACATGCATGACTGCACATTTGTCTACACCAAATTCCATCCTGATGGAATTACTGAAAGTTTCAGTTACCTTCAGTAACTCCATCAGTCGCAATCTGTTGGGGGCAAACAGTTTCAGGTCATCCATATAAAGCAGGTGGGATATTACCTGACCTCCTCTTCGCAATGAATAGCCAAGTCCCGAATCCTCCAGCAATGTGCTGAGAGGGTTCAGAGCTAAACAAAACCATAGTGGACTCAAACTATCGCCCTGAAATATTCCCCGCTCAATCTTTATAGGATCGTCGTTTCCTTGAATTTGTCGACATCCGGGATAGCGAAGGACTGTCTTCCATTGCCCCATACACGACATCAGGAAGGTACGCAGAGTTGCATTTATTTTGTACAACTCCAGCACCCTCATGAGCCATGTATGTGGTACCGAGTCATAGGCCATCTTATAATCTATCCAACATGTCGACAGATCCTTTCGGGAACGGCGAACCTGTTGGCTTATGGCCATGTCAATAAGGAGCAGCTCCTTCGTACCGCGGGATCCATTCCTACATCCATTCTGAGAGGTAGACATAATGGAGTTGTTGTCTATGTGGGTAGTAATTTTCGCTCTCAGAATGGATGTAAGAAGTTTATAGACCGTTGACCGACATGTGATCGGCCTATAATTCTTGGGTTCCGCGGGACTGCCTGCCTTATGGAGCAGGTGAATAACACCTGTTGTTAGAAACTGTGGTAGCGACCCAGACTCTAAAGATGACTGGAACTGGGATGCTAAGCGAGTATGTGAACTACGCAGCCATTTTAACCAAAAGTTGTGCAGTCCGTCCGGTCCCGGTGATTTCCAATTCGGTACCGTGCGGATTGCACTGGCTACGTCTGCAGAAGAGATTATAATTTCCTCCATTTCTGGTATGTTTTCACACACTTGCTCGACATTACGCATCCAGTCAGCCTCAGTATGATAGACGGGCACCGACCAGATGCTTCGCCAGATTGTACACGTGACGTCATCATCCGGTCGCCGCGCGTCAGCCACAATTATTATTATTATTATTATTATGGCAATGGGGGAAGGAGCAAGGACGACGCATTGACACCAGCGACACCGGCGACGGCCGGACAATGACATCTTTCAACGTGATTTCATCTCGTACGCGCGTCCTTATTTTATAAATTATATTTTAATCCGAATAAACGGAATATTCTTTCAACTTCAGCGAAATTGTTTGATCCTCTTGGGTTATTGTCACCTATAACAATCATTCCTAAAGGTCTACTTCAAAAATTATGGCTACTTAAAAATGGATGGGATGATCCTATCCCAGATCACATACAAACTGAGTGGCAGGAGTTCCTCAATAACTTACAACATTTGTCTACTTTAGAAGTCCCAAGGCACATCGTTTGTGAATCTCCAATTAACGTAGAATTGCATTCATTTACCGACGCCTCACTAATGGCTTATGGTGCTTGTCTATACCTGAAATCTACCAACTATTTAGGAGAAGTTACCGTTAATCTTTTTTGTGCCAAAGCTAAAGTGGCTCCTTTAAAGCCAGAACTGACAATACCTCGTTTAGAACTGATGGGTGCTTTGTTAGGAGCTCGATTACTTACAAAGGTGGTTCATTCGTTGCGTTCCAAGTATTTTCAAGTTTTGCGGTGTATTCTATGGACCGATTCAACTATTGTTTTAGGATGGCTTAATTCTGAACCAAAAACATTGAAAGCTTTCGTTAGTAATCGGATAGAAGAGATTCGTGAACTTACCTCCAAGTATCAATGGCGACATGTACCGACCAATAGTAATCTCGCTGATCTGGCCTCTCGTGGAGTAAAGCCGCAACATCTAAAACATAACAAATTGTGGTGGCATGGAGCTCCTTTTCTGACGAAGCCAGAGGACAAATGGCCAACACATAATACAACGCTTACCACACTACCTGAAACAAAGGTATCGTTGGGTGTACAAATCGAACCAGCCTCTAATTTTACTCTATTTCGTACTTGTTCAAAATTATATCGAATGCAAAGAATTATGGCATATATAAAGCGCTTCGTACATAATTGTAGAACGGAAAATAAAGTGAAGGGTAAGTTGACACTCACAGAGTTTTTTTCAGAATCTTTTTTTGCTTTGGCTAAGCTTTCTCAGGAAGAATCCTTCAAACAGGAAATTCATTCTTTAAAAACCCTAGGATATCTGAATCATAAATCTAGAATCTTGTCATTAAATCCTTTCTTAGATAGTGATGGTGTTTTACGTGTTGGAGGACGTTTGCAAAAGGCATTAGTTCCATATAATAAAAAACATCCCATCATTATTGATTCCAAACATTATTTTACCAAACTTCTTTTTAACTATGAACACGGTCGTCTTTTGCATTGCGGACCTTTACAATTATTATCGTTGATACGTGAAGATTTTTGGCCTATAGGCGGCAGAGTTCTAGCTAATCAGATTACTAATAACTGCATTCAGTGCGCAAAAATAAAGGGAAAAAATATGCAACCAATAATGGGCAGCTTACCTGAATCACGTGTTAACCCAGCTCCCCCGTTTGAGACGTGTGGTACTGATTTTGCTGGTCCTTTTTTGATTTTAAATCGCAAAGGCCGCGGTGCTAGAGCAAGCAAATGTTACCTATGTCTTTTTGTTTGTTTTTTTCACCAAAGCTGTGCACTTGGAGGTCGTGAGTGAACTGAGCACTAACGCGTTCATACTTTACTTACGTCGATTCATCTCTAGGCGCGGCAAGCCGTGCACAATATACTGCGACAACGGAACGAATTTCGTGGGGGCAAACAACGAATTAAAGAGAATGCTTAAAGCCGCTAACGAGTCAGTCACTGAATTCGGCTTGTGTGAAGGTATCGACTTTAAATTCAGTCCGGCCTATGCTCCTAACTTTGGCGGGATCTGGGAGGCTGGAGTTAAATCTGCGAAGTTCCGTTTAAAGCGTGTAGCAGGTAAAACAAACTTAACATTTGAGGAGTTAGCCACCCTTTTTATGCAAACTGAGGCAATATTAAATTCCCGTCCATTAACGCCTATGTCATCCGTTCCATAGTTGTTTTCACTAACTATTATTCCGGTATCTTTAATATTATTGTCTGTATCATAACTATTGTTAACTTTTTGATAAATACTGATAATATTTTCATCTTTTGTAATTTTGTTTGATTTTGCAGTATTTAATGATACATAGCCAATATTGGGAAATAAAGCATCTCTGGGTTCATTTTTCGCGGCGTTTACGTCTTTTTCACATTCAGAAAAACGATTTTGAATATTTTCTCTGTCTTTCATTGTGACTTGTAGATGTTGTGTTTCTCCACTATTGATATAGGTATCTGAAATGTAACTTACAACATCTTTGTGATAAATATTGGTTTTAATTTTCTCTTTAATAACTTTGTCTGGTGCTGTGGAGCTTGTTAGTAATATAGTGTCAAGATTGGAAGATAATGCATCATTTTCTTTATTAACAACTTCGATTTTTTGTTCTTTACATTCTAATAATTTACTACGACCATTTTTTCTGTCCTCCATTATATTTATCTACTCAGATATATTTATTGTTAGTGTTAATCCAAATTGTCCCCAAAAAGTTTATAAAAAATCGATTAATATGCAACTACAACTTGATTCCAATAACTGTTTGTTTCTTCAAACGTTTTGTGATCAACCATTGTTCGACAGCACGACGTAGAAATAGGGATTCTGAAACAAAACCATTGATTAAAATAACAATATTGGTTATTTTAAACAGGTACCAACTCTTGCACATCAGGCTAACACACTAAGGTTACCAACTTTTTTTATACAAAATATAGTATTTTTGGACTCAGTACCCATAAAAATATAGTAGATAGGGAATTCATTAAAAAAATATACAACGTGTAACTTTTTTCATTTTGAAAGGTGTGGTCAAAATGAAAAGATCTAAAGTGTATCCGATCTAGAGCTTGCATGCAGAGTTACTAAGTCATGATTATTAACTTTAACTTGTTATGTAATTTTTAATGAAATAGTTCTATTGTGACGTCACATCAAAATAAACAAGTCCCAGCCCTAGTGGTTTAGTAACCACTGTGTTTTTACATTTATGATTACTGCTGCTTGCTTATGTGCGCCTTAAGATAGATAGATAGATAGATAATACTTTTATTGCAACACTATAAAAAATAATCATGAACAAAAAAAAAAAAATTTACAAAGTTACAATTTGCCGGTCTTATCGCTTTTAAGCGATTTCTTCCAGACAACCAGTCGGATGGAGAGAGCTATTAACTGTAAGATTGAAGGTGAAGCTATTAAAACATACTAGAATAATGTGTATTTTATAAGCAAGTAAGTTGTGTGTAGCTTAAGTGCATGACTTCACTAATATAAATATTTAATTTTTAATTGCATGTCAAATTAAAGTTAATAATTATGTCTCAGTAACAACACATACAAGATCTAGATCGGATAGACTTTGGATCTTTTTATTTCGACCACACCTTTATGTTACGTGTTGTACTAAAAAGGATTTATTTTATTTCTTAAATGAATTGTGTTCCGTTTTAGATAATAGAGACTGATTATAGTGACTTTGCTGATACAATATAGTAGTTTCACCTACTATAATATATTTTTAAAATAATAGTAATTATACACCTAAAATAGTAGGATACTATACAGTAGGGTTGGCAACCCTACCACGAACTGTCAATTCAAACTGTCAAACTCAACAGATTTTAGAAAAGAATAGAATATTTATTTAATAAAATGACCAAGACTCATAATGTGTTAGTATTAACTTGCTCTATGTTAGTTACATGATATTATTTATTTTAAATATGACACTTATTAAACCGCACTTCATTAACTTCGAATTTAACTTTGACTTTACGTACCTACGAGTATATGGCTTAAACATTAATTGAAGAAATTTGGCAGCTCTGGATAGGATCATGGGCATTGAGGAGCTCAATAGCGCAGTGGTTAACGCGCCCGGTCTGCGATAGCTGAGGTTAAGCAACTTTCGCAAAGGCCGGCCATTGGATGGGTGACCAAAAATGTAACTATCATCTCGAGCTCCTCCATGCTTCGGAAGGCACGTAAAGCCGTTGGTCCCGGCTGCATTACCATTTGTTAACAACCACCAAGCCGCACTGGGCCCGCGTGTTCGTTTACGGCCCGTTCTCCTTATCCATCCATAGGGAAGGCTCGTGCCCCAGCAGTGGGACATAAAAATGGGCTGATGATGACGATGATGATGATACTGGGCAAAGACTAATGCAAAGAGAAAGCTACAGAAGTATCTGTAGCTTTCTCCTCAGTCCTCTGTAGAGGACTTGGATTTCTCTCACTGTCTCGTCGACCTTTTTTATCTGTGTGTTGTTGAATGGCTTTTAATTCATGCAATTTTTCCAACCGGCCCTTTCGATTTCAAGCTTTCAATACTTCCAACTTCCAAATACCTTACTTACCGATAAGTAGCTATACCATAAAAATAATCGCAAACAACCTTATTTGCTATAGAGTTAAGAAAACATACAATAGGCCAAAGCAGCAAAAAAAAATGCTAACGAAAGTGAGACCTTTCCAAAGCTTAATTATTGGCAAAATGTTTCTTCGTAATTTAAACAAACCCAGGTAGCAAAAATAGATATAATTGTTAACAAATATCGCTGATGCTTGCCGCCATAACGCAGAAGGCTTTTGTTACGACGACGACGTAGCTAGCAATGAATCTGCATTAAGGATTCAGGTTCCGTAGATTTTAAATTGATTTTGAGGACCTCCTTGGTCGAGTGTTTTTTACACCGGTTTTCATGGTGTCGCCATCTCTGAGGTCCCGGGTTCGATCCCCGGTCGGGTCAATTTAGAAATTATTTTTTTTCTAAATTGTCTCGGGTCTGGATGTTTTCTATACATAATAAGTATGTATTTAAGTATTTTAAGTATGTTTATCCGTTGTCTAGTAACCATATAACGAGTTTCATGACGAAGCTTCTCTTAGGCTAGATAATGGGTGTGAGTGTAGGAAAATTTATTTATTATTTATTATTTATTTATTTATTTATTTATTTATTTTAAACTAACTTTCTCGATTATTAAATTTCGGCAAGTTTTGCTAATTTATCATGAAAAACAGCTATTAAAAAGGACATACAATAATTGTAGACATTACACTGATTAATTGAAATAATAGTATAGGCTTATACAATAAGGGTAATAATGAAGTGTTATGCATTACAACATTTTTATGTAAAGTTTTCTTCCAACATAACAAAATTATGTACATTGAAACATAAAAAAACTAACATACCATACAGGTTGACTTTTTTATCACCGTCCAAACCTTCTGAGATGACTCCCGTGACACAAACGAACCACTCTTACTATTGGACCAACTCCCTAACTCGAAAATAAAATTCAGCTGTTCCATACAAAACATCAATATTCATTCGACCAAAATGTATGGAACAGCTGAATTTGTTCCAATAGTAAGAGTGGTTTGTTTGTGTCCCGGGCGTCATCTCAGAAGGTTTGGACGATGATAAAAAGTCAACCTGTATAAATATTTGAAGTTAAATGTTGATTTTGTGGTTTTGCTTATTTTCTGTTTATATTAAAATCAAACAAAAACAGATGTTTGTTTGTGGTATGTTAAGTATCCATAATTAAGATATCTCATCCTAGACATTTTTTTTTAAATAGATTTGAGTTCTTTTTAATATTGAAAAATCCATCCATTATTCTCCTTCTAAAAATGTAATATTACTTTTATTTACTTTTTAAGTTAAAGTTATCTATATATTAATACGTGAAGCAAAACCTTTGTACCCCTTTACGATTTTTACGAAAATTGCGCGGACGGAGGAGTATGGAATTTCGCACACTTATAGTTTATTTAAAGAAAGTTATCCGAATGTTAATTTTTTTTTTTTAATTATGCCTAAAAATCAATAAAACAAACATTACACACACTACCATGTATTTAACACACACGTATACAGGACGTCATGCCACATGGAGGGAAAGTACCTTAATTATTGTAGATGGAACATTTTACTGAAAAAAGGCTTTATATTAATTTTAAAAACAATTTAAACTGCATTCATACATTTTTAAATAATTGCGTGGTTGTACCGGGAATCGAACTCGGTACACGAGAAAAAAATCATCCTGCAGTTTTTTCATACAGAAAGGAAAGCTTCATCATAAGGATTATTTTTTGCTAAATAACATAGCATCAGAAATAAAAGGAAGACCATGAATTTTAACATTTAATGTAAAATTATGTTCAGAAAAATGTATGAATGCAGTTTAAATTGTTTTTAAAACTAAAATAAAGTCTTCTTTCAGTAAAATGTTCCATCTACAATAATTAAGGTACTTTCCCTCCATGTGGCATGGCCGTGGGACGCCCTGTATATACTCTTTTAAAAAAATCCGAAAATGGAAGAGGAGTAGCCGAAATCTGTCAATGGGTTAATGCTCTAAGGTTAATGCCAATCCAAACTCACACTCTATCTTTTTAAATTTTTCATTGCTTCGGATACAATCCGTGCAGCCTTAATAAAATTACGGTCGATAACAACAAAGACTTGTCTACTTTATATAAACCTGCTTTAATTTTCAAAATATATTTTTTTTACTATTAAGTAAATTTTTAAACATCCCTTCCCGCTAAACCGAATGAACCCCAAAAGTAATAAATCTCTCTTCAAAGCTCCATTTATGTCAGAACAAAATTAGCATGAGCGCACAGAATGAAAACGAAAGGACAATTCTCAGATTTACACAGCACAATCACAATATAAGGACACTGCAGAAAGTAAAATTCACACAAACCGCGATCGAACAACGCACGCTTAGACCTATAGACTCTCACAGACACGGAATCTCGCAGCAGCTTTTTGATGTGTACCATCTATCCGCTCGCTTTCTATACAACATGTAACATAAAAGTGTGGTCTAAATTAAAAGATCTAAATTGTATCCGATCTAGGTCTTGTATGCGGAGTTACTAAGGCATAATTATTAACTTTAACCTGCTATGCAATTTTTTATTAAATAGTTCTATTGTGACGTCACATCAAAATAGACAAGTCACAGCCCTAGTGGTTCAGTAACCTCTGTGTAATTGCTTATGCGCGCCTCACGCGCATGACTTCACTAATATAAATATTTAATTTGAAATTGCATGACAAATCAAGGATAATAATATGTCTCAGTAACAACACATAAAAGATCTACATCGGATACACTTTGGGTCTTTTCATTTTGACCACACCTTTCTGTTACACGTTGTATATATACAATTTGTGGAAGTGATTTCGTGAAATGTGACGGAAGTAGCTGTAACAGTGTGACAGGAAGTCGGGGAACCATTTTGTAAATTTAACATCGATTTTATGAATGTCATTTAACTATCAAAGGTCATTTTGATATGTCAAATGTCTTCTAATGAGTCTCCTTCGAGCCGAGGTCCGAGCCTTTAGAGGCACCCTCGGGTTGTTCCGCTCCCCGATCCGATCCGAACCCTTCGGAGAATCTAGTAGGACACGGGGACACGCACTACTGCGTGATGCCGTTCCCCCTAGAAAACCTCCGAATGTGATTCGTTACACACGGCTTGAGGAATCCTTTAAGTTTCTCGCCCGCTGCCCCCAACAAAGCCCAGTAAAGCTGAAAATGCCGTTTAAGGCAATCAAAAAGTGAGACTGTGTGCGTTACACGAGCGCGTCATATAAGAAGCTTAACTACTGCAGTTTCCTTATTTTATGTCGATTTACTCAGAACAATGTTATTTGTACAAACTGTACCATACCAGAGACAATAATCTCAGCCTATTGCACCTCATTGTTGGAGTCGTGCGTCATAAAGTCGTAGACAATGAAACTAAACGCAGCGCCATAAACAACACCACGGATAGAGTTTGCGAAGATATATTAATAAGGTTGTTTATTTATCGGTATGCTTCGAATAAGTTCCGGTTTGTAATTGTTTTTGGGATTTCAACGGAATTCTGACTCAGAATATTTACAATCTTCCCATTGATAATGGTTATATAATAATAAGCAATATAATATAACTAGCGGCTGCTCGCGGTTTCACCCGCGTGGTTCCCCTTCCCGTGGGAATATCGAGATAAAAAGTATTCTATGTGTTAATCCAGGTTATAAACTATTTGTATGCCAAATTTCATCCAAATCCATTCAGTAGTTTTTACGTGAAAGATTAACAAACATCCATCCATACTTACAAACTTTCGCGTTTATAATATTAGTAGGATAAAATATAATATAAATAATATAATATCTTCCCATAGAGTTTGTTATAGTTTCTGCGATACCATATAACAAGCTGTATGGGTACGCAGAAAATTTTGTATAAAAATCTCAAAACTTCAGTATGAAGATGATGATATAATAATAATAATATTAATATAATAAATTCTTTATTTGCCTCAAACACGGTATATAAGATGACAATATATTATACCTATAAAATATTTTAAGCATTGTTGCGAACAAATTACAATTTAAAAAAAGTGTTAAGAAATTAGACACCATATTAGCTAAATCTTTTGCATTTATACAGGGTGTCCAGAAAATAGTACGACATACTGCAGGGGGTGATAGCTGGCATCAATACCTACCAAAATAACTCAATACATGTTCAGCGAAATTTTACGGTTTTAAAGTTATGCAAAATTTTCCGAAATATCAAAAATGTCTACCTTGAAACAGATTTTTTAGCATATCTCAATAAAAAAAAAATTTTCTAGTTTTTTTTTTACATCAAATTATTCGTGAATAGTTAATCTACTCATTGAGAAGTCTTTTTTCTATCAAAAACAAGAACATTTTCAAGAAAAAAAAATTATGTTGAAATTTTTGCAAAATGATTTTCGCATAACATTTTTTGCATAACCTTAAAACCGTAAAATTTCGCTGAACATATATTGAGTTATTTTGGTAGGTATTGATGCTAGCTATCACCCCCTGCTGTATGTCGTACTATTTCTTGGACATTCTGTATATCAATAGCGTAAGCCGATTTTTGTCCCAGTGATTATGATACGATAGCTGCACATAAAAAATCGGTTATGGTCTCATTTTGAAGAGCTCCAGCCGTAGATGTACAGAAAAATAAAGAAACCTGTCATAGGTTTCGAAATTCCTTAAAAATTTGTTGAATAACCGCGAAGTTTTGCGGGCGACCCACTAGTGTTAGTATTATACCTAGTTGTTTGCCGACAGTTATAGATACCGCAATTGTCAATCGTGGCGATTAAACCAATATCCATCAATTGTAGCGATGACTTCATTTCAATAATGTAGGCCTTTGCCACAGTATATATAGGGTCTAACAATATCAATAAGCGAACGTTCAAGGGGAGCATCTATACATCAAGGCCTGTTTTCACTTTGAGTAGTGATTAGTGCAGGTGCTTAGTGATTAGGAGTAAACTCGTGTGGACAGCGATTGATTAGTGCGAGTGATTAGTAACCAGCGTAGTAAAGTGATTAGACGCGGGTTCTATTTTTTTGCGAGTGGACTGCGAGTAGCCACGTCCCGCGCGCCCTCCCTTTCCCCTCACTCGCAGCCTGCCTGCACTGCGCTGCACTACACACGTCTGGACAACAGTGTTTAGTGTTTAGCGTTTGGCGTCGGACGCTCGCTTGTGAATTAACAACTGAATTTACTAAACACATCCACTTGACAAAGTTGGACACTTCTTGCACTACACACCTGCGCTAAACACTCGCAATTACTAATCACCTGCACTCGCACTAATCAAAGTGAAAACAGTCCTTCACGCTGAGCATGCTCACCAAATTTGGTCCAAAACTACAGGCTCGTTACCGAGATAATCAACAAAACATTATCATAATTTACCAAAAAATACACCCTTTCCAAACCCGTACTGCAGTGCTATTCTCTAAACAAAACAGCGTCGATCTCGCTATTGAACTCACTCATAACTTGCAAACGAATATAGACTTTATTACTATTTGTAAGTAGGTTGAAATTCGTTTGCATGTTATGAGCGAGTTTAACGTCGAGTTCGACGCTGTTTTGCTTAGAGAATAGCGCTGCAGCTGTACTACTCGCACACAAAAATAGCCGTGTGTGTAAGAATGTCATACAATGGTTTTTGGCGTGTATGTACACTATCTTGTTATTGACGCTTGCGTGCGTGTTAGTAAAGATACAGCATGTCAGCATGCATTCATGATATGCATTATTTTAATTGATTTAGTTTGTTAGAAAACATAACTTTGAAAAATCAAATTAAAACTGGAGCTCATTTTTGGCATTGTATTCAGAATGATGTATAGATACCGCCCTTAAACGTTCGCTTATTGATTTTGTTAGACCCTGTATATATTATTTATTTATTTATTTATTTCACAGCTATAATTCACAATGTATGTACTTATAAATAGATACACAGGATAATTATAGACCCCGCAGGGATACGAAAATTAAGTAGAAGAGAGGAAGCGCTTTTAGTTATTATAATAACTAAAAGCGCTTATAAATATTATAGGTATATACTGTGCCTTTGCGCAGCAGCGGGACAGTATATAAGCAAAAAAACAAGCGAGCTTTACAGTAGTCGCATTTGATGTGTTACATTTGACATCTCACCTTAGTAATACTCAATTTTTACATTATATTCTGAAAAAAAAATGGGTCAGGTATTACATCATTTCATAACTATGAAATAAATAATGATAAAGTCTATTACACGCGAAAGGGTCAAAATCAATATTACAATAGAAAATAGAAGAATTAATAATGACGTATATTTTTTTAAAAATCATAAAGAGAATGCATTAAATACAATGAGTATTTAATGCATTCTCTTAGAAGACATTTGAAATATCAAAATGACCTTTGATAGTCAAATGACACAATATGTCACATATAATAATAATATATCATGATTACTGAATTTACAAAATGGCGCGCTTCCCCGACTTCCTGTTACACTGTTGGACACTTCCGTCCCGAAATCACTCCCACCAATTGCTAAAAAGCGAGAGGAAAGATTTTATATGTCAAATCTTACTTACATTGTAAAATACCTATCAAATAGGTAGTTTTCTAATAAGTCAATAGAGACAATTTTTAGCAACAGAACTGTCAAAACGGTATTCTAAATAGAAATTGTTTGAAAATTGCAAACTTTCACCAGAGTGAACGAGAGTTCGGCAACTTCATACAACAGCTCCGAAACGCACGCACACAAGCTCGTAGTTCATCTACAATATCACACAGAAAAAAGCACGGGAATGGAGTACGCGATGACGCGGGCTGTCCCCGCAAACGCGGATCGGGCAGCGTAATATAACAAGTATGTCAATGAGCGCTGCCGATCAGTATACACGTATTTTTCTTTGTTTGGGTATCGCGATTGCAAGTTTTGTTGCATATAAGTGGGTGCCTATTGAAAATGTCTGGAAAAAAACCTGTTGTGTATGAGGATGTCTCAACACACACAACCATAATCCCAGTTTGTCCTTTTTTACTTTTCCGACAGATATAACAAGGTAAGTTTACAATATAAAAGACACCCAAATTCAAACAAAATAAAATTAACTATGTGTGACTCAACCCTATCCGGTAGGTACAGCTCGGTACGTCGATTCAAAGTCATGGCACTTTTGCCGCACTCTCGTTCACTCTGCTATCTATCACTCTATTTGAGTTCCGTCAATTGAGTGTTTATTAAAAGCTTTTTAGGTTACAAAAATTCATGCTTAGGTCAAATAAAAAATAGGTTAATGTTTAAAAGAACTGTTACCTACGTGATGTAATTTATACGTTAACCCCCTTACAAATAAACAAAGAATAAGCTCCGAATAGTTATTCCATGTTTTGTTCCTGTCATGTAAACGTCATTACGACTTCTTGGCGGAAAAGTGAAGAGTCATGTCTGCGGTTTTGTTTAATTTTTTAAAATTTGTGTTAAGTCGAATATTAATGTGAAATAATGGTGGATTATTAACAGTTAAGTGTTCGTGAGTGTGCATGAGTGTTGGCAAATGAAACAAAACAGTGCAACGGCACTTTTTAAATTTCTCTCAAGAAGTCCGCCGCGTGAGGACTTAGTAAAGCCCCACATCTTTACTGAGCTACTCGAGGGGTCGGGGGGCATATCATTTCTCACTTTTCATTTCTATTATCATTCATCATCGTCATAAAGGAAATATTGTCTATTTATGTATTCATAATCATCATCATCAGCATCTCAGCCAAAAGACGTCCACTGCTGGACAAAGGCCTCCCCTAAGGATCTCCACAACGACCGGTTTTGTGCTGCTCGCATCCAGCGGCTTCCCGCGACTTTCACCAGATCGTCGTCTCTATCGTCTATTTATCATCTATCTATTGTCTATTTGTCTATTTTGTTCGTTTATTTATCGTCTATTTATGTATTACTTGTAAGAAAAAATACTTTGACACTGGCTAAATGTGCTAATCGCATGAAGCCATCAACTAAAAAAAAAAACGTCATTTCAAATTAGAGTAATGGAGACAAAACACGGAATAACTATTCGGACGGACCTTATTCTTTGTTTATTTGTAAGGCCCTTAATGTTTTAGAGATTAGTGTTGCTATCAACTCACTTTTGTAGCGATAACTTTGATTTCAATGATGGAGGCCTTGCCCAGCTGTGGGACAGTTTAAAAGCTGATTAAATATCTCCTTTCTAATTGAAACCGCAGAAAATAAAAGCTCTCAAATGGGTATTTAAGTGAGACGCTATAAATAAGTCGGTAGGAGGGGCAGACGAAGTCTGGGCGGGGCGGCGCGGTGCATTTATAGACCGGCTTTTTTCATGCATTAATTATTATCTACGGCAATGTCATGGAAACGTCCTGGTTATAAAGGAAAAGGTCCTATTCAAAATACAAAATGATTCATTCAGTTTAAGCTACAAATTAGCTGTTATGAATTTCACTATGCAATCGGTTCGTAAGTCTACACAATAGGCTTAGCCAAAGTAACATTAAGAAAACGTTAGCGAACTTCGAAAAGAATAAAATGTATGGGATTGACTTATAGAAAGAAAGAAATTATTTTATTGACGATCACACAGACATTACAGAAAAAAAAGAAACAGTAAATAAGAAAACATCTAAAAAATAATAATTAATAATAATTAAACAACTATTGGAAGCATGAAATGTGTATGAAGGCCAACTAGGATCCTGCCTCAGCTTGTGCCGTTACGGTGCTGAGCTGAGAAACAAACACCACCACAACGACGCTGGTATTCTGACAGGGCGTATAGTGTGTGAATGTGACTGTAGTGTTGTGTGTGTTGTGTATATACAAAGTTATTTTTAGTTTATACGAAACCTGAAAACTGTTCAGAATCAGTAATAGAATCGATTTCAATATTTTTTATACCATGTTACATTTTGACCAAATAATATTTACGAAATCTCAAATAAAGTATACCCTACTAAAACACACAACGGGGCAGCACAAAAAGCTTGTAACTTCGTGAGTTTTCAAGATATTATTTTAAATTTTTTTGCACTGATTCTTTAAATGAAAATATTTGACCCGTGTTTCGGTTTTCGTATAAACTAAAAATAAGGTTGTGTAAGCCGCGCTAAATCACGTGGTCAATCTTATGTCAATCCTAAACATTTTACTTTCGAACTTCGCTATCGTTTTCTTAATGTTACTTTGGCTACCGCCACACAAGAACCGGCAAGAACCTCGGTAAGGGCATTTCTTGTCTCCCTTTTTTTTACAGAGTCACACTATTTACTCTAACCCCCTTATTCATAAAAACTATTTAAGCATTATTTAGTAAATCATTGTTTTGTCTCTTTTTCTCAATTTCAACATGACGTTTGTGTGACGTTGACAAAACAATATATAAATAAAATTATAACTGATTGAAGGTATATTGTGTGACGGTCATTACATCGCCAGCTCATTTGTATGTGCACACTGTTGGGGCACGAGCATTCCCTATGGATGGATAGGAAAATAAAGCACCACGCGGGCTCAGTGCAGATTCGTGGTTGTTAACGAACGCTAATACAGCCGGGACCACTTTTACGTGCCTTCCGAAGCACGGTGCTCACGATGACAGATTTTTGGTCACCCATCCAATAACCGGCCTTTGTGAAAGTTAGCTTTGGCCATCGCAGACCGGGCGCTTAACTTCTGCTTCACAGAGCTCCTCAAAGGACAGTAAGAAACCAACTTACAATTGACGCTTAAGGGCACGCCGTCCGTAAGTGACAAGTGTAATATATTATATTTAAATTGTGTTTTTAAATTTTGTATGGGAAATTTAACGTGTTTATTTGAAAAATAATAATTTAAAAAACCGCTCGATAAATTGAAAATGTGAGACGGACGCTTTGTAGTTTAGACCATTGGTGATTGTTTAGACGAAATCAGAGGTACAATAATTTAGATAAACTATAAGATATCAACATAGTTAAAAGTTTTGCTACGAAGACGATTTGCGAGTTAGACGCATAGGGTATAGGGTAGTTGGACATTTTGCTACTTAGACGTATTGATCGTAAAGCAACTAAACGCCGCCACTCGTATTCATGATTTTCGCCCAACTTTAAATGATATTGTAGAAAAAACAATAGTGTGTTATGAATTTATAGATCGGACTAATAATAATAAAAATGTTCCCTTTGATACTAAATATATATTTTGTTTATTTAATACGATAGTATTTTCAACTAGCGGCCGCGGCCGTGGTTCCCGTTCCCGTGGGAGTACCTGGATAAAAAGTGTCTTATGTGTTAATCCAGGTTATAAACTATCCGTATGCCGAATTTCATCCAATACCATTCAGTAGTTTTTACGTGAAAGAGTAACAAACATCCATACTTACAAACTTTCGCGTTTATAATATTAGTAGGATTATATAGTAAGTAAGTAAGTAATTATTTATTCAGTGCTTCCAATACATAAACATTACAATAGGTTTCTTATATCTAAGGTATAATGAGAAACAACTGAAAGGGCTGACCAGCTCAGCTCATGCTGTAACTTGTAGCCACAACGCTGATTTTCAGCTGGACCCATAAAAAATTAAATTAAAAGTAAAAACCAATACAAAATATCTGTTGTTGTGACCAAACTCTTGTTGCTGTTGTTGTTATAAAATAACATGTTTAAATAGTAACTATTACTTATTTATTATTAATGAATTAATATAAATACTTATAATTATTTTTATATCAACTTAACTTGACTGCATTTTTGGAATTTTTTGGTCGGCGCACTACTCAAAACAAAGTAGAGTACGGGCACCAATGTTCAACAGGAACCAATTATCGACCTTTTTATCCTTTATCCATAAAATAGGGGTCAGTAACTGATTTTAGTCTTTAGTTACAATTGAATACAAATAATTGTTTCTGTAACGAAAACTGGTAATTAAAAAAAACACAAACAAATCTGTGTCTAATAACAACTGCAGTTCCGACTATATCGACACAAAATCGATACGGCACCAATTTAATATTCATAATCGGACAGCCCCGATTGCCGACTCAAAGGGAATCGTCAAGTGTGAACGAATTTACACGTTACGATCACGACACGACCGAGTGCCGGGGGCGAGTATTACATCCAAACTCGTTACGATCCCTTATCCATTTTAGTATCCCAAACTTCAAATGACAATTGACTACGCTCTACCTGATGTTGAGCAGAAGCGGAGTCCATATGCTAAACAGCTGGTAGGGCAGGATTGTGCCTCAGTACCCGTCCTTACAATGTAATTGTTTTATGGAATAAATAACTATGAACTATGAACTATGAACTTACCTTGAGGACCCGCAAGTTGCTTCTTCACACCTCGTTTAAAGGACCCCATGTTGTAGGAAGGAGGGAATACGTGTTCTGAGAGAGCATTCCATGTATTGGTGGTGCGACAAAGAAATAAGTCTCCAAATTTCTTCGTTCGCGATGAAAAAGTTGCCATCGGTGACACCGAAGAAAAAAAAAATAGAAAACTAGATTTAAAGTCCACTGCGGAAAGATTCAGATCGCATAAAATAATTTTAATAACAATTTACTGAATTTACTGCTCTCGATCTGGGTGTCAAGTGCGAGTTTCATTCGTAATTCGATCACGTTAACGAAAACGAGAATTTAAATGGCAAAGTGTTAACTCTTCTCGTATGCCGCCAGGAGGCACTGCCTCAATGCCATATTTATTTTCGTTTTCGTAAACGTAGGTAATCGAATTAATACGGATAGAATTTCAACCTACTTTTTGATAGTAATAAAGGCTACATTCGTTTCCAAGTTATGAGCGAGTTGAATGTCGAGGTTGACGCTGTTTTGCTTAGAGAATAGCATGGCTGAACTCTATGAGTAGTAAGGAGAATCTAGTAAGGCCAATGCCATGCCGAGTAACACCTATTTTACGCGATTTACTGTGTCTCATCACTATTAGTAAAAGTCAAACATTTAACATAGTACGTGAACCGTAGGACCGATCGTTGTGGCGATTCTTGGGAGAGGCCTATGCCCAGCAGTGGACGTCATATGGCTGACGATGATGATGATGATGATGACGTGAACCGTGAGATTGCGGTTTAATAATATTTTATTTTAATGTTTTCGTTATGAAACTGTAATGTTTTATATATTTTTTGTTTCAAATTGTGATTTTGTTTATTTTGGTATCTTTTATTAAACGTGCGCGGTTATAAATGTTGTATGTAACGTTAAAAAGGACTTCCTATTAGGAACAGACTATAGTCAGGTGAGACGCTGTAAGTGCAGTCCGTGGCTAACAGCAAACTGTCAAATAAGGGCCAACTTCACCGTACCGAATAAAAACCGAGTTTAATAAAACCTGGTTCCGACTAATCGAGTTCAAAACTTAGTCTTAATCGCGGTTCACGTTGCACCGATTTCACCGGCTTCGTTTTGATCCCTTTTATTAAAACTTAGTTCAGCTTTGACAAATCGTATGCTGTAAACACGACACGACGCAGAGACGACTAGTGAAATATTAATTTGTCTGTCCATGCTCTTTTGTACTAGTTGCGACTCCAATAATTATAGATGATTGTATGATCGAACGTCATACGACCGATAGCTGTTATTATGGAACAGTGTCTGACTGTTTTATTCAGCAGTATTGACTTAAACTTGGTGGTGTTAATGGCTCATACTTGGCAAGATTTATACATTTAGAACTGCGTAACAAATACGCTCCAATCTGTAAAATGCTTCTCAATGTAAACAATTTTCTCTCTATGTAAACAATTTTTTTTTATAAAATACAGTGAAAATATTAAATTGCTGAAAATTGAAAATTCAGTACTTACGTCAGCTTTCCCGGTAGCATAATGGTCAGTGCAGCCGGGTTATTCCATTTTACCCATTGATTTGCCCCATCAATGGGGTAAAGTAGACTTTTTTCCATTTTACCCCATAAACTGCGTCTTGAGATCATAATGGGGGATAGTGAAAAAAAAGTGGATTTATCCGCCGCCTGAATTACGGAAGACCCAGGTCCGATTCATGGCTGGGTCGGGTAGGCATTTAATTTTTTTACTGAATTTTAAAAATATTCAATACAGCTGAAAGCACTTAACATAATGAATATATTTTTTTTTACTTTTTCATATAGTTTATTTGTAAAACTGTGTGATATGTAAGTATATGCATTATAAAATACACATTATTCTAGTATGTTTTAATAGTTTCACCTCTGATTTTACAGTTAATAGCTCTCTCCATCCGACTGGTTGTCTGGAAGAAATCGCTTAAAAGCGATAAGACCGCCAAATTGTAACTTTGTAAATTATTAATTTTTTTTTCTGTTCATGATTATGTTTTATAGTGTTGCAATAAAAGTATTATCTATCTATTTATTTATTTATTTATTTTAAAACTTTTGCAACATATATTACATGGCGGACTTAATGCCTGAGGCATTCTCTACCAGTCAACCATAGGGTGGTGCAGAAATAACAAGGTAGGTGCAATTGGGTGAAGACAACAATTTAGAAATAAAAATAATATATTATAAAACGCACAGTATATACCTACATATATACAATTTATATAAATATACTTATATACACTATTATTACATAAACTACTTTTACAAATATAAAACAAAAATAAACATAAACATAAACATATTTACGTTATAAATTATGTATTATATGTATGTAAGGACGTTACTGAGATGATTCTGCCAAGGTTTTATCAAAATAGAGCATACGGACTTTCTTTTTAAAGGCGTCACGACTAGTAGCCATCCTGATTTCAAGAGGTAGCGCATTCCACAGCAGAATGGACTGAATATGGAAGGACGAGTGTACAACGCCAGATGTATGGGAAGGACAGAGAAGGAGAAGATTATTAGTAGATCGGAGATTCCTACTATGAGAGGAGCAAAGGTATTGAAAATGAGGAGTGAGATAAGAGGGAGCATTTGGAGAATTAAGCAGTGAAAAAAGTGTCGTCAGGGCTCGTACACGCCTCCGCTGGCGAATGGGCAGCCATTTTAGCTCGGCTCTATATTGCGAGATGTGGTCATATTTTTTGAGGTTATAGATGAACCGTATAGTATTGTTGAGCAATCTATCGAGTTTGTCTAACAAGTCAGCATTAAGATCGAAATAACACACGTCACTATAGTCGATCATGGGAAATATTAAAGTTTGCGCAAGCATAACCTTTGTCTTAAATGGTAAAAAGTTCCTCAGGCGATTCAAGGAGCGCAAGGTCCAGGTCACCTTCCGGCCAACATTAGCGACCTGAGAGTACCAACTGAGCGTAGAATCGAGATGCAGGCCAAGATATTTGACATTCGGGCTAAATGGTATGACCGTTCCGTCGTACACAATTATCTATCTATCTATTTATATGACACACTTTTTTATGTAAATGTTGTATGTTGTTGGAAGGGGGAAATACATCTGCTGGGAGAGCATTCCATTATTTGGTGATGCAACAAAGAAATAACTCTCCAACTTTCTTCGTTTGCAACGAAATAGATGCTAACGTTGACGTCAAATACAAAAAATAATTGGACCCGGTAGTTTGCGCTGTAATATGGGTCCATAATGGGATACGGGTGTTCTCAAGCGGACAAAGTCGCAAGAGGGCCACAATTTATACTAATTATAAAACCCATCCGCAAACCATGTTTGTAACACGTCTTGCCATTTTATGATTTTGTAACACCCTTACCATCATCATCAGCTCATTTTATGTCCCCACTGCTGGGGCACGAGCCTTCCCTATAGATGGATAGGGAGAACAGGCCATAAACCACTACGAGAGCCCAGTGCGGATTGGTGGTTCTTAACGACTGCTAATGCAGCCGGGATCAGCGGCTTTACGGTACCTCCAAAGCACGGAGGAGCTCGAGATGATAATTTTTTTCGTCACCCATCCGATGACCCGCCTTTGCGAAAGTTGCTTAAGGCGACGCACCGCTAAACAATAAATCTCATACGGAGCGTTTGCGCCCCGTACCATAATAAAACTGTTTTTTTTCCTTCAAATTAAAACTACAAATTATTTAAAAAAATGAACTAAAATATTGAAGTGTGTGTTAAGACTAATCTACTAAGAAAATTTAGATGCTTAAAACGATCTGGTTTGCCTGTAAAATGCAAATCTATGTTTTAAAAGAGGTTACTTTGATATTTTTCTCTGTTATAAAAATTGACAAATCGTGTTTGTGCAACTAGCAAAATGAAGTCAATTAAATAAAAAATCATGTCATCAAATATCACTTTCATATGTTTTGTAATTGTTGGGAAAAATCAAGATCCCCGCCACGTAAATTTCCAATGCGTCGCTTTAACCACTGTGCGCCATCGAGCTCCTCAAACAAACTTACTGAAGTAATTCTATTAGTATAAGTTAGCAATTAATTTTTGTCCTTACAAATAGGTTTAATTCAATAATTAATAATCGTTAAAATAACACCAAGAGAGTGGCATAAATTACCTTTGGTTACCTTCACGTAAATTCTATTACGCGCAAATTATATAGACTTTTCAGGCGAATAGGCAAATTGCCTTTGAATAGTTACTCTCTCCCGATAATTGCTTAATCCCTGTGATGTGTAATTAGTGGAATGCTACTTAAAGAACACTTTAATTATAAGCAACTAATCGTTCAAACGCCTCAGTGGCCGTGTGGCAACGCGCTCGACCCAATACCCGAAGGTCCCGGGTTCAATTCTCAGGTCGGATAAATAGTGTTTGGATTTTTTGATGCATAACCCGGGCTTGTGATCACTGTTGCGGAAACCCACAACACACACTATGCTACTGTTTAAAATTAGGTTACACCTTAAAATCTACAAAATCCACTCACAGTTCCATGCCGCTCCCGCCGTCCAGAACGGGATCCATATGGTCTGATGGGGCCGGAATCCGAGTCCGGGTCTTCTCGGGTTCCCTAATCACACCCAACGACTATCCCAAGTGCACTTTTCCCCCGAGGAAATACCTGCTTTCTCCAGCAGCGGAGACGTCGACAGCGGCGAATTGTACTCCCGATGCGATTCGCTTACGACGTACACACACACAAAACACAGGTTGCACAATACACTTAATTAGAGTAATACGGCTCCCAATGCCCTTATTACTACTTAAAATCTATTTAATTATCAACACACGATAACCTATAAACCAGCCATTGTTGCCTTCCCGAGACAAGTGTACCAACAAAGAAAAAAAGAACAATTAGTGATGGGGCCATTATGCCTCTAAATAAATTGAATCTCGATAATCGATTCCCAAATCGATCCGTCCATAATACAAATCAAAGTTTTATTTCCAACAAAAATAAATGCCTGTTTATTTGCAACAATCACCAACCCGCATTTGGCAAGCGTGGTGATTAAGCCATTACCCATCAATTGTAGTGATGACTTGATTTCAATGATGGAGGCCTTTGCCCAGCAGTGGGGCAGCTATAGGCTATTTACTTTTACTTTACTAGTCGTGCAAAGTAAAACGATATATAAATAATAGGTCCTTACCTATGAAATTGGAGTTTTTTTCTCACTTATTAATAGGTGTATTACTTCTAAAAGTCAATACCGGGTGTTAATATTATTTTTACACCTTTAATTTAGGTCTATGTTACTTAGGCTTCAGTAATAACAATGATTATTAATTTTGTGTCTTTATCGCCCAATTTTTTTTTTATATTTACTAACTTTTTTGTTCGCGGAATTGTCCTTTTGTTTCATTGTAGCTTTAAAGGAACTTGATTTTTTTTCTTTTTAATGTCTGCTATATTTAGCAAGTGAAACAAACACACTACACTCTACAATTTTATAGTATTAAAATAAATAGATGCTAAGAAAATTAAAAAAACGTTAGTATGAAAAATAAAATTTTATAAAAAATCTTCATACAAAACTCCAATTTCATAGGTAAGGACCTATACATTGGATACGTCTGGTGACCGTAATAAACTCGAACCTGAACAATTAAGAAAACTAAAACGTTCCTTAAGGTAACAAGGATAAGTGGGATTTAACAATATTTACTTATTGAATGACTAAGAAAATAAAAACATAAAACACAATAAAATTTCGTTTACGACTTTCCAACTGTACAATTAGAAAAGGTTAGAGAATGGATGTCAAAATGTCTTCGCAAAACAAAACGAAATGGTTGTAATATAAAAATATGTGATTGTCGGCCTTTCAATAATAACTGTTAAAGAAATATGCTTTTGTGTTGCAAGGATATTGTTTGTTCATCGTCCTTTCCGGTGTTTTAACTCTTTGACAAACTGAACCCGTTACGTAAAACACGGTTAAACTAACTGCAAACTTACTATTTAACCGGCCAATAAAAGAAAGGATACCTTTTCATTATTTATATGACCTAATATATATTGTAATGTAATATTTATTTTACAATTGGAAGCACTTGGCACTTCTACTACAGTGTTGAGGAATTTCTAATTGACAAATTTATAAAATATTTTTAACCCTTAAAATAAGGCATAACATGTTTGAATATTTCATTAGTTTTCAATCATATCTCAATGACATAAAGTTAAAGGGTTAATGTAATTTTAGTGTAGTTTTTAATGTAATTTTTATTGTAATCAAATAATTATTATTCAAGATCTGCTGCATGCTACCTTCTCAATTTTTGCACACCTTCAAAGGTAAACATGTTGAGTCACACCCCCATTTTGTCACCCTAATTGTACACATATTTATGCAAATAAAATAATGTTTATTATTTATTGTATTATTTATTTCATTGGCCATAATCTTATCCGTTAGTAAGTGGTGATAATGCCGGAGGGGAAACGCAAAAAGAACTACCTATGGATATACCTATATAATTTTGGAGCAAATTTTGTTGGTATATCATGACGTAGCGTAGTAGTCGAGTGGCGACCGCGGACCGGAAAGCGCAGTGTAGGCAGGCCTCCAACAAGGTGGACCGACGATCTGGTAAAGGTCGCGGGAAGCTGCTGGATGCGAGCAGCACAAAACCGGTCGTTGTGGAGATCCTTGGGAAAGGCCTTTGTAGGCCAGGCCAAGGCCAGTGGACGTCTTTTGGCTGAGATGATGATGATGATGATGATGATATGACGTAAGTAGTTGTTGTCATTAAATAAGGCTCCTCTGGCTTTCAAAGTGAGAGTAAATATATATAAAAACTAGCTGAACCGGCGGACTTCGTATCGCTTTGACAGTTTCTGTCAACAATACAATCAAATCGTTTCTATGACAACAAAACGAACAAATCGTGGAACATTTTGTGTTGGAAAAAAAATGTTTGGGGTGGACCACCCTTATCACTTAGAGGTATAAAAAATAGATTACGTCTGATTGTCACACCTACCGAATATACATACAAAATTTTATAAAAATCGATCGAGCCGTTTTGGAGGAGTATGGCAACTAACATGTGACACAAGTCAAAGTCAAAGTCAAAGTTTCTTTATTCAAATAAACTTTAGAAAAGTGCTTTTGAATCGTCCATATTTTTTTTACCTACTACCCATTCAGGACGTCTATATTTTAGCTGTGGAATAATTTTATATATACAGGGTGTCTCATTGAAATGGGTCAGTATGGGAAAGTCTGAAACTATAAGACATACGAAGATCTGTTCTTAGGAACCATGTCATCGATTTTAATAAGAAGAAAAACTGCATTCATAAATTTAAAAAAAACCTGTACTCAGCTCGAGAATCAAACCCAGTTGTTTTGAAAAAAAAAAACTTACACTATTTCTATTTAGATATCGATTGTGTAGGTTTTAAGCAGTAAATGGCTCTATGAAACATGATGTCTCAAATTAATAAAATGCATTGTTTTCACATACTTTAATTTATTTTAGTAGGTGTTTGAAGTGAGTGGGAGAGGTGTGAAGTAAGTGAAGTGGGTGTGAAGTGGGGGTTTGATTCCAACTTGCGGATATTTTTAAACACTTTTTCAAAATGTTTTTAAAATACTTTGTTAAAGTTAATTTTGAATAAAAACTTTTTAAATCTGTGTACAGTCGGTATTTGTATGGACATTTACAAAAAAAATGTAATATTAGTAAATAAATATATTGGAAAACACAGCTGGAAATTATAATTCTACGTACTTCCAGAAAGACAGGTGAAAATAATTTACTAATTTAAATCCTTTAATACATCTATTATTTTCTGAACAATTTCTGTTTTTCTTATTACCTACTCATTTTTTTGTTTTAGAAAGGGTTGTCTATTTTATTCATATATTTGAAGGTGCCTTGTTTAAATATTTATATTATTTTGATTACTCCCATTCACAATGCTGTATATAGCATTGTGAAAAACCATATAAATATAGATTTATATAGATTACATTCACTATCATTTCAGTGTCATGAAACATGGCGGTTTTAAAGTTATCTCCCTTGCGCCTGTAAAGCTCCTACTAAGTACTGAGTGTTTTAAAACAAATATACGACTAAAGGGAAGTTTACACTAATCGCGTTTATTATACAAAATAATATACATAATATTCCTATAACTGTGAACGACAGCCATTGTAAAGAAGTTATGGATACTTATAACAAAACACTTATTTATAAAAAAAAAATTGAGTATACTTGATAAAACAAAAGCCCATGTTGTATTCTATTCGCATCTACCTACTGCTGATGAGAACCGTCTTTTTCTACATCATAATTTGGAAATATTTTTAGTTTTTGAATAGTGGCAATGGTGTTCAACAAGAACCAGTGATGAACATTTTTATCCATTAATCATTAATTAAAGGGGTCAGTGCAACTGATTTTAGTTTGAAGCTACAATTTAACACTTCGATACCAGAAGTATCAATTAGCATAAGGGACATTTTGGTCAAAATTAGTTTTATATACCTATTAGGATTCAGAATTTTCCGCTCTATCGATTGGTAAGTATACTTAGAATTGCTCTATCGTTCAAAAAAATTCCCTTACGTTAACCATTTTCTGGCAATCTAGAACGACTTTAGCAAAAATATTTGATTATTATTCACTTACATTAAATTTCGCCACTAAAATTATCCTTTACAGTAAATTAACGTATTTTTCGAAAGCTTACATAATTTTTTATTATTTATTTTTTATTTACACCTTAAGTTTCAGTAACGTAAGAAGCATGTTAACATATATTTTTAATGTCAGGGACGTGTTATCTTTGAAACTACTAAGCTTTATGAAACTTAACAACAATGATAAGAAAGAGAAGATAACATTAAGAAAGTTTGTCCTGTACGTCAATAAAATCGAATAAAACGCTAAAAAGTTACAGACAATTAACGAAAAAAACACGTTTTTTTAGCTCTCCTATAAAATCGTGGTTTGTCCCTTACATTAATTGATACTTCCGGTATCGTCTTACCAGCTTACGCGAGTAGATCCGTAAAATTTGTTTTATTACTTAAATTATTAAGTGGCAAAATATTTTTTCTGTTAAAACCTTCGATATAGTAGATGTACTAGATTTCCTATTAGCGCTTTAAAAACTGTACGCGATTTTGGGGCCACGGAGGCCACAATGACGTATGTGGCGATGACAGTGAATATTAAGAAAGTACAAGTATATTGCAACCTTAATTTAATCTTTATTTTTAAGCCATAAGGTTCATAGTTAGATTTTTCATATTTTGTTAGGTATTCGAAATTCAAATGTACAGGTTTGAGCAAACATGTCCACTTTCGAGATGCATTTTTGTTCCGGATCCTATAGTAGTACATTATTGTTCGAAGGGTTCAACCCCCGATCCCGATAAGTAAATTTAGGTACATTGCAACACCCTAACAGGGATTATGTCTGAATTGATTTATGTAATATACCATCTTTACACTACATGAGTGCAAATTATAAACTTATTTTTATTACCTGTATAAATGATTGATGTCAACATAAAATTATTAAAATTAATGTCAGTAGGTACTGTAAGTACAATGTAACAGCTCCCTTAGGACATTTCTCACAGTGCGAGTTCGGCTAGATACCTTCATTCAGGAAATTGAGTTTGGAGAACTTACTTACATTCAAGTCTGGGCGTAAAGTCTCGCACGCCGAAGGCCCATACTTTATGGCGCGGACGTAATGAGAAATCATACTTTTGGGTCTGTTACTGCTGAAATTAAGCAACCTTCACAGAAGCCGGTATCGGATGGGTGACTAAAATATAGTCGTGCTTCGGAAGGCACGTAAAGCCGTTGGGCCCGGCTGATTTAGCCGTCGTTAACAACCACCAATCCGCACTGGGCCCGCGTGGAGGTTTATGCTCTCTGTGGTATTTCCATCCATATGGACGGCTCGTTTTTTTTTGAGAGAGATTGCTGATTGCTTCAAACGGCATTTTCAGGGTCACCGGGCTTTTTTGGAGGCGGCGAGGTACGTAAAGGGAACTTCAAGCCGTGTGAAACGAATCACCTTCGGAGGTTTTCTAGAGGGAACGGCATCACACACTTAAAAGTGCGTGTCCCCGTGCCTAGTGTACTAGATTCTCCGAAGGGTTCGGATTGGATCTGGGAGCGGAACTACCCGAGGGCGCCTCTAAAAGCTCGGACATTGGCTCGGGTAGACCGGGCCGTGGAGGAGGAGAGAAGCGCCCAGGTATATGTCTGTACCTGGTATAGAGCGCGTGTGAACCGGCTCGTCGTACCCTTGTTCTACGAGTACGGTGTCTTGGGCCTAAACTAGTGTGCATGTTTAGTGTATCCTGTAAATTCGTAGTGGCATTTAGAGGATTGGGCGGGGTGGAAGGCTCGTGCCCCAGCAGTGACATTTATATGTCATAAACAGGTGATGTGAAGTGAATAGTGTATATACTGTCCCACTGTTGACCAAATGCTTTCGTTGAAATAAAGTCATCGCTACAATTGATGTATTGGCTATTAGGTAGGTAATCACCATACTCCGAATTTTTACTATTTTTATTTCCTAATATAAGAACCCCCTTTTTATTGTGATAAGATTAAGTGGTTGCTCAAATCAACAATGCTACCAGTACCAATCTATTTAATAACCGATAAATGGCACAATTATTAACAAGAAATTCCAATTTGCTGACCACTTAAAATACACCATACCGCCCGCCTTGCGATCTACCAATGTATTATTCCTAAGAAAATTGTCAGTACGGTCATTAGACAATGACAAAATGGCGGGAAATTGTCGTGATCAGCCATTTTGTAGACGTTATGTCATGAATTTAAAATGGAGGCGGCGTTTTCCGTGGAACGATTGAATTTAAACTGTTACGTTCTTATTTTAAATTTAAATTCTCTAATAAATGCCGTTCTGTAACAGTGACCCAGCTTTTAAAGAACGATGTTGTTGATAAATGTTCTTTGTATGGTAAGCATAGTGTTATATTTGAGTAAGTAAATAGCCTATATACTGTCCCACTGCTGGGCAAAGGCCTCTATCATTAAAATCAAGTCATCACTACAATGGATGGGTATTGGCTTAATCACTTCGCTTGCCAAATTCGAAACACACTTTGCCCTACCTGGGAATTGAACCCGGGACCTTTGGGTATCACGCCGTGCCCTTTGCCGCTCTGCCTACGAGTCGTTCCAATGCGTTGCGTGGCATATTCGAGTATGTATATATCCCCAGGTTGATGCAGAAAATCAGTGCTTTAATTAGGTATATACAAATCAATCGCAGAGCTATGAGACGAGCTATAAATTAAAAACCAAATTATTAAAATAAAACAAAAAACCTGGCTGCTAAAACAACTATATAAAAAACAATTATATACTCGTAAAAACCGAAGTAACATAAAAATAACTGCAAAGAAAAAAAAACTGAAAAGAAAAAAAACAAGCTTTACGATCCCAGAATTCCATTTGAGCAATGTTGAATGCAATATGAAATATTTCCTTGTCCGATATACATAGACTTATTTAGTAAAATCGATAATAAATGAGTATTTAAAAATACATTGGAAATTGATAGTTGTCGCAGGCAGGGGACAATCTCCAACCAACCAAAGAGAGTGCGGATTTAATTGAGCTATGGCTACATCGATTTAGAACACCTAGATACACCGTCACCTACAAATTCACGTCGAAATAGTGTCCCGACTCGCTTAGTTGTAAGTATACGTGTATAGTAGACAATTTAAAAACGTATAATGTGCTAAGACCATATTTATAAAAATTAAATACAACTTTATTCCCCACAGATAAGGTTTTATTTGTATTGCACGCGTTAGGCGGTTGTGACATTACAAAATGCGATCATCGCGAAAGTCGTAAAATTTAATGACCTCCGCCTCTTGTAGGAACAGAGTAAGTGGAGTCGTGTTCAACAAAATTATTTTCATGTACGTATGTATTGTACAATTTGTAAAATTGGTGTAATGCTAGCTGCACATTTTTATATAAATTGTAGTAAAAATAAAACAAATAACTTATTATTAAAACATATATGTTTATGTACCCTTAAACAAAATTTAATATATTGTTAACTTGTCGTTTCAAAGTAATTTTTTTTTAAGTTTTCTTTTTTACAAATATAATGCAGACGCACATCCACATATTTCTGAACTGCTGATTTTGTCAGTTTATAAATATGGTGAAATTGATCACTTGTATGAGCATTTGTATTTTTAAATAGCTTCATGTGCATTAGACATCGCAGTATTTGCATCGTTAAAAAATTTACCATTATACCGCCTTAACAGTGTACTTCCGCCACTTATTTTAATATAGTGCCTGATGATCTTTTCAGATTCATTGCAAATTAGGTATAAATCATTAGACGCATAACACAAACCGCCAACATGGCCAAAATGGCAATTACATTATTTCGTTCACCTAATGCGGTTACCGAACTTGTTTACTACTACATATGCCAACGATCGTTGTTTTCACAATAATCTGTCCGCCTACGTCATTATCTATGGTCACCTTCTGTCTCCATCATCAGACCAGCTAGATGGTACCATCATATTACATTTTCAACGGACTTTGTATGTTTGCAAAAAAAGTCAATCGGTTGAGAAGGATAACTGCTTTAAAATTCATTTGCAAGATTTGACCCGAACAAACATACATTCATACATACAAACATACTTATGTACATACTTACATACATACATGCATTGCAATTTAATACAAAGCGTGTAAAAAATAATGTTTGACAAATATCAGTAGAAGTACATTAGGTACAGTACTTATCGGTCATAAATAATTATTATTTTCGCTTTGATCTGAGTATTTATTATAGTAGCTGAAAAACAATTATTAATTTTAATTCCAAAGAAACATACCAACGTACCGCCAAAAGATGTGGACTACAAAACAAACTTTAAAAAAAACTAAACAGGCGGCTCTATATATTTGGTTTTTAACTATGTTCTACTTTTATGAATCTTTCGTCCCTTTTAACACGTGAATAGCGTCACACGAGGAAAAGGGACAACCGCGTAAGCGATTTATTCAAACTATTTTAGAAAAACAATGTTTTTACTTAGGTAGAAGGTAAATTTAGCCACAAATTCATTAGATTATGAAACCTTGAATGAATACTTAGCAAAAATACGAAACCCCATCCTTTTTTAAGCTATTTGAAGTATTATTTTTGCACTTTTTCACGGAGCACTTAGGCATGTTGACTTGACGGTGATCGGCGCGCGACTACGAGTGCAATTGTGCTAGAACGCGTTTTTAGCACAATTGATGGCTAGCTCAATTAAGCGGCAGCCGGCCGCTTGGTTGATGATTGTCCCCGTCTGCGACAACTATCAATATTGTATTTATAAATACTCATATATTATTGATTTGTTATTTAAGAGCGTTTACGCCGCACACTAGCGCCGCCAATGAAAAAAAAACATATCTAGTAATTAGAGATAGAAAATCAAATTATGTTCAACAAACTATCTGAATGAAGTAATTTAGCATTTTTTCGTCACCTAATGAACACCTTAGTTAAATATGGCGTTATAGTTAAAAGTGGCCGTAACGTCTTAGTCTCTTATTAGGTGACGTAAAAATGCTAAATTACTTCATTCAAATAGTTTGTTGAGCATAATTTGATTTTCTATCACTAATTACTCGATATGTTTTTTTTTCATTAGTGGCGCTAGTGTGCGGCGTAAACGCTCTTAAGTTAGGCATCGGACAAGGAAATATTTCAAGTTGCATTCAACATTGCTTAAATTGAATTCTGGGATCATAGAGCATTTATTTTTCTTTTCAGTTTTCTCTTTGCAGTTATTTTTTTTAACGTGTAGTGTTCGCGTAAATTTTAGAAAACAATACGTATAATGTGGTTCATTAAATTCTATTGAAACTTATAATATTTTGTAAATGACGGTCGAATAAAATGTGAAAACATAAAAGGGAAAACTCATTCCAACAGTTCAAAATCATACAGTTGAAATTAAAGCTACACCGACCACCATTATATCTGGTCACAAACTTCTAATGGCTTGAACTAATTACGGCATTCAGGTCAGACTGGAAGTGACAAATACTGGTGAACAAACTTTTATTTACTTTTTAAGTTGAAGTTATCTATATATTAATACGTGAAGCAAAAACTTTGTACCCCTTTTTTCCGAAAATTGCGCGGACGGAGGAGTGAAATTTTGCACACTTATAGCTGTGCTTATAGTTTATATAGAGAAGGTTATCCGAATGTTAATATTTTTTTAAATTATGCATAAAAATACATTGAGAAGCGGCCATAATCTGTCAATGCCAAACCAAACTCACATTCTATCTTTTTTAATTTTTCATTGCTTAGGATACAGTCCGTGCAGCCTTAATAAAATTACGGTCGAATTTCGACCACTGGGCGACCACTAGTTGTAATAAATAGCCAATATACTGTCCCATTTCTGGGCAACGCCTTCATCATAGAAATCAAGTCATAGCTACTTTTTTTTTTTAATATAAGTATACACATCTGGGATCTTCTTTTTCAGATTTACGTAACTACTATTTAGAACAAATTCATCTATTCTCCTTTTACTTTCGGTCGTCCTCATCCCCACACTCTAGCATTGAAGGTACAGACGCCTGCACATCAACCTATCCAAAACTGTAAATGTCTCAATACATTTTCAACCTTATCCATTGGGCATAGAGTTCAAAGTCTATTGAGGAAATTTGACAGTTTGTGGTAGGTTGATGTGCAGGCGTTTGTACGTAGTGTAAGTTTTGTTTACTATCCGTATTCATTCGAATACGTTAACTAAAACGAATATGAGTATATGGTATTGAAGCAGCGCCTCCTGGCGACGTACGAGAAGAGTTTATTTATTTATTTATTTTATTTAATAGGATAACCAACAAAATTAACACTAAATTAAATTAAAGTTGTTTTTGTACAAAAAAGGACTTAAGCTAAGTGTCTTAGGCTGCCACGGCATGCAATGTGGACTAAAATATACTATTTAAATACTATAATTATTCAAAACAAGTATACAATTAACGAAAAAACAAATACAATTTATGATAACCTACTTATATATAATTTTACGCAAATATTATTGCAACAAATTAAAATTTGAAAAAATACAATTTATTGCAACTGTTCAATAATTATAAGAGTTAACATTTGGCCATACAAACTCTTGTTTTCGTTAACGTGATTGCGAATAAAACTCGCTCTATGCACCCAGATCACCCGCCCATACAAACAAACACAGCGACCTATCCACTGACTAAGCCTTAAAGTCGCATCAAACTATAATTCCCCCCAAACGAACAACTTTGGGCGTAAATAATAAAATGCTTACTCCAGACTTTGCATGAACCTTGCCAATCGCAAACAAGGCTGGCTACGCGGGCTAATTAATTAATTAGGCCTTGCTATTTTTACTTAGAAATGCTTATTATCTGACATACGTACGATACGCTCGAAGAATTACACGGTGAAAAAAAAATGGTATAGTCGACAATGAAATTGCTTTTACCACCTTAGAAGTGAATTTTGTTTGCTTAAAATAAAACAACAAGTTCTATTTTTGTTTAACAGACCAAGTGACAGATACGTTGTCATTATTGACAATGAGCCTTAGCGAAATTTTATTGTAATGGAAGTTTTTGTCAAAAGTGATAAAGCAATTTCATGTGCGACTATACAAGGAAGGTGCTTACCAATGACCTACCGACCATGATTGTAAGAACTTTTTTATTTTTATTTAATTAATTCTAGTTTTTGTGTTACTGTTCTTTTTTAATTTTGGGAAATCAACAATCAATTAAATAAAAAAAAGGGTAAAAATATGTACTTACATTTATAAAATACTCAAATTTGTTCTTCTTTCCTAAAAATTTGGGGGTTTGCAGCGATAAATTATACTATTATTATACTATGTATTAGAGTCTTACAAATAAACAAAAACTAAGCTTGGAATACTTATTCCGTGTTTTTCTGTGTTTTGCCACTTTTACTCTAATCTGAAATTAAATTGCCAGGACACATGACAAGAATAAAACACGGAGTATTATTCGGAGCTCTCTGTTTATTTGTAAGGGGGTATATAACTTTATTTTGTTCGTTAAAACTCTATTATGTTAGAACAAAATAAATATCTAAAATATTCAATTATCACTTCTATTATCCTTATCTTTGTTCTTAATATAATTAGGTTAAATTGTTCATGTTAGTTACATACAAAAAGTGTTATTTTTGTTAACCAGTGTTAGCAAGCTGAAGTGGCATTGGGCTGGACATATTACTGTTTTCTAAAGTTTACGCGAACACTACACATTGAAATGAAACAACTTTTACGGATCTACTCGCGTTTATTTTACACATTACTTATTTAATGTTTATCCTGACGTTTCGAACCCTTTGCCGGGTCCGTCACAGGGGGACTCATATTAGCCGCAGCACTGATAACCGCTAGAGCAGACGTGTTCTAGAGTGGAGACAGGACTCGGCAGACGTAGCGTAGTGTAGGACGCCCTCCGGCGCGGTGGAGCCACCTTCAACGCAAGGCTGGCAGTAGTTGGATGAGAACAGCCGAAGATCGGGCTCAGTGGCATCCATTAGGAGAGGACTACAGAAGATAACCTTCATAGAAACGCGCTTGAAGAACGCCCACATAGACAACCTCGCATGGACACGGAATCTCTGTTTCGAGCTGTTCCGGAAATCCGAAACACACATTGTCCGACCTGGTTAATGAACCTACGACCTACGAACCTCCTGAATGAATATTTTTATAAAGTAGTGGTCGCCCAGTGGTCGAAATTCGACCGTAATTTTATTAAGGCTGCACGGATTGTATCCTAAGCAATGAAAAATTAAAAAGATAGAATGTGAGTTTGGATTGGCATTGACAGATTTCGGCCGCTGTTCTTCCATTTTTGAAATTTTTTAAAAGAGTTTATATGTGTGTGTGTCAAATACATGGTAGTGTTTGTAATGTTTGTTTTATTGATTTAATGTATTTTTTATGCATAATTAAAAGAAAATATTAACATTCTGCACTCCTTCTTTAAATAAACTATAAGTGTGCGAAAGTTCATACTCCTCCGTCCCCGCAATTTTCGTAAAAAGGGGTACAAAGTTTTTTCTTCACGTATTAATATATAGATAATAACAAAGGAAGTTGTACAATTATATTAAGGCTACTATCTTAAGAGCTCGACACGTCATGGTGGCGCCGGCTGCTAGCTAATACAGTAAATACGAAATAGAATAATGGCCATTGGCGCCACAAAATAGCTTAAACTAATAAACTACCACAGTTTCATATTACCCATAAAGTGTCTCAAAATAAATCCTCACCACAATTAAATAAATCAACTTTCATACAAACACTACGTTTCTTACACACGTCCTCTCCCGATCGATGCCAGTTGAAAAATAACACAGTTCGCACGTCTAGCCGCTAGAAGGCGTGGCATCCCCACCGAGGTCATTCACCCCGCATGTGGTTTCAGCCGACATCCGACATGACTATTGAAGACTGTATGAGGGTTAACTTTCCTCTATTAGAATGGAATAGACTGGAATTAAAATCTGTTCAACGGCGTCTAGTGGGTTCGCAATCGTGAATGTTAAGTGACAGTGGTATTGGTCAAAGTAAGGATGGGTGACCAAAAAAATTTGAGGTGGTCCGCGATTTGAAAGGCACTCAATATGTAAATCGTAAATTCATGACATGAATGTTTAATTTCAATTGATTTTTTCTTAACCTTTACTCATGGCTTGGATGACCTAGACCTAGGTCCGCCCTTACAATAATATACTAACATTTTATTATAGGAAATGTTAAGCACTAAATCTAGATTAAGGTGACGCATCGCTAAACAATTAATCTAATAAGGAGCGTTTGAATTGTTGGGAAAAATAAAGATCCCCGCCACGTAAATTTCAATTGCGTTGCCTTAAGAGTTTCACTTCGGGATTGATTGAAGAGGAGCTTAATGGCGCAGTGATTAACGTTAACGTTTTCCTGGTCTGCGATTGCTAAAGTTAAGCAATTTTCGTAAAGGCCGGTCATCGGATGGGTGACCAAAAATGTATCATCTAGAGCTCCTCCGTGCTTCAGAAGGCACGTTAATCCGTTGGTTCCAGTTGCATTAGCAGTCGTTAACCAACACCAATCCTTGGGCCCGCGTGGTGGTTTACGGCCTGTTCTCCTGTGGTGTTCCTATCCATATTGGAGGCTCGTGCCCCAGCAGTGGGGACATATAATGAGCTGATGATGAAGGTAGTCGCTAACTCGTCGGGTTCTAAAATGCAGAACCCTGCACTGAGCAGTAGTAACATACTAGTTGAGAACGCAACCCAAATTGTACTTCTCGACCGTGTTAACCGTCATACTACCGGCTAAATCTTCCTACCATTCATCATCAGCCTACACTAGTCCACTGCTGGACATAGCCTCTCCAAGTGCTCGCCACTGAGCACGATCCGCGGCTACTCTCATCCAGCTCTTGCCAGCCACCTTGCGAAGATCGTCGCTCCACTTAGTCTGAGGGCGTCCTACACTACGTTACGTGGTCTCAACTCAAGAACGCTAATATGGCCGGCTCACTGCCACTTCAGCTTGCTAATCCTGTGGACCGTCAACGACTTTGGTTATCTGCCAGATTACCTCGTTCCGTATCCGATCCCTCAAAGGAACTTCGAGCATTGCCCTTTCCATAGCTCGCTGAGCGACTTTAAATTTGTGCACCAGGCTTACCGTGAGTGTCCACGTTTCGGCTCTGTATCGCTTCTTACTAACGATAGGTACGTTGATTAACTAGGTCGTATTAGTTCAGTTAAACGATGTACCTTGAACGGCTGAAACCTGATAAATCAGTCCGGGGAGAAAATCACCGCGACCGACATGTCACGCAATTATGTCTGCCCGGCTGCGGTGTGTGGCATAAGCTAACAGCGGGTGGAGAAACAGAATCGCTAAATTTTATCCGCCTGTGTGGTTCTGACCCAGGTCAAATTCAAATTGAAATTCAAAATTATTTATTGCATGTCACATTGATGTATAGTCGACAATGAAATTGCTTGACCACCTTAGAAGTGAATTTTGTTTGCATATAATAAAACAACAAGTTCTATTTTTGTTTAAAAGAGTTATCATCATTGAAAATGAGCCTTAGCGACATTGTAATGGAAGTTTTTGTCGAAAGTGATAAAGCAATTTCATGGTCGACTTTACATAAATAAATAGGTCGTTTTAAAGGCAAGGGTGAATAGACATTAGCTAGGCAAGTATGCTACATCCTAGACCGCGTCATGACTTACCACCAGGCGAGATCGCGGTCAAATACTTGCCTATAAAAAATAAAAAAGGTACAAAAGGCGTTAAAACAAAAAATAAGTAAGCCCCGTAAGGGCATATCAAACAGATTGAGTATAGCTAAATTATTTACTACTGTATTATACTTTTTTTTAATAAATAAAAAACAAAAACTGTGTTACATGTAAGGACATGGCAAATTTTAATGCTAGGTTCTATTTCTAGGGGGATGTACGTACATGTTTGTGTGTTCGGTTTAGTTGGTGGTAGGACTGGTTTGTTCGCCTGGCTAGCTACGACCATCTTAACTAAATATATCGCCATAACATCAATGTTTTTAACATTGTTGAGTTCCGGCAGCTAGAAATAAGATAGCCAGTGCCTCAGTAGTTGGGGATTCCGGGAGAAGTCCGCTTCCTCCATACATTAAATAATTTACTAAAGTAACCCACACATAATAAATAACTCAATAAATCATTTTATTTCGTTTTATTACACCACGCAGTCACACACACGCACCACGCTCGCACGCACGCACGCACGCACGCACGCACGCACGCACGCACGCACGCACGCACGCACGCACGCACGCACGCACGCACGCACGCACGCACGCACGCACGCACGCACGCACGCACGCACGCACGCACGCACGCACGCACGCACGCACGCACGCACGCACGCACGCACACACACACACACACACACACACACACACACACACACACACACACACACACACACACACACACACACACACACACACCTAACCTAACCTAACCTATGTGTTGTTTTACTAGCCTCGTACTTTATTGATTGTGTTATTAAAAACCCCTCGACTATCCAGCCCGTGCCATTTCAGATTCGTAACAGAATGCATCCTAAAAAATTGTAGTAATTAAAAACGGTAGTGATTTCCACCTAATAATTAACTCATTCAATATTCAATCTCTCTCAACTTGCACCATTAGGCACAGCAGACCGCGATCGCGTCAGGTGCTACGGCGCTGCCGTTCGCACAGCGAACCGTGAACGCGCCTTAACATTAACCCCCCAACCAACCTAAGAGCGTAACACCCCACCCAACATACATTGGTGCTCCACACAGGCTTTCACCACCACCCTTTTACACCACCAAGCAATGTATACAGAGTTTAGTGATACAACCTTTTAGGGAGGTTTCATTGGAACGTCTCCATGATCCTTGCGAGGCAGGATAGCGAGATGATTATGTGAAATTTGATTATATGAAAGCTGTAATTTGACGCTGAAACAACGTTTTACGGTTTAGGGTTACTTATTTAAAACGCTGTTTGTCCGATGGCACATCGGTACCTATGCGTATTCGTGTAACGATCTTTCATGTTAAGTTATTTTTGCAATGTCGGTCTCTGGATAGATGAGTAGGTAAATAAATGTCTCGAGCTCCTTCGTTTTTCTTGAGAGTGTATGCTGAATGCCATTGGTAATTTTCAGCTTTACCGGCCTTTTATGGGGTGGCGAGAAACTTAAAGGGTTCCTCATGCCGAGTGAACTAATGGGACTCTCCAGAGAGAGCATGCTCTCTCTGGAGCATGCTTGCATGAGAGCATGCTCTCTCATTTCTATGACTAGCCTCATGAGGCTAGTCATAGAAATCATAACAGGACACTGTCGGCTGAATAGACATCTGACAGTGATAGGAGTGAAAACCGACCCCATATGCCCGGAGTGCATGGAAAGTGAGGAGACCAGCCTCCACCTAATAGCTGAGTGCCCTATGTACTCACTGTTAAGATGGGAGCTCTGGGGGTCGGACACATTACACATAGAGGACCTGAAGGATCTGAAGGTGGAGCAGATAGCAAGATTTACCAAAGAGACCAAAAGATTCGACGGGGCGCCGTGAAAGCTGGATAAACCTTAGCTCCCTCAAAAGGGAGAACAGGGAAAAGGATGAAGTGGCCCGCTAATAACGCCTGTGGATCGTCCGTTCGGCTGGCGATGTCCCCACAAGAAATAATAATGTTCATTGATTGGATCATTGATGGATCGGAGTGTACTGCTTTCAGAGGAAGTTTCCGATACGCAGCGACAAAATGCTGGAACAATATTCCTCCACCGATGAGGGACCTGCAAAGTAAAAATAGTTTTAAGAATAAACTGAAATTGTATTTGTCTAGTTTTCAGAGTGCGCAGGAGACTTTATTGTTAGATACAAGCGCATTATAACAGCTCTTACCTTGTTTGTCTGTCCCAAATGCATGTTTCATTTACGATACGAGGCGTCTTGTAATGGCTCCTTAAACTGTTTAGCAATGTGTCGTTATAGAAATAAAAGTAGAAATTATTTATTGTATAACTGTGTACAATATAGTTCTTCTTCTTAGTTGTTGTATTATATGCATTCTGTTACCCAAATGTGACGTAACTTTTGTTTGTTAGTCTATTAATAATATCCTTTTTATTAATTTTTACAAACCATTTTGTCTGTCTGTCTGTCAATGATTATCATTGTTGTTGTCTTGTTTTTTTATTATTCTTTTTTATTTTTATTGTACCGTTGGATGTAGGGATTTAGGATATACAGCCTATATTTTTAATCTTCTATTTTTGTTTTTATATATATATTTTTTTTATTTTTTTACTTTTTGTGTTACGCTTATGTTGCTATCGCAGCATCACTGAAACCGGTTCCGACGGAAGATCAGCGCTAACCTCAAGGCTAGCATCTTGCTGAGTCGGAACCGTTTTGGGACTCCTGTTTTTTTTTTAAATTTCCACTTTGATCTTTATGTTTAAACTGTTATGTCCTAAATAAATTTATTTTCATTTCATTTCATTTCATTTCATAATGCCATGTGAAACGAAGCACCAACAGAGGTTTTCTAGAGGGAACTGCATCACGCACTAGTGCGTGGCCCCGTGCCCTACTAGATTCCCCGAGGGTTTCAGATCGGTTCGGGAAGCTCATCCGTGCTTCGGAAGGTAGGTTAAGCCGTTGGTTTCAAAGTCAAAGTCATATTGTTTATCACACTAATATTATACTCGTAAATGCGAAATTTGTGTGTATGTATGTGTGTATATTTGTTGCTTCTTCATGCTGCAACGGATGGATGGATTTGGATGAAATTCGGCAAACAGATAGTTTATAACCTGGATTAAAACATAGGATACTTTTTATCCCGATGTGACCACAGGAACGGGAACCACGCGGGTGAATCCGCTAGTACGATATAAGTCTTTCAAGCATTTTTTAGCGTAAAGTCAATAAAAAAACTTATTAATAATATTAAACAAAAAAAATGGTATTAACTAAATTACTGTAGGTATCTACCATCAGTTCGGATTATAGGACACCCCGTTACACACGACTTTAAAGCTTATACTGACACCCCCCACCAACCTTACGGTTATAAAGTTAGGTATCAGACATCCTTACGCAAGCACAAGGGACCATCTCGTCAGGTTATAACGCCAAAAAAAACATATCTAGTAATTAGAGATCGAAAATCAAATTATGCTCAACAAACTATTTGAATGAAGTAATTTAGCATTTTTACGTCACCTAATGAACATCCCTGTGTGGTGCCGGGGATAAAGAATTGCACCACCCCATCTCTTCCTGTGGGTGTCGTAAAAGCCGACTAAGGGACCATTCCAGAGGATGGGCAGCAGCATCTCTCTGAGGTTACCCTCAACCTACTGCGATCGCCAACCCGCCTGCCAAGCGTGGCGATTACGGCAAATGCAGTGGACGTCTTTGGCTGAGATGATAATGAACATCTGACATGTTATGGTTTAGTTAAATACGGCGTTATAGTTAAAAGTGGCCGTTTTTAGCAAGGACCTTTGCTTGACCCCTAAAGGAACCCTTTAAGTTTCTCGGCGCCCCTAAAATGTCCGTAGACGCTCAAGTCAAAATGTCTTCGTCAACATTTTTTATTCAAATAATCTTAAGAGAAGTGCCTTTGAATCGTCCATACATTTTTACCTACTCGCGCCTCGCGCTGTTAAGACCATAAGCAGCCAAAAGCAAACTAGAAATTGAAGTCTGTTCCTCCGAATATTTCCTATTTCACCACTGAGACGTTCTCATAAAAAATAACTTCCGTAATAACTCCCTGATTTTGTCGATCCTTCTATTTTCGTTAAAATAAATAAGCCATGAAGATTTTTTATAATCCGGCTTTACCGGTAATCCCTTTCGATTCTTCAAACAAGATAAAACCAGAAGATAAGCTTCAATATCGGAAAATCACGGCATCATTGTGACCGTTCAAGACATCTTTACAACATTATTCTAATAATATACTTACATATACTCCTTTGTTTGGTAAACGGTATGTACCTACTAATATATTCATAGACTATTTACAATAAGGCGACATACTGAAAAAATCCACCAACTTTCGTCGAATAGTTTAAGACTATAATATGAATTGTTTTCTAAAGTTTACGCGAATACTACACATTGAAATGAAATAACTTTTACGGATCTACTGGCGTTTATTTTACACATTAGTTATTTAATGTTTATCCTGACGTTTCGAACTCACAAACGAGGGTGAGGTGAGTGTGGTGGTCGAGGTGTCGGTCGTCTTAAGTTCATCATCAGCCTACACTAAACTACTGCTGGACATTGGCCTCTCCAAGTGCACGCCACCGCACCGAGCACGATCCGCGGCTACTCTCATCCAGCTCTTGCCAGCCACCTTGCGGAGATCGTCGCTCCACCTAGTCTGAAGTCTGAGGGCGTCCTACACTACATTTGCTTATACGCTGTCAACACTCGAGAACTCGTATACCCCAACGGTTATCGGTTCTGCGACTAATAGATAAATAGATAGATAGATAACGTCTTTGTTTGGACACTATAGACACACACAATATACAATCGTAAATAAAAAAAAACAACAATTACACTAAACATAATTTCATAAGGTAAGGTATAAGGTCTATTGTAATTACTAACAATCTATGGAATTATTCTGAAATAAATACTTCTTGTTATTATTATTATAACACAAGTATTAAAAATACAAAAATGTGTGTGTGCCGCAGCATCTCAAAAGGGTCGTTGCTCAGCGTGGTATTCACTCGCATAGCTAGTGAATCGCTGATTTTCAGCAACAACCAGGAGTGACCACAAGGACGGTGCCCGTAACAATTATCAGTAAAGTGCCCATGAGCGTAGCCTTGACCGTGTTGTAAAAAAATATTAAAAATTTGTAAATAAAGATGACTATTATGGCCCACTGCCACTTCAGCTTGCTGATCCGGTGGGCTATGTCGCTTCGTGGCTATGTCGGTTACTTTCGTTCTCTGTCAGATCACCTCGTTCCGAAGTCGATCCTTCAGATTAACTCCGATCATAGCCCTTTGAATTGCTCGCTGAGCGACGGAGGAGAAGTTCGATGACGCAGTGGTTAACGAGCCCGGTCTGCGAATGCGGAGGTGAAGTAACTTTCGCAAAGGCCGGTCATTGGATGGGTGACCAAAAATGTATCATCTCGAGCTCCTCCGTGCTTCGAAAGGCACGTAAAGCCGTTGGTCCCAGCTGCATTAGCATCCGTTGCCAACCACCAATCCGCGCTGGGCCCGCGTGGTGGTTTATGGCCCGTTCCATCCATAGAGAAGGCTCTCGCCCCAGCAGTGGGGACATAAAATGAGCTGATGATGATGATAATGATGATTCTAATTTGAAATGACGTTTACATGACGGGAACAAAACACGGAACAACTATTCGGAGCTTATTTTTTGTTTATTGTCCATTGGACTTAAAGAGAGAAAATTAAAAACGAAAATAAAGAAAATATAGGTTAACAGAACACGTTTTTGCCGTAATAATAATAAATATGGCTGAAATGGTGCGGTAGGCGTCGACGCTGGAACCTTCCTCAATGGAGTAAAGCTTGGTGCACAATAGTCAAGTTGAAAACAACAATAATTACTTAATTAATTGCCGCACTCATAGACGTTCATTAATGATTACTTCGCACTTACAATAATAATTGTTCAGCCGAAAATTTGGTTATAACGTCACTATTTAAGAGTATTTTACAATAGGTGCTAAGTAATAATTAATGACATGACATCTGACGTCTATGAGTGCGGCAGTTAGTGCCAGATCCGTCTAACAAACAATTACAATTCTATTGTGTACGTATTCACAGCAGACGACAATAACGAGCACAGAGCAATAAAATTTATATACGTGGGCACGAGCCTTCCCTTTGGATGGCAACACCACAGGGAGAACGGACTATAAACCACTACGTAGGCGCAGTGCGTTGCAGTATGATCAGTGTGTGCAGTGAGGACAATGGAATCATCATACAGGTTCTTAAATCCTAGCCCTTACAGCACACTGCCAGGCCAAAAGATATCTACTATAAGCTCTTTCTGCGTAAAACGGAACGCACTCGGTTAAAATAAAGACGGTACAGATGCAATTTACAAATTAATTATGAGACGACCAACACCTCAGCGTAAAATATCAATGTATCAAAAATTAATAAACGCGAGTAGATCCTTAGAAATGTTTTATTTCAATAAATAAATTAAGTTTGCTACCACTGTATATATATTCAACTAGTGGACCCGGCGGACTTCGTACCGCTATGATAGTTTCCATCAAGTGATTAAATTCTCTTTGGTTTCCATGACAACAAAACTTTCGCATTTATAATATTAGTGTGATAATTTAGTCAAAATACCACCCTAGTTATGTTAACTTTTTAGACTTTTCATTATAATACACACATAGTTATGCAGAGCGTTGCCTCCTAAAACAAGCGATTATATAAGCCTAAAAGGAGGCTCCGTTAACTAGTTAATTTATGTTAGTCTTTAAAAAGAAATAAAGAATTTTGAATTTTTGAATGTTACCTAATTTTGTTTAACATTATTAATTGATTGTTATTTGGTAAGTTAACGGTAATTGCTGCATACTCTTGTAATTGGGCTCGGATATGCTTTGTTAACTGTTTAAATATATATTTTTGAATGTTTTCTATCTATTGTCTGTAATTATGCCCTAAATAAAAAATAAAAATTTAATAAAATAAACTAATGACATTAAATAGTCTCACACCTAAACTAGTCCTTACAATTTTATTGAGATGGTGCGTTTGCATTTTAATCATGGCTCGCAAACTCCCTCAAACTGCCTGCGCCTAGATCTATTAACTTCTTGGCCCACTGGTGGGATTGGTCAGTGGGTTAATGGTCTTAAACGGCGTCACGTTAGCACTGCAGTTTAAGCATCGTTTCAACCAATATGTAGGCTTTAACTTCTGCGGCGAGCACTGATCAGCGCCCTAGTAAAGTAAGTAAATAGCTTGTATATTGTCCCACTGCTGGGCAAAGGCCTCCATTATTGAAATCAAGTCATCACTACAAGATGGGTATTGGCTTTAATCACCACGCTTGCCAAATGCGAGATGGTGATCACAAACCCGGGCTATGCATCGAAAAATTCGAAAGACACGGCCCGCCACACTGGGATTTGAGCCCGGGACCTTTGGGTATCGGAGCGCTATGCCACTCGGCCACCGAGTCCTAAACAATTAAAATTGTATTGTGCCTGTCTGTATTCACAGCAGACGACAGGACAGGTTAAACTCTTATGCAACATGTCACCACAAATAATGTATTTATTTATTTATTTAAATAAAATTTAAATTAAGGACCGACTTCGGAATGAGGTGATCCGACAGAGAACGAAAGTAATCGACATAACCCATCGGATCAGCAAGCTGAAGTGGCAGTGGGCCGGGCAGTTTTTTATTACCAATTTTTAATTTTGAATTCTTCTCTCCAAAACAAAACAAAAGTATTCTACCAAAAAACATCAATCAATACTTTTCCGTTTATTTCATATTTTCCCGTTTTATTAATAAAAAACATGAAATATTTCTAATATTTATTTTTCTTGAAACTTTCGAACAAAACTTGGATAAAAACGAAGGTATTTGAAAAAATCGGGAGAACTTCCCGCTTTTTTCTTCGCTACCTATACCCATACAATCGCGCTAGAGCAACGCACACATAGACAAAACCACCCACGGACACAGAATTTCGCAACCGCTGCGCTCGGACTGTTCCGAGCTGTTGTGAGATTCCATGTCCGTGAGAGGTAAAAAAACAAAAAAAAAACTTTCCAACACTCACACCAATTATCTAGCCCAGGGATGAGCAAACTTTTTCATTCGCGTGACAATATTTACTAACAAAATCTATGGTGGGCCAGACTATTAAATCTTTTGCTGTATTTTTTCAATAAATAAATATTTTTTTGTGAAATAAAAATATTGATAGGTATGCATTTTCTGAAACACACACGCACTTGAATTTTTGTTTGATGGTCGCGGGCCGGACTTCGATCATTGACGGGCCGGAGATGGCCCGCGGGCCGTAGCGTAGTGTGCCCATCCCTAATCTAGCCCAAGAGAAGCTTCGTTGTGAAACTCGTTAGACAACGGATAAACATACTTAAAATACTCAAATACATACTTATTATATATAGAAAACACCCAGACCCGAGACAATATTTAGAAAAAACAATAATTTCTAAATTGACCCGACCGGAGATCGAACCCGGGACCTCAGAGATGGCGACACCATGAAAACCGGTGTACAAACCACTCGACCAAGGAGGTCGTCAAGGAGGTTGTCTACGCGTTACTCGACCGCTTGACAAAACTCACGCTAGGCACCCTGAACAGGTGAGAAGCCTACCGTTTATACGCATCAGTATACCTACAAAAATGTCTAAACAGTGTCAAATTTCTGAACCCTAACGCAAAATCTCAGTAATGTGTCATGTTTTATAGCCAACACGTCGCTACAGGTTTTCCAATTCGCTTGGTGACGAGTTCACGTGTGTTATTCGCAAGCCTATCGAATTTCAATGGTAACCTAATATGGTGTTACTAGTATGTTATTAAAGATTATATGTTGAAATATTGTTTCACAACTTTGTTAGAGAGTATGATAAAAACCATGTACATTATTATTATGGCATATATGGTATACTTAAGGAGCTTAGTTTGCCTATATTTAGAAATAAAATAAGAATATAACCAAAAATTCATTAAATTTTTCTACACAATATTTAGATACAAAAAAAATACATAAAATGAACAATTTAGTCATAAAATTTATCAATTTGCCTAATTCTTATTATATTCCTCGTCACTATTATTATTGCATTAAATTCAATTTTGTTTTATTTGAATTTTAAATTTAAATTTTAATGTAAATTGACATCCACATGCCCTGCGTTTGGCCAAACAGACAATCAAAATAATAAAATTACCACAAACTAAAATGTGATTTGTATTACATACAAATAAATAAAAAAAATAAAAATAAAAAAAACATCTATTTTTTATTTTTATAACAACTTTTACGTGGATTGTAATAGCACCAGTGTTCGACAATTTAAGCCCAGTTTTCGACACAGATTTCATCAAAAAAATGACAGATTTATTAAAATTATACCGGGATTACAGCAGCAAAGCAGGTGGTACGTATTAAATTGATGCTAAAGACTAAAATCAGTTAACCATATTTTAAATGTCGATCAATGGTTCCTGTCGAACATTCCGACTATAATCTTTGTTTATTTGTAAGACCCTTTGACTATTATTTTTGGACGAACTTTTAAACATTATTATATTTGGTCATTATTATTTTTGGTCATTTTTATTTATGACATTATTATATTTGGTCATTATTATTTTTATTATTTTTAAATTTATTTATCGAAAATACAATTTTACTTATATATTTAGACAACTTTACGCCTTTAAACCTAAATGGTTAAAAGGCGTATTGTTATTTTTGGTCATTATTATTTTTTGAACAATATTATTTTATAGATATTATTATACCGACCCACTGGTGCCTATACCATTATCTGCCTTACCAATAAACAAAGCATAAGGTCCGAATAGTTATTCCGTGTTTTGTTCCTGTCATTTCAACATAATTTCAAATTAGAGTAAAAGAGACAAAACACGGAATAACTATTCGGACCTTATCTTTGTTTATTTGTAAGGGGGTATTATTGTATAAACTGTATCATTTCAAAGTGTCCGCGTACAATTTTGAAAACCAAAAAATATATTAAACTATAAAAAAAAAACACAAATGTTGAAAAAATTTCCACGAGCAGGATTTGAACCCGCACCCTTCTGACATACCGGGTCAGGTGCTCTTCCAATTGAGCTATCGTGGTTCTAACCAGCCCGTCGAAATTATTCATCACTATTTACTTTTTACTTTGAAAGCCAAAGGCGCCCATTCAATGTCCACAACTACCGTCATCAACACCAAGGTTAAAAAAAATTTTTTTTCAACATTTGTGTTTTTGTAATTTGTTTGCAACAAAATTTGCGTTAAAAATTATATTAACATTTTATATTAAACTAGCGGCCGCTCGCGGTTTCACCCGCGTGGTTCCCATTCCCCTGGGAATATCGGGATAAAAACTTTCCTATGTGTTATTCCTGGTTATAAACTACCTAACTGTATGCCGAATTTCATCCAAATCCATTCAGTAGTTTTTACGTGAAAGAGTAACAAACATCCATCCATACTTACAATCTTTCGCGTTTATAATATTAGTAGGATTTACTTCATTATGAGATTAATCACGCCTAGATAAATAGAGAGGGAGATTATTAACGCCTATGTTGCCGAGTGGCAAAGCTCTTGGCCTAAAACACGAAGGTCTTAGGTTCACTTCCCAGGGGCCCGACCGCTTAACCGATCGCTTTGACTTCGTGTGTGGTTTATGACGTCATCTTGTCGTTTCGTGCCGCCTATGAAAGCAATATCGAAAGCTATAGCCTTTAGCTTTTGATATTGCTTTCATAGGCGGTGCGAGGTGGCAAGATGACGTCATAAACTATACGCGTAGTCAAAGCGATCGGTTAGGCGGTCGGGGGCAGGTCGGGAAAGTGTATTTCGGATTTTTCGTTGCATAGCCCGGGTTTTTGATCACCAACCCGCATTTGGCAAGCGTGGTGATTGCCATTACTCATCAACTGTAGTGATGACTTCGTACTAGGCAGCAGCGCGACCAAATAGGCTAACTGAAACAAGAACATTCCTTCCAGTTTATTTTTTCTTATTGTATTCATAAAAAGAGGCGCCGCACGCAAAAAAAAAGTCTAACAACCGTCATGGCCGCTAACTGACATAACACTAATGGCGCTGACGCGGGACCTGGTAATCATTACCCCAATACATGGCGGCTAATGTGGCGAAAACGCGGGAACGTGCCAAGAAAGCGCGCGAACGGTGACTGATCGAAGCAGCGCTGGTCCGCTTCCAAAGCTATTATTATCAGATCATAACGACGGACGAGGAGCTCGATGGCACAGTGGTTAACGCGCCCGGTCTGCGAGTGCTGAGGTTAAGCAACTTTCGCAAAGGCCGGTCATCGGATGGGTGACCAAACATTTATCATCTCGAGCTCTTCCGTGCTCCGGAAGGCACGTAAAGCCGTTGGTCCCGGCTGCATTAGCAGTCGACAACCACCAATCCGCACTGGGCCCGCGTGGTGGTTTATGGCCTATTCTCCCTATCCATCCATAGGGAAGGAACACAGAGGCAGTATTTCTTATATGCAGGCTAGTCCTAGGGGAGGTTCTTACACTCGCAACAATGATAAAATTAAATACGATTTATAGTAAAACCAACATACGCCTCTCTCTTAGTCCCCACTTCAAATGCTTGGGCACGAGGTTTCCAAGGATGAGATACCACAGAGAACCGACCGTTCCATGCTGGACAGTGAGAGGTCGTGGACGGCCATGGCCTCCTTCTGTGAAGCGGTAATTTCACACAAGGAGGCCGCGGAGAGGGTCCGCGAGGAATCTATCCATGCGGAACTAATCCGACGCAGACGAAATGGGAGAATGAGGCGGCAGTATGAACGAAATTTTTATTGATTATGTGATCTCTCACTCAGCTACGTTTTATTACATAGATGGTCAACCTTTTCGTGAACGAATTTTTTATTAATTAAATAATTATACAATATAAATATATATGGTGTTGTTGTTTCTGATTTCCATGAAACGAGTGCTTTAGCTACTTACCTAGGGATCAGAACAATGTATGTGAAGTTGTTCAATATACAACCTTATTTTTAGTTTATACGAAAACCGAAACACGGGTCAAATATTTTCATTTAAAGAATCAGTACAAAAAAAAAAAAAAAATATCTTGAAAACTCACGAAGTTACAAGCTTTTTGTGCTGTCCCGTTGTGTGTTTTTAGTAGGGTTTAATTTATTTGAGATTTTGTAAATATTATTTGGTCAAAATGTAACACGGTATAAAAAATATTGAAATCGATTCTATTACTGATTCTGAACAAACAGTATTCAGGTTTCGTATAAACTAAAAATAACATTGTATAACATCACATACATTGTTCTGATCCCTATGTAAGTAACTAAAGCACTAGTTTCATGGAAATCAGAAACAACGACGGTACCACAACCACCCAGACCCTACACAATATAGAAAATTTTAGGTGTACCTAATCTCTCATCTCGGCTACGTTTTATTACATGGATGGTCAACATTTTTGTGATCGATATTTTTATTCATTACCCATTTAGGTTTTATTACATAGATGGTCAACCTTTTTTAAGAACGAAATTTTTATTTAGGTGTGATCTCGCATCTCGGCTACTAGTTTTATTACATAGATAGTCAACCTTTTAGTGATGATTTTTATTAATTACCTATTTAGGTGCGATGTCTCATCTCGGCTACCGTCAAAACTGGATCGCGTGATAAGCAACGTGACGTGATGTGTAGTGACGGAGCGTTTGTGACGGTGACAGGCAGACGGACACGCGACTGCGGCTGCCGGACCGTGTTAAACACTACATGGTGCCTACTAACGGTTCTAGAGAGTGAGTTCGAGTCGAGAAATTTAGTGGAAGTAAAACTACGAGATCGAGTCAAGAATATTTTTATTATAATCTATAATTTGTTATTTTTGTTATTTAATCTAGTATTTGAAAGGTTATTTTTCTTTTGTGATTGTTATTAAAAACATCGGTTTGTTTTTTGGAATTTTATTTTATTTTCTTTTAAAATTCAAAACTCAGTTTAGGCTACAAATAGCTCTTATGAACGTCATTTATGCCATCGGTTCGTAAGTCTATCTACTCTGGGCGGGAGATCTTGTACTGAGAAGAACCGGCAAGAAACTCAGCAAGTGTCCAGCTCTTTTCACCCTTACAGCGTCATAAATATTGGAAAATGCCCTATCATAAAAGGACACTTTCCATCACAAATAAAAACACAAAATTAAAATTTAACACAAAATTTATATAAATTAATAAAAATTGTATAAATTGTTCATTTTTAGTACCTACTATTATTTAATTAGTAAACATAAAGGTTTTTTTTTAACTGATACAGTATGAGGAATTCAGAAACCACAAGAAATACAGAAATACTGTATTAGAAACCATCAAGTCCTTTTTTTTGTGAAATTGGCATAGCAAAATTTTTGGTCATAAAAAAAGCGTGGGTTGTACATAAAAGTTTGTCAGATTGACCAAATTCTTTCTAATGTGGATCGATTCTGTTTCATGTTAAGATCATTTCATTGTATCGGAAGAAAAAAACTGCACAGTAGAAGTTAGTAAAATTAAATAAAATTAAATAAATTTGTACGTAGATAACCTCCATCTTGCTGTATGCAGGTATACGTTGTAGAACTGCTCTTGTGGCCTTAGACAAAGATGTCTGGTGAATGTTGTATAAATGGACTAGCGATTGTAGCGATGATATGGTTACAATAATGGTGGCTTTTGCTCAGCAGCGACACATCATGACTATTACTCGATACCAAATAGCTAGGTATATTATAAGCAGTTTTATACTCTATCGACAACATACATCATTTGCCAAACGTATACTTATAAGGCCTTAAAAAGCTGTATTATGACCATAGATCGGAATATGTAGAGTTTTTTCTGTGAATTGCGTCATAACGTTATCAATAGTATGGATAACCCGATAAAATAATAAGAGAAAATACACTTTTAATTCTTTTGCACGTCACGGTTATTCCCTGAGGATCTCATTCCCTGAGGATCCTGTCCCGGAGGATCTCGATTTGTTTTTATCTTCATGAACTTAATCAATACTACGTTTAGCTTAAAAGAACCGTCAGTAGAAAAAGTGGTCAATAAAATTTTAATACTTATTGTAATATTGAAAAAAACACGTCTGATAAAGTAATCACAGGTTGATTTATTATCACAATATTTCTTTTTGCGATATAAAAATACAATTGTAACTTTTCAATCAGTCTTTTCAGAACATGTAAAATAACCCCAAATTTTGGAAAAAACTAAGTTTGCTTAAGGTTATCCATGATATGCTAACATTGCAAAGGTATGTCAAAAAACTCTACCTAATCCGATCTATGATTATGACACACTTTTGGTTGGTTATAGTAAAAACTATAGACCTACTAAGACGGTGAGAACCGATAGTAGGGGCCACAGCGAACGTAACCCTATCCTCCCATCCGCATTACAAAACGTCTACACTACACCCACACGCAACTACGGTAGTCAGGTGACGAAATAGGCAAGAGCAAAAAAAACACACACACAAAAACACATACACATACCTACATACATAGTTTTTTGTTTCGACATAGCGAGCAACATTGTTGTATCATATTAAATATTTATTGCGTGTCACTTAAGAGTGATGGCGATATTGTGAGTTGTAGGGTCATAGGATGGGTGACCGAATAAAAAATTGTCAAGTACAACATAACATGCCTTCTAAAGCAGGGATGCTTTAAAAGGCATGTTAAGTTGTATTGGTCCAGATTGTTAGGTCCGGAAACATTTTAAATGTCTTCAAAATCGAAAAATTAAAAAAAGAGTATTACTTAAAAGAAATCTCAAGTAATACTCATTCAAGTTTCATTGAAATATTGGCTTACCTTGACAATGGTAATTAAGTTATTTAGAAAAACATTTTTTTTGAGGACAAACAAAAACTGGTTAAATCACCTCCAACCCGCGTTTTCGGACACCCTGTACCTACAACAATCAACGCTAATTCGACAAATATGTTATCTCAGCGATCTGATATCTAGTTGTTTGTTAGTCACGACCCGGAGTCGAACCCGAGCGATACGGTGCTGTTACGATCTAGAGGCATGGCCACTGATGACGTCACCACTGATAATATGTTAAGGCGCAGTCAGTACCACAAATATACAACGTGTACGGTGTAACAGATAAGTATGTTCATAAATAAACGACACAAAGTGTATCTGATCTATTGTATGTAGAGTTACTTAGACAACTCCTCCGACGACCTCCTTGGTCGAGTGGTTTGTACACCGGTTTTCGTGGTGTCGCCATCTCTGAGGTCCCAGGTTCGAACCCCGGTCGGATCAATTTAGAAATAATTGTTTTTCTAAATTGTCTCGGGTCTGGGTGTTTTCTATGTATAATAAGTATTTATTTAAGTATTTTTTAAGTATGTTTATCCGTTGTCTAGTAACCATATAACGAGTTTCATAACAAAGCTTCTCTTGGACTAGATAATTGGTGTGAGTGGAGGAAAAATTATTTATTTATTTATTTAACTATGAACTGTCATGTGTCTATGTGTCAAGTGAATTGTACGTAAGAAATTTAAGTAGCTAAAATATCGTTAAATTACTTACCTACTGTATTTTAAAAAAATCCTTTTTTTTCTCATATAGGGGAGGAATGATGTGGGGACACTCGAGGTGTCGTTTTCCCGTAGCGTAAGTATATCTATGTAAAACCGGACTTTTAGCAGCAAGCGTCCCGCGCCCCAAATAAAGACATATCTGCTGTCTTAAACAACCTTTTATTTATCTATCGCATAGGGGGTATATTTTGGGGGTTAAAGTTACTCGCGTCCGTAGGTTTACCCTTGAGACCCTACACGTGACCCCTGGGTGGTGCTAAATGAGTAACACTGTCTGAGTGGTAGAGCCACGCTGCGTTGCAGCACGAAATGGGCCGGCTCGCCCGGCGTAACACCACCCTCTCACAGAATATAGGCGCGAAACAACGGCACTCGTTGCTGTTGTGTTTCGTCCGGTGAGTGAAAGTACTGGAGGCCCATCTCTCACCTCTCCCCCCTCCCAATTCCTACTCCGTCCTCAAGATCCAACTCCTTTCAAAGGTTGGCAACGCATCTGCGATAACATGGGCGGCGGTGATTACTTTCCATCAGGTGTCCCGCCTGCTCGTTTGCCTCCTTTTAAAATAAAAAAAAATAGGGACCTGCTCACCCGAACCAGCCGAACCTGGGTCTTCCGCAATCCGGGCGGCTACACTGACCATTATGCTACCGGGAAGGCTAACGTAAGCACTGAATTTTTACACTGCTTCCTTTTTATTTTTGAGTGCTTTTAGTGGCACAGTGCCATCTATCCAACAATTATTGCAACCGATGGCTATGCAGATTCATCTTTACAGATGAAATACCACAAAAATGTCATAACATAACGCTATAGTAAATTTTACTGCTGCACTGAAGCTGAATTAAATATTTATAAAATACAGTGAAACAATTGACCATATAGTTTCAGTGCATTTTATAATTATTTAATTCAGCTTCAGTGCAGCAATTAGCACTTAAAAATAAAAAGTTAAATTTGGTTATAATTTTGCTTACTTTATACAAACCTATTGTTTTCTAAAGTTTACGCGAACACTACACATTGAAATGAAACAACTTTTACGGATCTACTCGCGTTTATTTTACACATTACTTATTTAATTTTTATTCTGACGTTTTGAACCCTTTGCAGGTTCCGTGGTCCTCCTCAATCCTCAAATAAATTCAAAATCATTTATTCAGTTTAGGCTACAAATAGCTCTTATGAACGTCATTTATGCCATCGGTTCGTAAGTCTATCTACTCTGGGCGGGAGATCTTGTACTGAGAAGAACCGGCAAGAAACTCAGCAAGTGTCCAGCTCTTTTCTCCCTTACAGCGTCAAAAATATTGGAAAATGCCCTATCATAAAAGGACACTCTCCATCACAAATAAAAACACAAAATAAAAAGGACAGTCACAACATGTAAAAAAACACAAAAAAAGAAAAAAATAAATAAATAAAATATTTAAGTTTGCAAAAACATCATTTACCAGTATAATTTTTTACAATGTCATACAGTACTAGTAAAAGTCAAAAAGCTGTTTTAAGAAAAAAAACAAAGTTAAACTATAGTTAATAATAATAAAAATAAGTACGCTAGAGCAGACCAGCCTCCACAGGCGGCACCCGTTCACGAGTATGACATATGAATCAGCCATCGCTTCACTCAACCATATTTTAGGGAATGTAACGACTACAAACCTCCTTCCAATCTTTGGTTCCAACATCCCAAGACACCGTACTCGTAGAACAAGGGTACGTAGAACCGGTTCACACGCACTCTATACCAGCTACAGACATGTACCCGAGCCCGAGCCGAGGTCTGTGCCTTTAGAGGCGACCTCGGGTGGTTCCGCTCCCCGATCCGATCCGAACCCTTCGGAGAATCTAGTAGGGCACGGGGACGCGCACTTTTAAGTGTGCGATGCCGTTCCCACTAGGAAACCTCCAAAGGTGATTTGTTTCAACACGGCTGGAACCCTTTACGAACCTCGCCGCCCCCAAAAAAGCCCGGTGATGCTGAAAATGCCGTGTTAGGCAATCAGCAATCTCTCTAAAAAAAAAGTGGTTCCAATATTGGTTCCTCCAAACGAGTTGTGAATAAGCAACTCGCGGGTCGGCAAGCTGAGGACGGCTACTCAGCCACAATCTTGTTCCACTAGCTGTTTTCTCATCTGGACTCCGCCAGGTAGAGCTGAGTCATCAGCCTACTTATTTTTTATTGAAAAAAAAAGAAGATGATAATACACTTGCATTATATTGCACTTGCATATTGATCTTGCATAATTATCTTATTGTTAGTATTAATTACTATAGTTTGACTTTGTTTTTCTTAAACAATTTTTGACTTTTATTAGAGTACTGTAGTGGTACTGTATGACATTGTGGAAATTGAAACTTATACCGGATGTAAATTTGATATATTAGATTTGTTTATTTTTTTTGTTTTTTTACATGTTGTGGTTATCTTCTATATTTTTTGTGTTTATTTGTAATGGAAAGTGTCCTGCTATGATAGGGCATTTACCAATTTTTATTTTTTTTGACGCTGTAAGGGAGAAAAGAGCTGGACACTTGCTGAGTTTCTTGCCGGTTCTTCTCAGTGCAAGATCTCCCGCCCAGAGTAGACTTACGAACCGATGGCATAGCGACATTCATATCAGCTACTTGTAGCCTAAACTGAATAAATGATTTTTGAATTTTGAATTTTGAATTTTGACTGAGAATAGCGGCAGCGTTAAGATTAGGCTGTAACGTATGCGAGCCTCATCGTTGTGTTTGTGGCGCATGGGTCGAAGCAAATGGTCACCACGGTTTAAGTTGCGTAAGGGGTGCTGGTAGAATTCCGCGACATTACGAGCTCAACGAGATTATTCGACGGGCCTTGATCTCAATAAACATGCCTTGTGTTTTAGAGCCGCCTGTCTAAGCCGAACTGATGGTAAAAGACCGGATGGCATGACGTTGGTCCCATGGCGAAGAGGTCAGTGTCTCTTATGGGACGCCACTTGTGTAAGTACCTTTGCGGCATCTCATTTAGATGGAAGTATTCGAGCATCCGGTTATGCTGCTGAAACCGCAGCAAGGAATAAGAAGCACAAATATATAAATTTATGCCACACATACATATTTGTGCCGTTTGCTGTGGAGACAGGAGGTACGTGAGGCACCGAGGCCAAATTATTTATTTCGGAGCTGGGTCGGCGTTGCAGGGACAAGGGCTACGACCCCCACTCCGGAGCGTACCTGGTCCAAAGAGTTTCCTTAGCCATACAGCGGGGTAACGCTGCAAGCGTGATGGGAACTTTTGGGCCGAGTACGGTTCGAGGTAATAGTACAATAAAAAAATTGTTGGCTTTAGGTGTTTGTTTTTTATACTGTTACATGTTTTCTACATCTATATTTAAAACTTTCGGGTCGGGTCTTTACGTCGCCTATTCCACAGAGTCTAAAGACGAAAGCCTTCAATCAGTGCGTCCTACCCGTCATGACATATGGAGCCGAAACGTGGACACTCACGGTAGGCCTGGTCCACAAATTTAAAGTCACTCAGCGAGCTATGGAGAGGGCTATGCTTGGAGTTTCTCTGAGGGACCGGATCCGAAACGAGGTGATCCGACAGAGAACCAAAGTCGTCGACATAGCCCACAGGATAGCAAGCTGAAGTGGCAGTGGGCCGGTCATATTAGCCGCAGAACCGATAACCGATGGGGTAAACGTGTTCTGGAGTGGAGACCGCGTATCGGCAAACGTAGTGTGGGACGCCCTCAGACTAGGTGGAACGACGATCTTCGCAAGGTGGCTGGCAAGAGCTGGATGAGAGTAGCCGCGGATCGTGCTCAGTTGCGTGCACTTGGAGAGGCCTATGTCCAGCAGTGGACGTGTGTAGGCTGATGATGATATAAAACTTATAAGTAATTTAATAAACAGTAATTGAACAGCTATTAAAACAGTTAATAGCTTGACTTTAACCATCGGTCGGTAACAGCAGGCCAGCAATAAAGCACGGGCTACATACAATGCAGAGGCTGTCCCCGTGAGTAAGTGTTGTCCACGAACGCTTTGAACTTTACACTTGCACCATCGCCTGTTTTTTTTATAAAGGCGTTTGACAACCATAAAACAACGCTCTGTCGATCTGCATACAAGCAAAAGGGATGCAAAAAGTGCGCGAATTTTGGATTCTAGTCAAAAAACATGAAAATCGCTATTTAAATTATAACCTTTTTTTTATTCATTAACGGCATCAAGCTGAGTGGCGACCATTTCGGTAGCCTTAGATCTAAGTCGGTAGCATTTAATTGTGTTTTGTTTAATATGTTTAAGTTTAAATGTTCTTGCGCGAATAAATTTTTACAACAATCAATCAAAGTCACAATGTTTCTGAAGCTTTATTTCTCAAAAATATCCACGATTTCACGTAAAATCAGAAAAAATCACAAAGCTCAAATTCTCAGCGTGCGGATGAGTGCTGACAAACTGTCAACCAGTTGCCAAAAACAGTTCTGTTACGTCGTATCACGCATCTCTTTTTATCACACAGTGTTGCTGCTGGTGACATAGATAGATAGATAGATAGATAACGTCTTTATTTGGACACTATAGACACACACAATATACAATTGTTAATAAAAAAAAACAACAATTACACTAAACATAATTTCATAACACAAGTATTAAAAATACAAAAATGTGTGTGTGCCGCAGCATCTCAAAAGGGTCGTTGCTCAGCGTGGTATTCACTCGCATAGCTAGTGAATCGCTGGTTTTAAGCAACAACCAGGAGTGACCACAAGGACGGTGCCCGTAACGATTATCAGTAAATTGCCAATGAGCGTAGCCTTGACCGTGTTGTAAAAAAATATTAAAAATTTGTAAATAAAGATTTTTTAATGTATAAGCTGTGCAGTGTATATTATGTTTATAATTGACGTTAAATTAGATAAAGATATAATAATATATAAGTAAAATGCAAAGTAAAATTTAAAAAAAAAAAAAAAAACATATATATATTGTAAGATATTAGCCACCATTTTGGCAATGATGCCTATAAAAGCGCGCTGCAAGACGGAGCGGGCCTCTTTTCTACGGCGGTCGTCACGGTGCATGGATCTCTGGTTGTATCGGCGTCAAACGCATTCCATATTTTCTTTATCATTTGTATTTGTGTTAATTTCGTTCTTTTAGTCTTATTTTGTTAAAATCATTAAAGTGTATTATGTTAGTTTAGAGTTAATTGTATTAAAGCGTTCTGTGTTCATAGGTTTATTATTTTAATTGAAATTTCACGATCGATCTAATATCAGAAGTGGGATATCAACCCGAACATATGCCAATAGTAGATATTTTGCTTGAAGCTAAAGAACGAAATTAAGACTACCTGCGGTTACGTTTTATGTGTTGTGTTATTATTTTTTTTCGTGCTACCATCGTGCTGTTATTGTGTTACTCACAAGTGTGTGAGCCATGCCGAACGAGCGTAGTTCACGTAGTAGATCACGGAATAGATCACATCGACATCGTCGGTTGCGTTCTAGCTCTCCAGATCGTTCACTAACAAATTCCCGTAATCGGAGGCGTTCTCGATCGCGATCGCGTACATCTACACGGCATCGGAACAGGGACAGAACGCCAAGCCGTCATCCAACCCGCGATAGTACATTAGACACGATTTTATCGCGACTAGAAGTGATTGAGAATAATTTCACAACTACCCACGGAAAAGACTCAGAAGCCTCGGTGCCATCCGCTACCCAGGCTATTGTTGATGCAATGCGGCTAATTAACCCGGGACGTATACAAAACTATTACGTGTCCAACTTTGATCCGGCTATTCACGACATAGATTCATGGTGTGAAGAAGTAGACCGTGCACAGTTGACAAATCATTGGTCCGACAAAGAGTGCTTGTCGCGCGTGGCAGGATGTTTAAAAGGTGACGCGAAAACCTGGTTAAACGAGTGGGTAACCAGTGACAGATCGTGGACTAGTTTTAAACGCGAATTTCGGCCACTTTGCCCAAGGAAACTAGACTATGCAAACATTTTATTTGAAACTATGAATGCGACGTCCGACAAGTACTCTTCGTATGCTGAATACGCGCGGCGTACTATTCTTCGTCTACGCATAGTCAAAGGACTTAGTGACGAATTGTTGACACAAATAGTTAATCGCGGAATTAATGACGCACAAGTCCGGGCCGCGGCTGCAAACGCAGAATTAACCTCTGATACTTTAGTTTCGTTTTTAGCTATTTATACGAAGCCTACTCAATCTAACCTAACTAAGGCGACCTCGAGGGTTGCAACGCTGCCTCAACCCCATCACAACAAGAGGTTAAGCGAACGGCCAACCTCATCACAGTCACGGTGTTTTAACTGTAATCAAAATGGCCACATGAGTTATAACTGTCCTAAGAAACCGAAACCGTTAGATTTGAATGTAAAGATTTGCACTTTCTGTAAAAAGAAAGGTCATACGGAGGATAAGTGCTTCGCTAAGGAGAGGTCAGCGCCACGAAACACGCATAATGTTAACTTTTGCTCTGACCTCATAGGCACCGATAGCAAGAGGGATATAACGACTGCTGTAGTGCAGGGTATCCCAGTTGATGTTCTCATTGATAGTGGGGCACATGAGGTCTCCCTAATATCTTCAGATGTTGCTAAATACCTTTCATGTACTATAAAGCCCATCAATTGTGCTTTAAAGGGATTAAGTAATCAAGAGATTCTAGCGAAGTCGTACGTCACTCTTACGGTTGAGTTAAACTTCATCTCGTTTGAAGCGGATTTCGTGGTGGTTCCAGCAACATGTATGTCCACACCTATGATAATTGGTACCGATATATTAAATAGGGATGGTATAACATACGTTAGAACTAAAAATAGTCAATTCCTAACGCGTATGCCTATCAAAAAGGCTGAAGTTTTTACGACTAGTACTAAGATAGCCCCGGAAATTAATACACCCCTTCAGGGCACGGAACGCGAATCCTTGATGGAAGTGATAAACGACTTCTCTGAATTTTTGATCTCGGGTACGGCCACCACCACCGTGACTACGGACGAAATGCACATAAACGTAACTAGTGACGTACCGATTACGTACCGCCCGTATAAGCTTTCGCATAATGAGAAGTTGAAGGTCCGCGAGATTGTGAATGACCTTCTGGAGAAGGGAATAATTAGGGAATCAGAGTCAGAGTATGCCAGTCCGATCATTCTTGTCAAAAAGAAGGACGGGTCTGATAGAATGTGCATAGACTATCGCGCCCTTAACCGCATTACTGTAAAAGACCGCTACCCGCTTCCTCTCATCGACGACCACATTGATCGACTTGGTGATAGGAAAATAACGCGGTTTTCGTCATTGGACATGGCCACTGGCTTCCACCAGATAAGGATTAATAGCGGTTCAGTACAACGGACGGCCTTCGTTACACCGGAAGGTCATTACGAGTTTCTCAAAATGCCTTACGGTCTAACGAACTCACCGATCGTGTACCAACGAATCATCAACAAAACGTTACGGAAGCTCATTGATGCTGGAAAGATACTGGTGTATATCGATGACGTTTTATTGATGAGTACCACGGTCCAGGAAGGCATTCACTTGTTGCGCGAAGTTCTTACCACTTTGACTCAGGCGGGTTTTTCGATTAACCTCCGTAAGTGCGTTTTTCTGACTACAGAGATCGAGTATTTAGGACGAATCATAAGTCAGGGTCAGGTCAGGCCGAGTCCTCACAAAATAAAGGCTTTGGTAAATTCTCCCGCACCAAGAAATGTCAAACAGGTTAGGCAGTTTTTAGGCCTAGCCGGATATTTTCGGAAGTACATCAAGGGTTATGCAACAAAAACGTTCTGCATCTCTCAGTTGTTAAAAAACGGTACTCCATTCGATTGGGGCTCCGAACAAGAGCAGGTTCGTCAGGCAATTATTTCAATTTTAACGAATGAGCCTGTCCTTGCCATTTTTGACCCTAAACTTTCAACGGAAGTTCATACTGACGCAAGCAGTATTGGCTACGGAGCAGTTTTGTTGCAAACTCATGAAAAAGCTGATAAGAAAGTTGTAGCGTATTTTAGTAAGGTCACACAAAGTGCGGAGAGTAGGTATCATTCCTACGAATTAGAGACGTTGGCAGTGGTGAAAGCATTGCAGAACTTTCGTCACTGTTTAATCGGAATTCAATTTAAAGTAGTGACAGACTGCAACGCTCTAAAGTCCACGGAGCGTAAAAAGGACCTATTGCCACGAGTAGCGCGCTGGTGGATCTATCTCCAAGATTTCAGCTTCGAGATAGAGTATAGAAAGGGAACTATGATGTCACACGCTGATTTCTTGAGTAGGAATCCCCCCCTGGAAGTAAACAATATTTTCAGGCCTCGTAACTGGGCTCATATAGCTCAGGCGGCTGATGGAGAAACCCAAAATCTCATCCAGCAGCTTAACGAAGGGAATTTAGATCCCAGTCGTTATGTGCAACAAAATGACCTTTTGTACTATAAGTACACTTCTGTAGGTGAGGAGCCAAGACTCCTATGTTTCATCCCAAAAGGACATCGCCTTAGCTTGCTCCGCATCTTCCATGACGAGCATGATCATATCGGATCTGACAAGACTTTAGATCTTATTTTGAAGCACTTTTGGTTCCCCGGCCTCAGACAATTCGTAAAAAAATACATTGAACATTGTTTAATTTGCATATCAAAAAAACGAGTGCCCAGGGCTCCACACCAAAACATAACCTCGTGGGAGAAACCGGAAATACCCTTTTCCGTCATACATTTGGACGCTTTAGGACCACTCCCGGAGTCGAATGGCTTCAAGTTTGTGCTCCTAGTTGTAGATGCCTTCACAAAGTACACGTTACTTTATTCCATTTATAGGCAAGACGTAGAAGAACTTTTACGAGTGGTAACAAATGCTATCTCATTATTCGGTGTTCCAAAACTGTTTGTAACCGACAAAGGCCGTATGTTTGACTCTGCTAAGTTTGTAGGGTTTGTAAAAAAGATGGGATCCGATATACACCACATAACGCCGGAGATGCACCATTCAAATGGGCAAGTCGAAAGGTATGCTAGGACGGTCCTCAACATGATCCGCATTGAAGTCAGCCACAAAGACGCTGCCTGGTCCGAAACATTGTGGAAATTGCAGTTAACCCTCAATGTTACAAAACAAAAGACGACTCAGACTTCTGCTTTGAACCTCATGATTGGTGTCGACGCCACGACCCCCGTTATCCGGTCGCTTATACGGGATATAGCACAGGAAGGGTCTCAGCCAAACCGTGAAGCCCAAAGAGAGCTACGCAGGCATCGCGCTACTGAGTTGTTGCGAAGAAACCAAGATAAGCAAAATGAATACGTGAACCGCAACAGACGTCCACCTCGGGTTTTTAATATAAATGATTTTGTCTTTGTCATTAAGTTTTCACAGTCAACGGGAAAACTGGATCCTGGCATGCGAGGCCCCTACAAGGTCGTGCGTGCGCTTCCGAGTGGACGTTACGAGCTGTGCCTGCTAAGTGGATCTTATGGAAAGACCACCCAAGCGGCAGCCCAGTACATGGTGCCGTGGAAAGGGGAATGGTGTCCCGAAACTTGCGCTGCATTTTTTGAGCGTGAGTATTTTGAAGACGCCTGTTGTCCATTTTATGGATATTTGTGTGCGTAGGCGGAGTCACCTGCTATGCGAGTGGCTCTGCGTCAGTCAAACTGCGGGGTGACTGACTCATCTTTCATGTAGAGGACGGACTCCGGGACGTTCCTATCGGCAAACAGACTGCGGGATGTTTGCCCTACATGACGGTAATGATGAATGTAGTATGGATCTTATGAATGAATGAGTGACGAATGACATGTAGCGAGCAAGTGTGAGTTTTAATGAATGTTTTGGTCTGCTTTAAAGTTGTGAAACTTTAACAAATTTTTGTATGAAACAGTATGTTGGTTTAGCTATGAGTGTTTGCGATTATTGCTAGAAGGGCCTTGAAAGATGAAGTTTGTGAGTTTAGGCAGAACCGCTATTTGATGTAATAGTAATCATGTGTCCTTTCAAACAGATGACGATAACTCCGAGGACACCGTTACCCCCGCAGACAACCATGAGCCAAGCCAACTCTCCACCTGCGAGGTTCCGGTCGCTGGACCCTCGGGCATCTTCGGTTCTCGCAATGTACCATCGCTACCAAGCATGCCAGACATTTCTGACGCAGTCGAGAACGACGCATAAGTCAGGAGAGGCCGTGTAGGATATTAGCCGCCATTTTGGCAATGATGCCTATAAAAGCGCGCTGCAAGACGGAGCGGGCCTCTTTTCTACGGCGGTCGTCACGGTGCATGGATCTCTGGTTGTATCGGCGTCAGACGCATTCCATATTTTCTTTATCATTTGTATTTGTGTTAATTTCGTTCTTTTAGTCTTATTTTGTTAAAATCATTAAAGTGTATTATGTTAGTTTAGAGTTAATTGTATTAAAGCGTTCTGTGTTCATAAGTTTATTATTTAATTGAAATTTCACGATCGATCTAATAATATAATAAGTGTGCTACCTAGTTCGCTTTTGTTACCACGCCACCTACAAAAATCGTTTAGGAATACCTAACTTCTGTTCGGCGAGCAGATAAGACTTAAGCTGTTTTTTAAAAGAGAACTTAGAATCTTAGAATCTTAGACATCTCGCTCGCTCAGCCCTTTGTTGCTTTAGTCCGTTGGTATATTAACTTTATGCCCCTACCACGAATAATATACACAAAATTACCAAAAGTGCCCAACTCCTTACTTAGATTAGTCGTACTTAATAGAATTGTTACAATACAATTTCTGTTGTCTGTCCGTTGCGAAATTCACGCCGCATTGTTGCTCTGATATTTCTCTAATAACAAGGTGGTCACGGCCGTCCGTGTGTCTGCGTGTTTGTCACTGCATTATATACCTAGTATAATAAACTATTATGGCATAAATAGGTCATAATATGTATTGTATGCTCAATTTCATTTTATATTTTTAAACTTTCTGACTTTTTATTCACGCAGATTCGTCGATTCGTCTTTCTTCTGTGGTAAGGGTTCTATTTGTTTTACATTCCTAAATAAAAGGGAAAAATAGGGATACACGGTAATTAATAGTGAGACAAAAACAATAATTAATTCCGGAACATTAAAAGGTAACATTACGTCACAGCTCTTTAAAAAAGTGACCTATCTTTTATTTATATGTGGAGGTTTGTTATTAGCTTTGTAGATGCTAATTAGTTGTATAGTCGACAATGAAATTGCTTTACCACTTTAGAAGTGAATTTTATTTGCATATAATAAAAAAACAAGTTCTATTTTTGTTTAAAAAATTAAAAATTAAAGACCAAGTGACAGATACGTTGTCATTATTGACAATGAACCTTAGCGAAATTTGATTGTAACGGAAGTTTTTGTCAAAATTGATAAAGCAATTTCATGGTCGAGTATACAAATACCAATGTTGAATTTAAACCTTCTTTTGAATAAAAAATAAAAATGTATGTAGGTACTTAGGTACTTAACTTAAAAAGTTATTATAAACACTGAATTGACGGAACAAAATCGTGCCGTCATAGTGCCATCCGCCAGCAATTTCTATGTAAATAATCGTATTGACAGTTGCTAACAGTTTCTATATTGACTAACCGTTCATCTATCCAATCAATACTTGGAAAGTCTTACTGGCGTACTCAGAGACGTCAATTAAGTTTTAATGACAATTAAGTCTCTTGCTGTCACTTTCTTAAGTATAGTGCTAAATAGAGAAGGAAAGACATTTATAACCCCCTTATTCATAAAAACTTTTTGAGCATTAATTAGTTAAATATTAATGTTTATATAATTTTTAACGCAAATTTTGTTGCGAACAAATTACAAAAACACAAATGTTGAAAAAATTTCCACGAGCAGGGTTTGAACCTGCACCCTTCTGACATACCGGGTCAGGTGCTCTTCCAATTGAGCTATCGTGGTTCTAACCAGCCCGCCGAAATTATTCAACACTATTTACTTTTTACTTTGAAAGCCAAAGGCGCCCATTCAATGTTAACAACTACCGTCATTAACATCCGATCATAATATTTTTACAAATACTAAAGATCAGTTAAGAAGTAGGCAAGCTATTTATAAATGTTTATATAATTTTTAACGCAAATTTTGTTGCGAACAAATTACAAAAACACAAATGTTGAAAAAATTTCCACGAGCAGGGTTTGAACCTGCACTCTTCTGACATACCGGGTCAGGTGCTCTTCCACCACTTCCACCACTTCCACCACTTTTTGGCAATTGTCATACGATAGCTCAATTGGAAGAGCACCTGACCCGGTATGTCAGAAGGGTGCAGGTTCAAACCCTGCTCGTGGAAATTTTTTCAACATTTGTGTTTTTTTTTTAGTTAAATATTGTTTTATCAACGTCACACAAACGTCATTTTAAATTTGAGAAAAAGAGACAAAACAATGATTAACTAAATATTGCTTAAATAACTTTTATTTACTATTTTTTATGTAATGTAATTAATAACATTAACATTGTAAACTATTTGCATGCTATTTTCTTAGCGAAACATGAGCACCTTTTATTGTTTAATGTTATCATTTTATACCCTTTGAATATAGTCACAGTTTATACCATGTTTTGTGCAAATAAACAATTTATTTATTTATGAATAAAGGGGTTAATTTTCATTAAAACTTAATTGACGTCTCTGAGTACGGCAGTTAGGTTCAATTCCATGTTCGGAGACAGCTTTCAAATGTTTTTTTTTAATTCTGGAAAGAGATAGCTTTTGGTCGCCTATGACCTTTAAATCGTAACCAGACTATTTGTGGGCGGCATGAAACTTAGGGGGTTCAACAAGCCGTCATTAAAAATGTCCTTACAGGGTTTCTGGAGGGAATGGCGTCACGCTAGATGCGTGTCCCCCCCCCCCCCCGTTACCTACTAAATTCTTCGAAACGAATCGAAAAATTTAGGGTTTGTGCTTATGTAGTTAGCTTTCGAGAATAGTTAGTAGACCATATCTTACCAATACATAAGATAAGATAGGCTTTACGTTTTCATTCGTCTCAGTGAATAAAAAATAACAGTAAAATAACTTTATTTTTTTTATTTTTATTACTTAACACACATATGAACTTTATCTTTCATGTTTTCAATGATTAATAATAAAAGTAGTGACGGGTGACGCACTACTTAATCTTGATAAAGTAATATTATTGAGTTGTTCGGATAAGGACAGATTCTGTTTAGGTCACAATCTTAGTCTCTAGCTACAAACTCCTTTACGAGTATTATATGCGAAAATGATGATATTATATTACGTTGTGTTACTGTCTTAAGTTAGTAAGTTCTGACCTCGATAGAAGCAAATCTATAACTGGATAGTTCCTGCTACATACCCCACAGAACCCACAATAAGAGTGTTCCCCGGGTCATCCCGCAGCTAGACTGAGGAATGCCCGTGACGTCACAGCCGCGTACTACGCATCATGGCGGGATGCCAAAGCGCGCGCATTTAACAGGGCTGTGACAAACGGAACCGCTAGTGGTGTAGTGGTTAAGACCACCGGTTTAGATCCAGAGGTCCCGGGTTCGATTACCAGCATGTTTGTGTACTCGGTTTGATTGGTGGTAGGGCTTGTTTGCCCGCCTGGCCAGCTACCACCTCTTATCAATATGTCGCCATAACAACAATGTTTGTAGCATTGTAGGGGAGAAAAGCGCTCATCACTAACTCAGGTTCAGTTCTTAATTATTTTATCTATATAAATAAAAATGAATCACTGAAATGTATGTATGCACATAACTTCCGATCGACTGCACAAAATTGGATAATTATTTTTTATTGAGTTTGTTATTGTCAAGACAAGGTTTGTACAGAAGAAAATTAAAAGAAAAGAAGACATTTTTAGTAAAATATGATTTTTTTAAATATTATGAGAAAAGTGAGTGAATGAATGTGACAGAATGCCGTACAGATCATTTGACAACTTCAAATGGACAATACGTCATTACCGATATTTTTTTGCAAAAGAGTTTCGTGTGTTTGAAGGTTTATCGTAGTGTTATATAATGTTATTGATTTAAAGAGAATGCCACATATGAGGCGTCAAAATATCGGTCGGCGTAAGCGTAATGCAAGTCAATTTCACAACACGGTCCATGAATCATGTTCTTCTTCACTATTTCATACAATTCTAGATTTACTTCGGGAATTTCTGCGCTAATTATTGAGTCAATTTAATCTGGTCTTATTTTTTCGACCATCCACAGAAGAATATGCGCATGAGTCAGTCCTCTCTTCTGCCACTCTACAGAGTACATCCAACATCGTACATGATATTTTACAATGAAGTTCATAAGCGCTTTGAGTTTCTGCTTGAACACTCGTGCTGTTATGTCATGACGATCGCTGGATGATTGACCGGGTAATAACAGATTAGCTATTTCTATCCATTTTGGGTTTCACGTTAAAGTAATATACATATAAACCCCAACATTTTTTGAATTTTTTTTTATTCTTTCGGTTTAAAATATGTGGCACCAAAAAATACATTCTACTCTAAATTTTCACCCTTCTATCACCAACCCCTATTTTTTAGAGCCATATTAATCACTAGATCAGTTGTCTCCGCCAGGCGTCTACCGGTGTCACTTCTCACCCAGTAAACAGCACGGAGTAGGAATGACTCTCAAGAAGTCCCAAGGCCAAACGATATCTGTTTGTGGCTTAGATTTGAGCATACCAGGTTTTTCACATGGAAAATTATACACGGCATGCGTTCGAGTGGGCAAACCATCCAGTTTGTTTGTGTTAGCTAAGGTGTTAGCTAAAGATGGGCTAACAAAAATATTGTAAACACTGTAGCATTTATGGATTGATATTGTTTGTAAGTGTTATTGTCGTAATTAAAGATATATATAGGAATAAATTATAATCATCATCAGCTCATTTTATGTCCCCACTGCTGGGGCACGAGCCTTCCCTATGGATGGATAAGGAGAACGGGCTTTTAAACCACCACGCGGGCCCAGTGCGGATTGGTGGTTGTTAACGACTGCTAATGCAACAGGGACCAACGGCTTTACGTGCTATCCGCAGCACGGAGGAGCTCGAAATGATACACTTTTGGTCACCCATCCGATGACCGGCCTTTGCGAAAGTTGCTTAACCTCAGCACTCGCAGACCGGGCGCGTTAACCACTGCGCCACCGAGCTCCTCAAATTATAATAAAGTAAAAAAATAAATGTTCAGTGTTTTGTTATTTTTATATTCCGTCATCGTTCACAGCGCTCCATGCCTCTTTCACTCATATACCATATCTTTACACACAATTACAATAAGTTAGCTTTATTTTTTTCTACCCTACAAATTCCCTAGAAATATTTGGCAAAACAACGTTTGCCGGGTCAGCTACTTTTTTATATATTTTACGGGTAAGCACAGTGCCTTGTGCTCACCTGGTGTTAAGTGATGATAAGGCCAATGATGGAAGCGCACTTCACCCGGGATCCTCAACTACTGAGGCACTGGCTATCTTATCTCTAGCTGCCGGAACACAACAGTGCTACAAACATGTTATGGATTGAGTTTGGATCGGGACGTGATACGGGGGTTCACTGAAGCAGACGAAGTAAATAAGTAAACTGTTAACTGCCAACCCTGCCCGCGGCGTACAGACAGGCGTATTGTTTTATTCAGTTGTTTTACCGGCCCCTAATTATTCGCTCTCGAACGCCGTATCGTACAAATGCTGATCATTCTTCGGACGGCATTTATTTCTGTTAACGTTCGGTTCGTCTAGACGCCGGGCTTGAGGCCTCTTCAGATAGGACTAATACTAACGGGAACAATCAATATTTGGGATCTTATTATAATAAGTGAATAGCCTATTATTTTTTTTTAAATTTAATTTATTAATTTGATTTGAAATTAAATCAAATTAATTTGTAAAAATGGAGGAGCTCGATGGCGCAGAGGTTGACGCGCTCGGTCTGCGATAGCTGAAGTTAAGCAACTTTCGCAAAGGCCAGTCATCGGATGGGTGACCAAAAATTTATCATCTCGAGCTCTTCCGTGCTTCGGAAGGCACGTTAAGCCGTTGGTCCCGGCTGCATTAGTAGTCGTTAACAACCACCAATCCGCACTGGGTCCGCGTGGTGGTTTAAGGCCCGTTCTCCCTATCCATCCAAAGGGAAGGCTCGTGCCCCACCAGTGGGGACATAAATCTAGCTGATGATGATGATGAATAGCCTATAACGGTCCCACTGCTGGGCAAGGCCTCCATTATTGAAATCAAGTTATAACTACAATTGATGGGTAATAGCTTAATCACCACGCTTGACATTCCCATTATTGGTTGGTGATCACAAACCCGCGCTATGCATCGAAAAAACCGAAACACACTTTGCCAGACCTGGGAATTGAACCCGGGACCTTCGGGAATCGGGGTGAGTGCTTTGCCACTCGGCCACCGAGGCAGGGTTATATTAGATCAGGGATGGGCAAACTACGGCCCGCGGGCCATCTCCGGCCCGTGAATGATTGATGTCCGGCCCGCGACCATCAAACAAACATTGAAGTGCGTGTGTGTACAGAAAATGCATACCTATCAATATTTTTATTTTACAAAAAAAAAAATATTTATTGAAAAAATACAGCTAAAAAATTCAATAGCCTGGCCCGCCATAGATTTTGTAAGAAAATATTGTCACGCGCATGAAAAATTTTGCCCATCACTGTATTAGGTCCTTACCTATGAAATTGAGGTTTTTTTCCTCACTTATAAAAGGTGTATTACTTCTAAAAGTCAATACCGGTTGTTAATATTATTATACACCTTTTATTAGGGCTATGTTACTTATGCTTTAGTAATAACAATGATTATTCATTTTGTGTCTTTATCGCCCATTTTTTTTTTTAATTGACTTCTTTTTTTGGTTTTCGGATTGACCTTTTGTTTCATTCTAGCTTTGAAGGGTCTTGATTTTTTTCTATTTAAGTCTGCTATATTTAGCTATTTATTTACAAACACACTACTCTACAATATTTAGTGTTAACATAAATAGATGCTAAAAAAATAAAAAAAAACGTAAGTATGAAAAATATAATTTTATAAAAAATCTTCATACAAAACGTCAATTTCATAGGTAAGAACCTAATATTATATTGAAAATGAAATGAAATTGAAATTGAAAAATTATTTATTTCGTGTCACACAGTAATACATGAAATAAAATAAAAATAATATAGAATTAAAAAATGCAAAGTGACACAAAAAAGGTATCCACTCAGCATTTGTCAGAACACCAAAGGTGTCCCGACGCTGATTTTCCTTGGAAACCTAGAAAAAAGGACACCAGAAAACAACAAACAGGAGAAACGAAATGTACATAATATACTACATAATTAATAAAATCACGATTATGCAACCATGCTTATTGGAGTAGCTAACAACCCGTTTCAGATAATCGTTCCGTCTTGTGCGTCAAATTAGTGAATGGGGTATTTGACAGGTTTTAGAAAAATATGTCTAATGGTTCATTATAGCATAATATATTTGAATTTGATTAATTCGTTATGAATTTCTTTATTTTTTATGAAAATCGCCATTAAAATTCAAATTAATAAAATAGCCGCCAAAACGCTGAATGCAGGTCACGTGATGTCGTGACGTCACCTGCTTGTAAGCAAACTTTTAGCTGAAAAATTAAACGTACAAAACTTTGATTGACATTTACTGTAAACAAGCTGGTGACGTCACTCCAGATTCAGCGTCATGTTTTTGATCACGTGGTCAATCACAAAAATTTTGTCATGTTATTAATGATTTTTTATAAAAATCATACTTATTTTAAAATTTTGTGCTGGCCAAATTAGTTTAAAAACATGTTTACTATTAAGTTAACAACAGTTTGATCAATATTTTCATTGTAGTCAAATACCCTATTGTAATTTATTAATCAATAAAAATATTTGCGTTCGTTCCACTTGACACCACCAGAATGACACCACCGGTGGTGTCGTTTGGAATCACTATTCCGTTCGACACTATCCTAGTGATGTGTTGAAGAACTACCTCCAAGCTACTTTGTGTATGTTCCATATTGTGTACTATCCCGTTTTCTCGTTCTTTTTTGTTCCTGCAAGAGTTTCGGGAAATCCTTCCTTAGTGCTCCAGTTTATTTATTTATTTATTTTACAAGTTTATGTACACACATAAAAAGGTAACAAAAATAAAGGTAAAGTAAATTTAGTACAAGGGCGCTGCTTATTTCAGTTCTGAAATATCTTTCAGCAGGCCCCCGCAAAAGGAAACATTATAAATAGAGGTAGAAATAATGTGTACCTCCTGCAAATTTAAAATAAACTTACTTAAATATTTATAATACACATACATACTAATAATTGCATAAACAAAGGAAATTTTATATACAAAACAAAAATAAAAGGTAAAAAAAAAAAAGAAATCAATATACATAAGACGACAGAATCGACCGGACAGGTAGTAGTAGTGGTAGTAGTTTACTCATAGTTTCCCAAGGAACCTACTTGTATAGTCGACCATGAAATTGCTTTATCACTTTTGACAAAAACTTCCATTACAATAAAATGTCGCTAAGGCTCATTGTCAATAATGACAACGTATCTGTCACTTGGTCTTTTAAACAAAAATAGAACTTTTTGTTTTATTATATGCAAACAAAATTCACTTCTAAGGTGGTAAAGCAATTTCATTGTCGACTATATATATTTTTAAGCAGTTGTTCCCAGTTGTCGTAAAGACCTTAGAGAAGAGCCTTTTTGTTTCATAATCTTTTCTGCTAAGCGCTTGGCCTTCGTCTCATCTGATCTTAAAGTTATAATAAAGTCTAGGTAGAAACAATCTTCTCCTAAAACGATTTATGACTTACCTAGAAGAAGTACACACGGCGGCAGATCAACCTACCCAAAACTGTCAAATTTCTACAATCAATTTTGAACTTTATCGTTTGGTTATAAGGATCAATATTCATTAGAGAAATTTGACAGATTTGGGTAGGTTGATCTGCCGCCGACTGTACCTAAGTAAGAAGTAAATATTTTTATAACATTTGAATATTGCATTCACAATGATATTTATTTATATATTTATTTATTCATGTTTTCTTACAAGCTAACAGATATTAATATTCAAAACGCTTACAAGAATAATTAAATTAGGGGAATTATTACATGCATGTCAATTTTTACAATAAACATTATAATAATAAATTCAGATTAATAATTACAATAGAGAAATAAAGAAAAAATAGGAATAATAATAATGTCCAATTGCTATATGTCATATAAGATTACACTGAATTGATTAAACAAATGCCCTAATCCATCTATATCTATATCCACGCGCGGCCGGGTGCCGCGCGTGTGCACCTGCAGCGCCTGAGCCTCCAGGACGTCAGGACCGCGCTCTGCAAGCTGAAACCTAAACGCTCGTCCGGCCCGGATGGTATACCCGCGTTTCTATTCAGAGATTGCGGTCTGGTACTAGCGGAACCGCTACTTTATATTTTTAACGCCAGTTTAGAACGGGCAATGTTCCCAGCACGGTGGAAGTTAACGAGGGTGGTCCCGGTCCCCAAGGGTAGGTCGGGTCCGGACGTGAGCGGATACAGGCCGGTGGCGGTGCTGTCGACGCCGGCCAAGGTGCTGGAAGCTGCGGTACAGAGCAGGCTGCAGGAGCAAGTGGTGGAGCGGCTAACGGACGCGCAGCACGGGTTCCGCCCGGCCCGCAGCACCGCCACCAACCTGCTCAGCTTCATGGCGCGAGTAGTGCCGGCGGTCGATGCCGGAATGCAGGTCGACACAGCCTATTTTGATTTTAAAAAAGCGTTTGATACTGTAGATAATGATATCTTGCTGAAGAAGCTCGCGGAAATTGGCTGCACACCACACCTGCTGCGGTTCTTCGCCAGCTATATGGAGGGTCGGCAGCAGTATGTCGAATTCGACGGATATGAATCCGAACCGTTCTTCACAAGGTCGGGCGTGAGCCAGGGCAGCAACTTGGGGCCACTCGAATTCATCATAATGATTAACGATTTACCGGAAGTCGTCAGGCATGGGATGTGTTTATTGTTTGCAGATGACCTCAAGTTGCTGCTTGAGGTTAAGGATGGTTCGGATTGTGAGCGCCTCCAGGAGGACATAGACCGGGTGGTAAAGTGGAGCCAAGAAAATAAACTACACTTCAACGCCTCTAAATGCTCGGTGATGACGTTTACCCGCGCGCGAACCCCTGTGTGCTACGAGTACAGAGTAGACGCGACCCCGATGCAACGCGTATCGCAGGTCCGAGATTTAGGGGTGTATGTTACACCAGACCTAAATTTTCGAGACCACATAATAAAGATATGCAAAAGGGCGTTCAGAAACCTGGGCTTTGTACTTAGGCAAACACAGGGGTTTACCAATATAACAACGCTTCGGGTATTATACGATGCACTAGTCCGAAGTCACTTGGAGCACAGTGCAGTTATATGGGCTCCCCATGAGGAGAAGTACAATGTCATGTTGGAACGGGTTCAGAACAAGTTCACAAGACATCTGTACTTCAAACTGTATGGGGTATACCCATTGTACCCTTTGATGTACCCTACTTTATTCGTGCTGGGTATGGTAGGGTATTATCAACTAAGAGTGCGGCGTGAGTATGCGCTGGCATTGTACGTGGCTCGGGTGCTGCGCGGGCTGGCGCACCACCCGGAGCTGCTGAGCCGCCTGCCACTGAGTGTGCCAGACCGGTACGTTTGGCGACGGCGGCGCCCGGCCCTGCTGGCCGTGCCCGTGGCCAGAACCAACCTGCTGGCAAAGACGCCCCTTATCCGCGCAATAGGCCTAATTAACAAAGTCCATGACAAAACCGACATTTTTGCATGTTCTTTGAGGGAATTTGCAATAAATACCTTAAATTGTATTAGTTATAATATGTAATAATTTAATTATAGTAAGTAGTAAATACTCGTAGTTTTAAGAATTAAAATTTAAGATTGTCTCTTCTGTCGCATTAGGTTAGAACCTGTAAGGATAGATGTAAGATTTTGATAAATAAATAAATAAATAAATAAATAAATAAATCTATATTATATGCGATTTTTCGAAGCCTCGGAAAATCACTCAAATCCGCTCATTCAAAAGGCAGCGGACAATAGTACAGATCCTCCTAGAATCTCTCGTTTCCGTAGGCCGAAACATGCCTTATCGGACCCTCCTAACCAGTTGTCACGTAACCTGGATCGCCTAACTGCGGCACGGGACGCTGCGTCACGTAGTTAAGACGACGCATTGGTAATTTACGTGGCGGGGATCTTGATTTTTCTCAACAATTACAAAACATATGAAAATGATATTTGATGACATGATTTTTCATTTAATTGACTTCATTTTGTTAGTTGCAGAAACACAATTTTTAACTTTTATAACAGAGAAAAAAATATCAAAGTAACCTCTTTTAAAACATAGATTCACATTTTACAAGCAAACCAGACCGATTTAAGCATCAAAATTTTCTTAGTAGATTAGGCTTAACACACACTTAAAAATTGAAGTTCATTTTTTAAAATAATTTGTAGTTTTAATTTGAAGGAAAAAAAACAGTTTTTCTTATGGTACGGGGCGCAAATGCTCGTATCAAAACGTATGAGATTTATTGTTTAGCGATGCGTCGCCTTAAGTCAGTAGGCATAGGCAGCTTCAATGCAGTGTAAGCGCGCCCCACGGTGGGCGCGCCGTATCCCTTTTAACACGGCGACTCCATCTGAGTAACGCCAACCGCGCCTCTCAGCCATCCAAGAGGCGCGCGTACCGGTAGCCTTCACAGCCCTTATAAAGGCTAAAGGCAAACCCCAGGGGTTTTTACCGGGTCGGTCTTAATCCTTCTTAGAGAAGGACAAGGCCAGCCCGGATCTACGGAATCTGCGAGCAGATTTTCCCCTGGGTCAAAAAACAAAAAGAAAATAATCAACCAGCTTCAGGTAGCTCGAGTGACTCCGCGGACTCCGCGCAGTGATTTTTTCTAGTAAAATTTTATCTCGTAAAAAGTAAGTAATTTATTGCGTAAATAAAGACGTAATTAAGAGATTCTGTTAAACCTCTTCCTAGTATGAGACGGCTACCACTGTTATTCTGCCACAACCTTACCAGTATAATCATCTCAGCCAAGGATCTCCACAACGACCGGTTTTGTGATGCTCGCATGCAGCGGCTTCCCGCGACCTTCACCAGATCGTCGGTCCACCTTGTTGCGAGGCCTGCCCACACTGCGCTTTCAATCGTTATTATGACCAATATAACACCCTATTGCACAGCAATAGCTGTTCCGCTGCCCAAAGTGCACGTCAGTTACGTCTATAACAACATCAGACATAAGGACGAGTTAGGCGACTATTGTATACATTGAAAAATTACGAGGTATAAAAATGTCGACATCATAAATAATGTCGAAACATAACAAAGACTAGAATTATTTTTGTAGATGTATAAAAATGTCGACATATAACAATGACCATCTGATTTTTGTCGAAGTATAAAAATGTCGACATATAACAATGACCATCAGATTTTTGTCGAAGTATTAAAATATCGACATATAACAATGATGGTCATTGCATGGTTACGTCTATAACAACATCAGACACAAGGGCGAGTTAGGCGACTAATGTCTACATTGAAAAATTACGAGGTATAAAAATGTCGACATCATAAATAATGTCGAAAAATAACGAAGACTAGAATTATTTTTGTCGATGTATAAAAATGTCGACATTTAACAATGACCATCTGATTTTTGTCGAAGTATAAAAATGTCGATGTATAAAATGTCGACATAATTATAACAATGACCATCAGATCTTTGTCGAAGTATTAAAATATCGACATAATTATAACAATGACCATCAGATTTTTGTCGATGTATAAAAATTACGACATTTAATTATGCCTACCTCAGGATGTATAATTAATTAACAAAAAAATAAAAACTAAACTAAATATACCGATGCCAGCGCCATGAACGCAATAGCACTGTTACGCTTATTCTTGCCACCGGCTTCGATATTTTTACATTTAAGTAGTAGGTACGAAAGATTGTTGGTTAAGGTGGATTCTTGGACGTGTGTTTTCAAGTATCCACCTTAAAGGAATAATACATATAGCCATGAAGAGCTCAAAATAAAATAATACTTGATCATTTTATTTCTATTCTTAAAATTGGTACACGATGTCATCCATGCCGCTATTGACATTATTTTAATTCGTTTGTGTGGAAATTATTATCCTTCGTCGTTATTATTACTCGGCATTTTTATACTTAGTCGTTATTATTCGACGACCTCCTTGGGCGAGTGTTTGTACACCGGTTTTCATGGAGCCGCCAACTCTGAGGTCCCGGGTTCAATCCCCGGTCGGGTCAATTTAAAAATTATTGTTTTTCTAAATTGTCTCGGGTCTGGGTGTTTTCTATGTATAATAAGTATGTATTAAAGTATTTTAAGTATGTTTATCCGTTGTCTAGTAACCATTTAACGAGTTTCTTAACGAAGCTTCTCTTGGGCTAGATAATTGGTGTGAGTGTAGGAAAGTTTATTTATTTATTTATTATTACTCGACATTTTTACACTTTGACTTTTTTATGTTTGAAAATCGGCATTATTATACCTCGTCATTTTTCAATAGTCTATATTGACGCCTAACTCACAAGGACAAGTGATGAAAGACTTCTTCTTCTAAAGTGTGTTTACTAATAAATTACTTTCTTTCTTTCTATCTAATTTGTTTTGTATTTATTAATATTTTGTTATATATTGTTGTTGCTTCGAAAGGCACAACATGCACTATCATCTAATTAACGTCTTCCTAATTGTATCGTGCGCTAGAATGCGCAGTGTGCATGCGCCGTCTGATCTACAACCGAACGGCAACTGGCATGTGTTGTAAAATTATTTTTCTCTTTTTTATTTGCAAGGGATTTCTCGCTTCTTGTTCCACTAAATATATTTTACTTAACAGGAGCGGGAGCAGGAGCTCGGTCTGCGAGTGCTGGGGTTAAGCTACTTTCGCAAAGGCCGGTCATCGGATGGGTGACCAAAAATGTATCATCTCAAGCTCCGTGCTTCGGAAGGCACGTAAAGCCGTTGGTCCGGCTGCATTAGCAGTCGTTAATAACCACCAATCCGCACTGTAATTCGTTTCAACACGGCTTGAGGTAATTATTTTATACACAACAGTCCTACCTCAAAGTGTATCTAAGAGGACAAATTGGTATATAGGGTTTAAAAAAAGTGTATCTTACAGGAATAAAAGCGCAGTTTTATTAAAAGTGTCTATACGGGGAAAGTGTATCTCTGGGGAATAATTCCCCTTTATGTACCTCGCCGCCCCCAAAAAAGCCCGGTGACCCTGCAAATGCCGTTTGAGGCACAATCAGCAATCTTTCTCAAAAAAAAAAGGCTCGCATGGTGGTTTATGGCCCGTTCTTCCCTATCCATCCATATGGAAGGCTCGTGGCACAGCAGTGGGGACATAAAATGAGCTGATGATGATAATGATGATGATGAACTCGATGGCGCAATGGTTGGCGCGCCCGGTTCGCGATTGCTAAGGCTAAGCGACTTTCGCAAAGGCCGGTCCTCGGGTGGGTGATGATTTTTCGATGATGAGCTTCTCCGTGCTTCGGAAGGGACGTGAAGCCGTTGGTCTCGGCTACATTAGCCGTCGTAAGCGCAGACACAGAGTAAAGAGACTGCAGAACGTTATTTTCAATCGCGCTCGAACAACACACACTTTGACAATTTCTCGCGGACACGGAACTCCCAACAAGCAACGCTCGGACTAGTGTTGGAATAATTAAAAGAAAGAATAAGGTAAAGAAAGGGTGTATTTACTGTACAAGAATTAGAAAAGTCACTTACCACACTTGGAAAACTATCACAGCAGGAGTCATTTGCGCAAGACATACATGCACTCAATACTCACAAGTCACTTCACATTAAATCACGAATTTTATCATTGAATCCATTCATAGATAATGAAGGGATTCTGCGCGTTGGTGGTCGTATTGACCAAGCGACACATTGTTTATTTGACAAGCGTCACCCAATATTGTTGGATTCTAAACACCATTTTACAAAGCTGCTGTTTGAAAGAGAGCATCTCAGATTATTGCATTGTGGCCCTCAGCAACTTTTAAATTCTGTGCGCGACCACTTTTGGCCCACTGGTGGCAAGATACTGGCTATGGCCACCGTAAATTAATGTATTCTTTGCAGACGCATTCGAGCCGCAACAATACAGCCCATGATGGGTGATCTGCCCCGATCTCGGGTCGTGCCAGCCCTACCATTCTCGACTTGTGGCACCGATTTTGCCGGCCCCTTTTTGATCTCCTCCCGTAAAGGTCGCGGTTCTAAAACATCGAAATGTTACTTAAGCGTATTTATTTGTCTTTCGACTAAAGCTGTCCATTTAGAGGCTGTCAGCGATCTGAGCACTAACAGTTTTATCATGTGCCTTAGGAGATTTATTGCTCGCCGTGGTAAACCACTAACTATTTTCTGCGACAATGGAAAAAACTTCGTAGGGGCAATGAACGAGTTAGGCAGAATTTTGCGCGCCTGCAACCATGATAACCATGTTTCTGCAGCATAATTTTTGGTATTATTGTGCAGGCTGATAGTAGACCCAAAGGATCAAAGACTCGGCTGGCAGTTGACAGTATATTTCGCTTCGTTGTGGAAGGGGCCGCGTTAACATCTGTGGAAAATTTAAGCACATCAGTGGCAGGTGCCCACTTTAAGCCTTACACAAAGGACTCCTTTGAAAAGTCTTGTGTATCATTTGTCGTTAGTAGTATGTCCTCAAATATGTCGGGCATATTTGTACGGAACTTTCATAACGTAAAACAGCCTTCGGACAACTTCTTTACAACGCCCTCTACAATATGCTTTAAGTCAACCTTTGAGTTCGAACCTGTATTCAAGTCATCGACATAAAAGTCATGCCTTATAACGGTGGTAACAGCTTCGTCAGTGCACTCCTCGGCGAGCTGCACTAAACACTTTGCTTTAAGATACTACTAACCGATATTTGTAATTATATTTTTGTTGATAAATAAATAAATAAACAAATAAATAATAAATAATTAGCATTAAGCAATCATATTTTTTTTATTTTTTTATTTTATTAGGTGCTTACATATTTAAGTTATGTGGAAGACTGGAGCTTGAAACTAAGCCTAAGGTTAGGCTTAATATTTTCAGTCACCAGGTCTCCCCCCCAATCTTACATCACTGCGAAGTACGTAAGTAAGTTTAACTGCTAATAGTCCATTAGCAGCAATTAAATTGAACGTAGGTAGTTGGTAAAATTTATTATTGCTATAATAACATCCATCGCGTGATATAATCTGCGTTCGCGTCCTGCTGCTATCGTGAACACATAACGTGCCCGCACTGCACGCCCGCCACGGCGCTAATAGCAGCTAATGCTTGTATAAGAAAGTAGACAGTTTGAGAAAGTCATAGAGCAACACGGGCCTCCGGCGGACCGGAGGGGAGTAGCCATAGCGTTTATTCCCGATACAGATTTGTCTGTCATTTTTTGCGGGGGGTGAGGCAGCTACATTGACAAGTTGCCACTGCCGTGGCTGCGACATTGTTGATATGCATGTATCGATAAGTTCGAGAACTCTGTTAGGATAATGGTTTAAAAGTGGGACACAGGTGAGATGTTATAAAAAGGATTTATTTATTACGATATCATTCAGAATCTGTTCAAAAAGTCAGTTTAATGGGTAATTTACAAAAGTTATTAAATAAAGAAATATGAAAGGATTATCGAATGTTGATGTTTTACCTAGAATCCGATTTTAATAAAACAAAACTATGCACAAATTAATTGATTTTCATTTCTGCTGAATTTCTCATGTAAACTGACTTTTTATAATATAATGTAATAATGATATAATGTATCAAAACAATAATAACATAAACTACTTATATAATAAAATCTTTAGACACTACATACAGCGTCATCTAGTTCCAAACTAAGCAAAGCTTGTGCTATGGATACTAGACGACGGATATTAAATACATATACTTATACTTTTTTTGTAAACAAACTTATAATACATACAAACAAACACACTTAGACCGAAGACCACAGATCTAGACAGATACTCAGTAACAGTTTCTGCTCCACTGGGTACTTCTGATCATTGTCTGGTTAAATCTGTATCCGTTTATTCCCCACCTGAAAATTGCCCTTGTGGCCCAAGACGGGTGTGGCGATACAGGTCAGCAGATTGGGATGAAATGCGTCACTTTTTCTCGTCCTACCCTTGGCGGAGGGTTTGCTTCAATTCAGGAGATCCGACGAGCTGTGCTGAAGCCGTTACCGCGGTGATACGGCAGGGTATGGAGTATTTTATACCGTACTCGGACGTAACATCACATGGCAAAGCTCGCCCGTGGTTTAATGCTGACTGTCGTAGTGCTGAGGCGCTGAAATTGTCTGCTTATTCCGCATGGGCTGAAGCTCGAGCACGCAAGTCTTCAAATACTCGTTTTCTGAAGAGAGCCTTTAACCAAGCCGCCAAGTCGTGTAAAAGGACACTACGCAGAGCTCGATTCAACCACATAAGCCGGATCGGGGCTAAATTAGCCTCTTACCCCCCAGGTAGTAAGGTTTTTTAGTCCCTGGCAAAAGCGGTTGAATCCAATTTCAGTCGGCCATCCCTACCACCATTGCTGAAGCCTGACGGTTCTCTTGCCCACTCTGCGGAAGAGAAAGCAAATTTATTTGTCTCTCTTTTTGCGGAGAATTCGCGTCTGGACTCTGCTGGGAAAATTCCACCAATCTCATCTCGTGCTGACTGCTATATGGCAGAAGTGCGCATTCACCAGAAAGAGATCCTAAAAATCCTGCAGACCCTGGACGTGAACAAGGCGAACGGACCTGATGGCATACTAGCAATAGTTCTGCGTTCATGTGCTCCCGAGTTGTCTCCACCCCTCACACGCCTGTACCGCCTCTCACTTGAAACAGGCATTGTACCGGAGTCATGGAAGCTTGCTAACGTGCAACCTGTGCCCAAAAAAGGCAGTCGAGCTGACCCTGCTAATTATCGACCCATCTCAGTCACGTCCATACTCTGTAAGATAATGGAACGTGCACTGAATAATAAACTCCTGGCTCATTTGGAAGGTAACGATCTCCTCAGCGACCGCCAATATGGATTCCGCCGAGGCCGCTCAACTGGGGACCTTCTAATATTTGCCACACATCTATGGAGTGAGGCCATTGAGAAATACGGAGAGGCCCTTGCGGTGTCCCTCGATATCTCAAAGGCCTTTGACAGGGTTTGGCACGCGAGCCTTATAAGCAAGCTCACATCATTTGGTCTTCCTGCTAACTTTTGCGCTTGGATATCTGATTTCCTGAAGGGAAGATCGATACGCGTTGTCCTCGACGGCTACTCATCGGACCAAAAGGCTATCGATGCCGGTGTGCCTCAGGGATCGGTTCTATCCGCAACCCTATTCCTGCTTCATATAAACGACCTGCTTGTGCCCGGTACCTTTGGGTACGCAGACGATAGCACCGTTGCGGATAGATACATGTCGAGTGCAGGGGCTGGCAGACAAGATGTCGCCTCTTGTCGAGAGGCCATGGTTAGCCGCTTGAACGAAGCCCTCCAAGCAGTATCCGATTCAACGCTGCCAAAACACAGGCTTGTTTGTTCTCAGCTAAGCGGAGCCCATTTCACCTGGCTCCGACTTTCCGGAATGTGACTGTAGCTATGACTGACAGCCTACAGCTCTTAGGTGTTGAGCTCTCGTCCAACCTCAACTTCGGGCAGTACATCGAGTCCAAAGCAAAGACTGCAGCTAAAAAACTGGGGGTTCTCTCTAAGGTCAGGCGGTACTTCACGCCAGAACAGCTGCTCCAACTTTATCAAGCACAAGTTCGATCATGTATGGAGTACTGCTGCCACCTTTGGGATGGATCAGCCAAATACCATCTGGCTGCTTTGGACTCGATTGAAAAACGAGCTAAGAGACTCATTGGTGACCCTGCCCTGATAGACGCCAAGCTGCAAAATCTAGAACATCGGCGTAGGGTGGCTCGTCTGTCGGTCTTCTACAGGATTCATTTCGGGGAGTGCGCGAAGGAGTTGCACGACCTAATCCCACCATCCACTTTCCGCTATCGGAGCGCGAGGCGCGAGTTCCATCCCTATGTTGTAGATATGCCACCTTGTCGCACGAGCCGATTCGGTTCAACTTTCTTAGTGCGTACAGCTAGGGAATGGAACGCGCTGCCTGCGAATGTGTTCCCTGAAAGGTATAATCTGGACCTCTTCAAGGCTAGAGTGAATAGGCTATTTCTAGGCAGGCATGTTCCATCCTCGACCGCACCGTCACTTAACATCAGGTGAGGTGTAGTCAAATGCCTGCCTATAACCAATAAAAAAAAAAAAAAAAAAAAAAAGAAGACAAACAACATTTATGTGATGAACTTAGGTAAGTTCATCAAATAATTTTTTGTCTTCTGTGAGAATCGAATCCACAACCACGAGGTCAGTAGTCCACTATGTACACCACTGGGCCACGGAGGTCGTCATTTAGTAGTATATTTAATTAGGAACAACTTTTACGGATCTACTAGCGTTTATTTTACACATTACTTATTTAATGTTTATCCTGACGTTTCGGACCCTTTGCAGGGTCCGTGGTCACAGGGAGACTGAGGTGTTGGTCATCTCATAATTAATTGGTAGCTTGTATACCCTCATTTAAATTTAATCAGGTGCGTTGCGTTTTACGCAGAAAGAGCTTACAGTATCTTTTGGTCTGGCAGTATGGTGTTGGGGCTTGGATTTAATATTTTGTATGATGGGATCCCAGGCTGGTGGTAGATTCCAACCATCTTCTCTAATAAAATTAGGATGTTTTTTAATTTCAATAGCCTCGCGTATCATCCTAGGGATGAATCGTTGTTCTCTAACAAGTATTTGTGGTTTATCAAATCTGATGTAATGGTTGAGCCCTTCTAGGGAATGTTCGCATACTGCAGACTTATTTTCGCGCCTATGCTTGACGTCGGCTATATGTTCTTTAACGCGGGTTCCTACACTTCTCTTTGTTTGCCCGATATAAGAGAGCCCACAGTCGCAGTCCAGTTTGTACACGCCTGCATCTTGAAGAGGTATGTTGCACTTGACAGGTCGTAAAAATTGGTTGATCTTCTTCGGCGGCTTGAAGTAAGTGTGGATTGAAGCTCGCTCTAAGATATGTTCAATCTTGTCAGTGACACCTTTCATATATGGAAGTACAGCAGGTTGGCGATCGACTGTGGTTGGTTTATTGCGTTTTCTGTGACAAAGCCGTGGTACTTTCAGTTTATTATATTCCACAAAACAAAAAAACGCGAAAAAAAAACGCGTAAAATAAATGCGAGTAGATCCGTAAAAGCTGTTTCATTTCAACGTGTAGTGTTCGCGAAAACTTTAGAAAAAATATTTAATTAGTTTTATATTTAATTTGAATCAATTTCAACAGATACGTATCATTATTATACTATATTAAAATATATTTCACTATATTAGAAAACATTACCTAATCTAAAAATTATTAAATGCATGAGAGACGTGGCTGTATAGACTTTACCTTTGTCATTTTTATCGATGAAAATGATAACAACACTATCGCTGTGACAGCGTGAACTTGGATACAGACTCGGATCAGTCGTTTGACCGATCCACATATTGTACGAGGGCAAGCGGCCTCAGTTGCTAAACAAATCCGAAACAACACGGCCGCTTATTATTGTATTTTTTTGAATAAAGAGAAATACATAGTAATAATGTGATATAAATTAATTACATATGAAAGGAAACGCCATCTTTTTGTAAATTTGACGTGGCAGATCTCTTTTTGCAGCAAAAAACTGAACAATTCGGCATTTTTCTAGGACGTCGTTTTAACCGCGCAACTAGATTCAGTCTAGTGAATAGTGCGGCTGCAAATAGTTTTATTGTACGCATAGGTCCGCGTGGACTTGTACTTTGACAGAGGGGAACGCCTGCGTATGGCTACTCCCCTCCGGTCCGTGTTGCTCTATGGAGAAAGTGGACCATTCAGGCAAATGGACCATTTAGGAATGACCTGAGGTACCTGAAGGCTAAAAATCTGCTAGATTTCATCTCAGCCCGATAATTCACAAAATCATATTAGCAAATAGCATAGTAATAGCGCGTAGCATGCTAATATTATAATAAATAACATGCTAAAAAAATAACGAAAATTTGCATTAATTTACATTGCTAGCTCGGACTGTTCCGTAGTGTTGCGTAGTGATACTATGTAAAAATAAAACTACAAGAAATAATAAGGACACTGGGATCACATACCATCAGTAAGTATCGTAAAATTTGGAAATTTCAACATAAAATAACATGAACCATAAACGTCATTCACTGTTGCCGCGTATACGAGAATCAAGTTCCCCGTGGTTGAGATTTTTATAATGTGGTGTTACCTATTTCATTTATCTTACCTAGTTATTTATTATTAGTAGTTATTTATTATTTTGTTGCGAACAAATTACAAAAACACAAATGTTGAAAAAAAAAAATTATATAAACATTTATAAATAGCTTGCCTACTTCTTAACTGATCTTAAGTATTTGTAAAAATATTATGATCGGATGTTAATGACGGTAGTTGTTAACATTGAATGGGCGCCTTTGGCTTTCAAAGTAAAAAGTAAATAGTGTTGAATAATTTCGGCGGGCTGGTTAGAACCACGATAGCTCAATTGGAAGAGCACCTGACCCGGTATGTCAGAAGGGTGCAGGTTCAAACCCTGCTCGTGGAATTTTTTTCAACATTTGTGTTTTTGTAATTTCTTCGCAACAAAATTTGCGTTAAAAATTATATAAACATTTACTTAACCTAGTTTTAAATTCGGCTTCATTATATATCCAAAAAAAGAGAAGATTTGCAAAAAAATGAAATTTCCAAAAGGCAAATGTACCGTAAACTTGTACAAGTGTGTAATTTTTAATTATTAATAATAAATTGTAGTCTTTCATTAACCTGATCATTATAGTAGGTTAAACTAAATGTATACCTATAATGTGTTTATTGTTTTATTCAAAATTTTGATTTCTACACGACTTTTAATTGTAAATTAATCTAAGTAAAACTGACTTTAAAAGTTATATAGGTACTAAATAATGTGTAACCAAACTATTGACGAGTAGAATAGAAATAGAAAGCACTATTTTGGTAACACCTTATTTCTATATGATTATTTTTAATAAAAATGTGTAAATATTATATGTCAATAAAAAAAACTATTAATAATGAGGCCTAATCATTGATATACATAACCTACGTTTTTTTTAAAGAAGGAACCTACGCCTAACTTATAGACAAATATATTGATACATTCGCTTATAATTAATGTTCATTTTTAAATATTTTTACAATTACCTACAACCAGTAACTTAACTAATAGACTACAGCATAAAATTTATTTCCCATTAAATCGGGTAACAGTTGAGCAGCTGGCAACACAATTTTTCACGCTCACTAGCATCCTTGCAAATTGTCACAAATCTCGATGTCTAAATCGACAATGAGTTGCCGCATTTACGGAGCTATTGTTTGTAGGAAGCGCGGTATCTATTCGAGTGCAGCGAGACCTATCATTCATCTAAGTTCCTACCTATATTATTTTTGAGAATGTATTTTTTAGGCCCTAGTAATCATTTTTCTTGGTAATTCTACTAAATAGAACTCATTATTTCACTCGCACCCGCTTACGTATTTATATCTCGCGCTCACGCCTAGAGTGACTTTAAATGTGCCTAGCTAGATACCACCAAAACCAATCGAAACCAATCGGGGAACCATCGAAACTGTCCAGCGACAGAGGAAACATAATTTTATAGTTGTCAAAATAACACATTATATAAAGCCCAGCTATTATACTATGACAAAAGTATTATTATAATGTACTTTAAGGGTGCCTGGGAGGGGGTTGCTGCTGTACTAGGTGTCGCGATGAACGTGGTATTTTCTAACATTTTTGCAAATAAAATATATAAAAACTGAGCATTATACTATAACGAATTTGATACACAATTTTACTCACTTTTACTACCTGTTACCTGCCGAAGCCACCGCGACCTAAGCTCCATAGTCAGGGTTCGTTAAACCTGTAGGGTATTGTAGACATACATAGAAAAAATTTCAGCTTTTATAATTAAACGAAGGCCTGGGAGCCGCGGGCTCTTACTCTATTAGATTTATTTATTAAACAAATAGGTGAAAATAACTATTATCGATTTACCTGTTTATAACGGGTGTTTTTTTTAAAGGTTTGGTTTTTAAATTGGCCACACTGTTTCTGGTGATTGTCAATTTGAAAGTTGGCGGTATATTTGTGGTCAGCACGTTTTGCCATTTCTATTTTGAATAGACTTATTTCAGAAAAACGCTTGCAAATTGTGCAAATTTATTTTAAAAATCATGGTTCAGTTTGCCAAACTTACGGTGCACTACGTCCATTTTACGGTTGACATAATCATCCATCTGAGCAAGTTATTCGGAAAACCATGGATCGTTTTCGTACCACGCACACTCTAGTTGATAATATGCATCCACAAAGACGCCATACAGTGCGCACAGAAGAAGTTATTACTGCTGTGGAGAGTAGTGTTGAAGAGGACCCGAATGAGTCGATTCGCCAGATGAGCGCATAATTTCGCGTAATGGACCTGTAAGCTGGCCTCCACGATCGTCCTCCACACCTTTCTTTAAAGTTACACGTCCACGCAGATACACCACAGACGTTGGACCACTTGAAAGCCAACATTCGCCGCGTTAATGCCGATGTTGCTCGAAAAAGTGGTCGAAAATTGAACTTCTGGATTACGCTTCATTCGAACCAGCCGTGGCGTCCATATGCCCAAAATCAATTTTAAGCATTAATGGCATACGAATATCTATTAAATAAAACCAATACCACGATAATAAAATTTATTTTTACGTGTTTTATTTAATTTTAAATTATACCTCTAAAAAAACATCCTTTATATAGTAGTTAAGCCAGGAAAAAAATAGACAACCCAACGTTTGTATATTCTATAGGCTTCATACTTTTGGTTGTAATTTTTATTCGTTAAACTCATGAGTGCAATCTATCTATCTATATAAATAAAAATGAATCGCTAAATGTGTTGCTGATCGCAAAACTCGAGAACGGCTGAACCGATTTGGCCGATTTCTTTTTGTTGTGTTCGATGAAGTCTGAGGAAGGTTCTTATGGAGAGAAAAAACGTAAAAAAAATACGAGGAAAATAGTAAAAACAATAATTTTCTTATCCCCATACAAACCACTCTGTCCACAGCTGTCAAACATTTGACGTCAATCAAAACAAAACAAAGGCGCGTTAGGATTACCTTTGGTATGCCTTCAAGTTTTTTATTTTATTTATTTACGCGTCAAGTAATCAAACAAAAAAATATTGTGTACCATTAAGTAAGCATTACAATAAAAATATCATCACATTAGATATTACTAAAGTATTTCAATGTTATTCTATTTCTATTAGACTGCGACAGGCCATTAACTTTTGACAGAACGAAATCTGTCGGGGCAGCTATTAACATAAAAAAATCAATGTAACTTTGTTTTAGAGAAATAGGGCAGAACAAGGTCGGCCAGGATCGCTAGTATTTAATAAAAAGTCATTTATCAATTTTTTATTAATCATAATCTGGCCTAATCGGTTGTCTAATCTTTTTAGACAACCCATTCGAGATATATTTTTTAATATAAATTTGATATAAAATACTTTTCATCCATTAAACAGAATGGGTGAAGGTCGTTTCTAGTGCGGATCCTCTACTAATCCTTCGTGGCGTGGAGCAGTGCGCCCGCCTAGCGCAGCGGACGCCCTTAGTACTTTATTCTAACAAATAATCTGACCGATAGTCAATTTCTATTAAAACTTTATTTTTTCTTGTCAATTTCTACCAAAGTGAATAAAACATGACATATTAGGGATCTTACGTTTTGTATGTTACATACTAACCTTTTATCAAATTTTCTTATACTTATGTTAACATTATAAAAATTAAAGGGCAGTGCGTTTGTTTCACTAGCTAAATATGTATAGCAGACCGTAAAAATGAAAAAATAATGTCCCTTCAAAGCTACAGTGAAAGAAAAGGTAAATTCCGCTAAAAAAAAAGAAGTCAACTTCAAAAAAGACTTAAGGCCATAAACACACAATATTAAAAATCATTGTTATTACAAAAGCCTAAGTAACATAGTCTAATTAAATGTGTATAATAATATTAACAACCGGTATTGAGTTTTAGAAGTAATACACTTATTAATGAGTAAGAAAATAACGTCAATATCATAGATAAAGACCCAATAATAAAGTACACACGGTCCTCGGCAACTTTGGGCACTAACCATAAATGTTTGCCAGTGAAGTGAAGAAAAGTAGTAGTAAGTAGAAAGTATCAAATCAATTTCTACAATCAAATAAATTCAAAAATTATGGAAACTGATAACTGATTTCATTCAAAGCACATTCAAAACACATCTAGTCTGTAAGAAACAAATATCACTGCAGGTTTACTTGGAAAATAAAGATACAACAAAGTCAATTTCACATATATATTTAGTAGCTGACAAATAAACACATAATAATAAGCTTCGAATAAGTTATTTCGTGTTTTGTTACCTTCGTGTAAACACATGAAAGGAACTACACACATGAAAGGAACTAAACTACACTTCATTTCAAATTAGAGTAAAAGAGACATAGCCTATCCCACTGTTGGGCAAAGGCGTCCATCATTGAAATCAAGTATTCACTACAGTTGATGGGTAATGACTTAATCACCATGCTTGCCAAATGCGGGTTGGTAATCACAAACCCGGGTGTGAACTGAAAAATCCGGAGCACTTTGCCCGACCTGGGAATTGAACCCGGCACCTTCGGGTATCGAGCCGAGCGGTTCGCCACTCGGCCACCGAGGCGTTAGCGAGAACAAAGACAAAACACGGAATAGCCATTCGAAGCTTATTCTCTTTTTAATTGTAAGTCCCTTAATATTGGAAGGAAGTCGTCCTACGTAATGGCTTGGGTTTCCGATTCATATTGGGCATAGACTGGCAGTTACAAACTCTTCCAGGGCGTTTGCTAGTGTTGCTCACACGAGATGGCAGCATACACAGAGGTCTGACGTCATACCTATCAGCTGTCTTTGTGTTAGCAACAGCATCCTTCATTTGAACGCCACTCTTCATTTGAGGCTCAACCGCTTCCTCTGTGCAAACCCCTGACTTACAAATATCATATTTACCATAATCGGGCGTAGAGTTGTTAGTTTGACCCGTTTGTGTGCTACAGCAAACTTTACCGATTTCATAAGAGTTCTCAGATTCTGCTTTTGATGAGCTAATGGATGTACACTGGTCCGTGTTCACTCCAAAACTCTTGTTAGACAAAGAGCAACAGGCTTCAGAGATGTCTTCTGAGGACTTGGTATACCTTATCTCAGACGGATCACGTGATCGGTACATGTTCGATTTTGTTTTTTTAGCGTCAGTGGCACCACAACATGGACATGATATGTCCTCAGCCTTTTCAGCCAACAGTTTGGATTTAATAAACGAAAGTATACTGCATTTAGGTTCATTACCGTCTTTTTTTACTTCTTGCGTCTTCTCTTTTCCGCAGATGAGACATTTTGTCGTTTTGGCACAGAGACTGACTATGCCTTGAAGTTGTGACATTGAAGAGTTTAGGGACGGCGTTCTACACATTGGACAGGTATGCTTAGGTGTGACTTTTTTAGTCTTTTCACATTTAGGACAGTTGTTCTTGTTCACCTTGCCGTGTGCTGCTTTTTCCTGAGCCGATTGACATTTCTGGCAGTACGAAGTTTCTGAAACGCCTCTTTTGCTTTTGCTTCCCTTACTTGATTTATCTTTACAGTTTCCGCACACAAAAGAATCTGAACCCTTGATTTTGGATGAATAATTGCACGTCAAACATTTTGAATGATCCTCTGTACTATCTGTGTCATACTTTTTGCGTTGTGATAAAATAACCGGCGGGGGTGGTGGCTTGGCTATAATTTTAATGGCACAAGTTGATTGATCCGTTCTTGATTTGGCTGAGCGTTTCAAAGCCGGTTTGCTAGGCAATTTACTCGGTATAACGTCTATATCAGTACATGAAGTACATGCGTCCCTCCATATTGCGTCCGTGGACCCTTGTTTTCTTGAAGCAGAGCTATTCCTATCATGACTAGAACAAGGGAAACTGACTGTATCACTATTTTCCGTTATATTTTGGCACGAAAGACACTTGTCAGCTTTCGATTGAGTTGATAGCTGACGAGATAAAGTTTTGCGGTTGTCGTCGTCTGTTGCATAGCAACGGTTATGATATTCGGATTTCGTTGCTCTAACATTGTCCATTTTTACTGACATGTGTGGACATGATGGAGTTTTCCTCTCCGTTTTAATAGTAGTTGTCTGTATCTCCTCTGTAAAAGTTCCATCTCTATTCCGATGCATAGTTACTTTCACAAATTCTTCTGTTTTTGTTTCTGTATTTTCTTCTTGTCGCTCAGAATCCCCCTCGTACACAGCGCTGTCTTCTTCTGAATCAGATGGTTCCGCTGGAGTATAACTTTTTAACGTTCCCCTAAATTTACTGCAGTTTTCGATAAACTCTTTAGTACCTTTGGAAGACATACCTTCATGTTTTGCTAAACTTTTAACAATGTCGTCAATATGACTCAACAAATGTTCCAGTCGCTTCGTGTCTTCGTTGTTATTTTGATCTGCTGCTAATGGAGTTATACGTGAAGTGACTGATGAATTTGTGGAACAGCAAATAGGAGAGTGTGCTTTTTTCTTATATTTGGGCTTTACATTTTTGGCTTTTATATTCTTCTTTTCCTTTTTCTCTTTTATTCGTTTGATTCTAAACCTCTCCTCTCTTTCCTGTTCTTGCAGTTCGGTTAAAATGTAGGAGATAGTAATCATAACCCTTGGCAATACAGTCTTTGTTAATACATTCTTTCGCCTGTCAGACAAATGATTTACGTTAAAAAAACTAACAAAAAATTAAGGCGTGGCCAGAAACTCACCCTTCCTGGCTTGAACTCATTTATATTATAATTATCATCTGTCACCAATACACTTTGAATATTTGACAATTATATTTTTTTTAAGTTAATAAGTTATACTTCTATCATTAAGTCAACTTTCGAAACGTGAAAGTTTAAACTAACACATAAGTATGATAAAAAGACGACTATAGTAAAACTTTAAATAATGTGTAAAATGTTTTATTCAGCACTACATAGGAAGAAGTTTTTAAAAATGTGTGATTTATTTTGTAAACTCCATGGATGATGACTTCATTTTTATACTATGTTGCGATTGTGATAAAATCATTGAATTACTGTTTAAATCAAGCCCTAGCATACTGTCATTTGTAAGCCATTTCATGTCTATTGAAATGCAATGTTTTAAATGAGGTTCTGCTAAGGGTATGAATTGTAATATTTTCTCTGATTTTACTTTTCTCGGGAAACTAAATAAACGCTCATCGACGTCAAATCGCATAACAGTACAATCTTCATCTTCATCCGGAATATTTTCAAACGAATCACTAGCAATATCGTCATCATCTTCATCTGCTAGACTAGTGGTTGTAGGATCATGTCTACTCCTTTTTATTATAGTTGTCTCAGTTTCTTCCCGAATCGTTCCATCTTTATTTAATGTGCGTGTTACTTTAACAATTTTTTTAATTCTTTTTTCAAATAACCCAAGAGAATCATTATGTTGTAAAACTCGTTCACCTGATCCTGGCTGTGAACAGGTTATGCATGATTCCACAGGTGATTGTTGTTCACTATATTGTGAACTACAAGACTGACATGGTGGCGATAATAAAGGGGGTTCCATTTCGCATACGTGCTTTGAACTAGCCTTATTGCCACAAGAACAAAAACCTTGGCAGGGCAGCTTCGCCAACGAGCTAGCTCCTTTCAAAGCATACTTGTCTTTGCTTTGCTCTATCTCATAATGTTTTAAAACTTCATCTAAACTGTCACTAAGTAACCCCTCTGCTTTTAGATCTTTGAGTAGGACAAGTGCATTATTGATGTTTGTATTAACCTCACTATAATCTTGGAGATTTACTTCTTTCTTATCTTTGTATTCAAAAAGTTTCTTAATATTTTCACAACATTCAATGAAGTCATTAATATTTTTTGATATTGGACATTCTCTGTTATGTATGTTGCTTTGTATATTATCCGTTGGTTGTAGTTTATTCGTTTTACTAGTATCCAAATTATCTTTATGATTTTTGCAACATGCAGCTAATTTCTCTAAACTTTTTGTATACATTCCTGCTCGTCTGACTTCAGAAGAATTTTTTTCTAAGTACCCAACTTCACTTTTAAGCATATCTAGTTTACTTTCATCAAATTGCACTTTCGGCGTTTTTATATAACTTTCAATTTTTTTTTGTACAGATTCGCATGCCTTTACTATATTTTCAATGCTAAGAGTGTACCCACGTTCATTATTATAATGTTTAGTTATTTCCATTGCCTCTTTAATACGACGCTCGAGACGTTCTAGTCGATATTTAGATTCATCTGACCAGGTTCTACCATGGGCCGGATTCGTAGTGACGCCTAATTTATAACCAGCACTCGCCACACGGCTACCACAAGTATCGACAAAATTGTCTACACTGTTACACACACTACTGACGAGTGGTACAGTTTTGGTGAATTCACGAGCGAGTTCCATAACCTCATGTATATGTTTTTTCAAATAATCTAAACGATCTCGTAAGTTGGAGTTAACTTCAGCGTTATCTAAATCATCGTCGGTCTGAAAAAAGCTATCTATTTTCGTTTTAGCTTCTTCGCAACCGTTTAAGAATTGATCAATGTCTATTTTATTCAAACCTAGTTGTACCACGTCCTTTCCTGTTGCAATTATTACCGTTAGTAGTTTCTTAAGATGTTTTAATCTGCAGTTTTCTGCTTCTTTTTCGGAAAGTAGATTAGCCATTTGATGTACGGATTCTTTTAGTTCAAACTGTTCTGGCGTATGCACAAACACCTTAACCAGTGTTTTATCTGATGAATGAGTTTTACATAATTCCTCATTCATTGATTTTGGTTCGACTTCTATTTCGTTCTTTTTCACTGAACTAATATCTTTTTTGCACACAGAACATACCTTTTTCTTAGATTTTAACTTATTCTTTTTAATTATTTTAATACGAAATAATTCTTCTCTGGCAGCTTCTTGCATTTCAATCAGAATGTATGCAATAGTCAAATTTGTTCGAGGTATCACAATTTTATTAATCACGTTCAGTCGTCTGTTGACAAATGAAATTTTTAACCAAAATTCTAAACAGTGCTGCCTTAGACCACCCTTCTTTCTTTCTAAGGACTAAGCGGAAATATCATGTCATAAAATTTAAAAAAATAAGGGTAAGATATTACAACAACAATAGAGATATTGACAACAACAACAAATAATTCCAGAACATTAAACAAATAAGTTAAATCATGTAACAGTTCTTTATAACATTGACCTATTTGTTTACTGACCTAAGCAATTATTTCTGTAACCTAAAAAGTTATTAATAAACACTGAATTGACATAGGGTGCGTTCCGAGTCACGATTACATCGATTATAGCGCTACGAACGCTCACAGCCGTTCCGAGTCGGATATCGCGCTAAAACCGACAAATGACAGATGTTGATTCGGAACGCTCGTTACTGAGCCTACGTTATTCATAACCTCGAACTTTGTTTGTTTTTTTTTTCTTTTTATTCGTCCCTCACAATAAGGCTGACAAAATCCATGTTTGAAAATTTAAAAGTTAAAACACACGGCTCACGCGACCAGACGGCGCGGCGCCGGCGCCGGCGGTGGCTACTTTTGACATTGACAGCTAACTGACAGGGTGCAGTAATTTCGCTCCGAGGCATATCACTGTGAGCGCAAGATGGCGCAGACAATGACGTCATGAGTGACGTCACGCTAGATTTCGTGAACACGCTCACGGCGATTCGGAACGACTGTTATCGCGCTAATATCGATATAATCGTGACTCGGAACGCACCCATAGTAATCATAGTTCAAACATTATAATACAATTTCTATAAAAAAAATCGTTTTGACAGTTTAACTCAGCACTATTAACTATTTCTGATAGATGAATTTGATGAGCTGAATATGGTACCATTAGGAGCCACTTCAAGTTCCGTAGAAGCGTTCGCTCTCGCTGATACAGAATCTTGGTTTTCATTGTCCTTTTGGCTTTCAAATAGCGTTACACAGTAAAAGTCAAAGTTTTCACTGGTAAAGTTAATCGACGATACGCAATTTCGAATAATAGGACAAACAATCGCTGGTATGAACATTAACGTTTCTGACCGCACTTTCCTGTTACTAAATGCTGATTTATTTTTCACCGTAGCTGTACTGACTGTTCTTAACTTGGAGTAAGGTGTTGATTTGGATGAGGTACTAGAGGACACATGTAAACTATTTTTGTTTGAAGCATTGCGAGGTCTGTTCTCTATTTTTGTTTTAATAACTTTCCTTTCTTCTAGTATTGTTCCATCTTCCTGTTTGGTCCGAACAATTTTTGTGATTTGACGATATTCAGTTTCGAACACTCCTAGTTCTAAGTCTTCTGCTAACTCTTCATCGTCCATTAATTTCTGGCATGAATCACATATTTTTAAACTGTGGTCGCTACTTTCCTTCTCGTCACTAAGATCTGTCGGATCATCAACCATGTCAGTTGTATTTATGCTCTCATGGCTTATTTTTAAACTGAGATCGCTACTTTCCTTCTCGTCACTAAGATCTATCGGATCATCAACAATGTCAGTTGTATTTATGCTCTCATGACATACATCATTTATGGAAATTTCAATTTGTTTTGGAAGGCTTTCTTCTTTTGGTTTTATAACAGGAGGTTGAGGAGATGTAGGAGGTAGTTCGATATGTATTTTACGTTTATCCTTTAATTTTTGTTTAATTTCTAATATCTTTTTTGTTCTAAAAAACTCTTCTCTAGCAGATTCTTCCATTTCAGAAATAATGTATTTTATGCTTGCATCCGTTCTTGGTAGTACCACCTTTGCTAGTACGTTCATTCTCCTGTCAAAGATTTGAAATATGCATAAACAGTTCATTTTTTATATATATCTCAAGCTGCCGTGTCTATCCAGGACTGCACGGGTTACTATTACATTAAAATTAAATCATTTAATTATAGTGTTAATGGTATATTATCGAATGTTTCTTTGTCTATCCTTAAAATATCTTCTTCAAAGTCTCCTTCCGGCTTAAGATGGGTTACGAGTTGAGCAAACGAGGATCCTCCAAAGGTATTTCGTTGAATCTAAACAAATTATTTTTATATGAAATGTATCATTTAAATACACCCTTTGAATTGTTTTGTTAAAAAAGATTAACCCACAGTGATATTTGTTGATAAACAGAGGAAGATAATGTAAGTTGTACAACAACTATGATTTAAACCGATTTTGTCAAAATCTAGCAGCGTTTTCTCCGTTTTTAACCGTTAACCATAATTCGTTAATACAGTTATTTTCGATTTTACTGTGCGATTTATACTAATCAAGATACAGGTAAGTACATTTAATTATATCACATAGCTTTATTAGGATTAGGATTGTTATTTTTTTTAACATTTAGTAAATAATAACTCTGATTTTTTATCGTTGCAGCAGAAGTGTATTATTACTACGCTAGTCAATGATTACTACGTTTATTTCCTCAATAGATGGCGCTGAACAATTTTCGTAATTGCGGTACAAAAGTTTTTTATTCAAAATACCATATCACCAGTATTGTTTTACTACGCTTACAGTTATTGTATTTGTCACAGATCCAAGGGATCTAAGTACCCCGTCCAGTCCTTAGATAGGTGGAAGGGTGAGTTCATGGGCCGCTTCACAAATAAAGCTAGGTTTACGTCTAAATCTAATAGCTAACTACGTCAATATAAACATCTAGACATTACCCTGGCAACGGTTCGGCACCTAATGCAACATCAGTACAACAACAGTACAATTGCTAGTACCACGTGGAGAGTTGACGGTAGAACTAAGTTCGAATTCGACAGACGCGGACGCTTAGACAAGAGTTGCAATGTTTTGCCACTAGAGGCGCCTCTTGCACAACTACGCAAACGTCCGACTTTTATCTACCATATTTTATTTTAATTTGTGTTTTGTTTTGTTAAGTAATTTGTTTGTGACTCCGTCTATGTATACAACGCTTTTATGACGTATTGACGGAACGCGGTGACAGAAAAGAGTTTGATGGCCTCCTTGGTCCTACATACATTGTACAGTCAGCAACAAAAGTCGTTGAGCACTTTAGTACTCTGTCAAAGCGAGTAATGAATCGAACAGGCGCTTCCAACTATGTTATTTTGACACAGTGTTTCGGAACTCTGGTTGCTGACCATACAAGTGTTCAAGCCAAGTCGATGACGAACCGGTGCCAAAACAATATGTACACAAAACTGAAAGCTCGATACAAACCTAACGTTCGTTTACTGTTAGAGTTACCTATTAAGAATTCAAACTATTAACAGCCAGAAAATGTTGATTCGCGAGATTAATTATCATATCATGCAAACAGTCTTCGAGTGGCCGATGTTTAGTGTTACTGGGAGAGGGAAACCTCAGCAGTGGCGTTAGCCAAAGTGACCTTAAGAAAACGATAGCGAAGTTCGAAAAGAATAAAATGTATGGGATTGACATAAGATTGACCACGTGATTTAGCGCGGCTTATGTCAACTCTATAAAATTTTATTCTTTTCGAACTTCGCTATCGTTTTCTTAATGTTACTTTGGCTAAGCCTACTGGTCCCACTAAGATAAGACCGATGTTTCAGCACAGTGGCACATCTTTCTATCCAAAACTGTAAAATTTCATCAATCAATATTCAACCATATTATACAATGTTATTTTTAGTTTATACGAAACCTGAAAACTGTTTGTTCAGAATCAGTAATAGAATCGATTTCAATATTTTTTATACCATGTTACATTTTGACCAAATAATATTTACAAAATCTCAACTATAGTATACCTTACTAAAAACACACAATGGGACAGCACAAAAAGCTTGTAACTTCGTGAGTTTTCAAGATATTTTTTTATTTTTTTTTGTACTGATTTATTTGTATTTAAATGAAAATATTTGTCCCGTGTTTCGGTTTTCATATAAACTAAAAATAAGGTTGTATAACCCTATCCATCCATAGGGAAGGCTCGTTCCCCAGCCGTGGGACCATAAAAATGAAAGTTCAAAGTCTATTGAGTAACCAAGTTATAAGTCATAGTAAGGGCTATTTTCAAAAGTACCGGCCAACAAAAATACTTAATATTTTATTAGACAAGTTTAACATAATGAACATTTTTCATTACAACACCAAAGTTGTAAGTCCAGTCTTTGAATTATTATTCAACCGCTTATTATTTATATTCTGTCAGTGTAATAAAAATTATGTACTATTTTTTTTCCAGCAGCGCGTGTGACAGGCGTTCGAATGTGACAAAACAAACATCTGAATAACGCATTTAAATATTTTTATAAACTATGTAAAAATATTATCTTTGAACCTCATTTAACAATACAAAAAATGATCCGACAGGTTGGGTTCCATAGTAACAAACGAATAGAATAATATAAGTTAATAAAATATAATAATATTTTCGATTGGCCGGCATTTTCAGAATTAGCCCAAAAATGAATGGACGGTGAATGATGTCCTTTGACAGTCTGTGGTAGTTTGATGCGCATGCGTGTGTACAGTGCCGGATTAAGCTAGCGCGGGGCCCGTAGCAAAAGTGAACAGGGGCTCTTGAATTGCATATTTGACGACTTCTGTGGTCAAGTGGCTAACACATCGGATTTCATGGTGTCGCCATCTTGGAGGTCCCGGCAGGCTTATTGCCGAAAAAGCAACCAGTTGTTGATTGTATTTCTATCTTCGAGTATCGAGAGTACGCTTGACATAACGAGTTATTCGTCAACACGCACACTTTAAACTCGCACAGATGTGCGAGATGGCACTTTTTGATTTTACCTATGCTGCGTTGTTTTCTCGCTGCACCAGTTGTCCTTACGTCTGGACTCCATTTCCACTTAACATCAGGTGGAGTGGAGTCATTTGCCGAGCTATGTATAAAAAAAAAAAAAAAAAAACCTATTATTTGTGTCGTCAACTCGCACAACATTTAAAGTCTGAGGTGATGTACAGTCAATTACAAAAAGGTTTTAGTGTACAAAAGATTTAGATTGCATCGAGCTTAAAGTTGCAAGCCGCGTTCATAAAGACACAGAGGCCAACATTATGAATAAGGAATAAATAAAAAAGGAATAATAATAAGAATAGGATTTATTAAAATCCCAAAAATATATGTCATAGCACTTAAACTGGCCTTTATAGTTACTTCGCACTTCGCTCAACGTCTTCACAAACGCACTTTACAGCTCTCCAGTCTTAAATATATGTTATTAATAGACGTTTCACCATTACTTACATACGGTTGATAGACAATGTTATTATTTTTTTCTTTAAAAACGATACATACTTTCAAAATAGCAACTTGAAACGTTTATTTTTTTGTTAACATTCGCATGACGGAGACAGTATAATCAGACACATTCTTCGCATTTAGGTAATGGTGGAACAAACTAGAAACATGTATTACTACACAAAGTATAAACAGTTGGGCAGTTTCATAACTATGATGATATTGAAGCACGAAATCGGTACGACGCACTGTGAAACGACTTCATACATACGGTAGGACATAAGATCCTTGAAATAACAAATAAAATTTTCAAAACAAAAAATTTGCCGTTGTGTTCTTCCACCAAAAGGCGAAATATAACTATCATTATTATGATTTTCTTGGTAGGACTTATAATTTAGGAGTGAATAAAGCAACTTGTTTTATTGAGATGGATGGATTTGTATGGAGAACAACATTCTTAATAATTTTTTTAACTATTTACGTAAAATTTTCTTCAGATACACCATGGTGCCACAAATTAATGTGCACCTTGGAAGATATAATGGAAATCAAAGAAAAACTATAGTTTTCTTTATCGACCAATATCTATAAATCCAAAACTTTGAATTTATTAAGTGAGTGTACGCGTCGGCGGCAAGGTTATTTACTTACTAAGCGAGTTATTTTTTTATAATCATGGTATTGAGATCCGATTCGCGTCTTTAGTGGTAGGTATAGTCGACAATGAAATTGCTTTACCACCTTAGAAGTGAATTTTGTTTGCATATAATAAAACAACAAGTTCTATTTTTGTTTAAAAGACCAAGTGACAGATACGTTGTCATTATTGACAATGAGCCTTAGCGAAATTTTATTGTAATGGTCGACTATACAACCACTAAAGATGACCTCCTACAGAAAATCCTGATCAAAGTTAACAATAAATCGACATTGCTGTAAAATATAAAGTAGTGTTGCATGTTTGTAAGGTTTCTTGACATCACCAAAGTACTTAACTCAAAAAACGTATATTACCTACCTACCTACCTATCTTCTAAGTAAAAAGAGTACTTAGCAGAACTCCAAAACATTATTTATAATGTTATATCGTACGGATAAGCACAGTCCCTTCGTCTCACCTGTGGCGGTAGCCAAAGTAACATTAAGAAAACGATAGCGAAGTTCGAAAAGAATAAAATGTATGGGATTGACATAAAATTGACCACGTGATTTAGCGCGGCTTATGTCAATCCCATACATTTTATTCTTTTCGAACCTTGCAATCGTTTTCTTAATGTTACTATGGCTAACGCCCGTTCCCAATAACCTATCTATCTGTTGTTTTGCCTACTATAGATACAAATTTGACATAAGCTCTATACAAATTATGTCAAATTTCTAACTCCAGTAAACAAAACAAGAGACAGATAGAATATAGGGAACGGGCGTAAGCCTACTGATGGTAAGTGACGATAAGGACAATGGTGGAAGCGCACTTCACCCCGGATCCTCAACTACTGCAGCACTGGCTATCTTATCTCTAGCTGCCGGAACACAACAATGCTATAAACATTGATGATATCGCGACATATTTAGATAAGATGGTGGTAGCTAGCCAGGCGGACAAAGAAGCCCTACCACCAACCAAACCGAGTACACAAACATGTACCCCCGCTGGGAATCGGACCTGGGACCTCTGCTCCGGGTCTGAGACTGGCAGTTTTTGCTACTAGACCACATAATTTTGAGCCTTTTTTCCATTACAGGTAAGAGAGATTCCAGCTGGCTTTCGAATTACCAATGAGCTTGACAAATTTTCGGCCACCCATCTGGCACTGACTCTACTGTATGGCTGCTTAGCATTTACGATAGGGGATTCTAAATTACCAAACGAATACCGAATGAAACCGTTGACTGACGCTACAACCAAAAAAATCATAATAATTATGAACACTTGCAAAAACAAAATAGGTTTAATTGAACAGTTGCTGAAACCCAAAAAAAACACTGAGTCATGCGTCATCGTTTTGTGCTTCTCAAACATCATCGCAGTCATTGAAAACCCAAACTAATTAATAGTAAAGAAACACTCGTTACAAATCTACCCAAGTTTCTATTTAACATATTTATTTTACCAGAATGGTGTGCAAGCTAAAAATTAATTGAAGACGACCAACACCCCAGTCTCGGATCGGGCTTAATACCTAAAGCAACCAGTTGTTTATTGTACAATCGCAACGCGACTACACTAGTTGCGGTTGATAAATTGGTATTACTGACACAAATAATGATCGCTCGCTTAGTGCATTTGCGATTAAAATGTATGAACATAGGTACGGTCGCCCAAAAAATTGGTTTACCACCCAAAGGTTGAATGTCGCATGGCATTCATAGGCGATAAAGATTAGTTTCGCTTGCAGATCGATCTGACAATTTCTATTGCCATCTTTATTTGATTTACAGTTTGTTACGTGACAGCTGCTCTTAGTTTGAACTTAATGAAACCAATGACGTCGTAAATTCAATGGCCGGGGGATGATAAATAATTATTATAGTCAAAATTGAATTGCCAATAATATTGTGTGTGCTTTACTTTTTTCTTATATTTCAAAAAAAGAAAGGCAGGCATTACCTAAAAAGAAAAGTAAAGACACGATATTAAATTTATGAAGTGGTTTTGCGCCCTTTCAGCAATAGTCAAGTAGGTAGGCATTGAAGATGTTATATAAATGCAGTTGAGTAAAAAAATAATACGGAAAATAAATCGATTTTTCTGAGGAAAATAATAGAAATTTGGAAATTGCTAATTATATTTGACAAAATGTCAATTGTCAGTTTTCTTTTTATCAAAGAGAATTTGGTTGTCTATTTAGATAGTATTTATTACTTTTATTAAAAAAAAAATCATTTACAGTAATTAATATCTTCATCATCATCATCATCATCAGCCTATACTAGTCCACTGCTGGACATAGGCCTCTCCAAGTGCACGCCACCGAGCACAATCCGCGGCTATTAATATCTTATCCATTTGTAATAAAGGTTAAAATGTCATGCACTTATTAAGTGACCTACGACGTATGAATACTTATCATTAGGTTTACTTACGTCATTATTATGCATCTCTTTCAGTGATATCTAGTATGAACGTTGTTGTAATTTTCGATGACTAGAAAACTAAATTAAAACTGTTACACCACTTTCTTGGGCCACTGTACATGTAATAGTTTAAGCGGTTTGTGTCCGTAATACCGATTTATCACCGCAACTAGAGTGCGGTCGCGTTGCAATATTGTACAATTAACAACTGGAAGCTCTTTTTCGATAATAAGCATGACTGTGACCACGAACCCTACAAAGGGTTCGAAGAAACGTAAGCATAAAAAAATATGTAAAACTAAACGCAAGTAGATTCATACAAAAGTATTTCATTTCAATACGTAGTGTTTGCGTAAACTGTTGAAAACAATAACTAACATGTTATACATTAGTATGTTGGTACCCACAAATGATGTAGTTTCAGTATTAATATACAAGTTTAATCATCATCATCATCATCATCATCATCATCATCATCATCATCATCAGCTCATTTCATGTCCCCACTGCTGGGGACGGGCCATAAACCACCACACGGGCCCAGTGGGGCTTAGCGGTTGTTAAAGATAGCTAATGCAACCGGGACCAACGGCTTCACGTGCCTTCCGAAGCACGGAGGAACTCGAGATGATACATTTTTGGCCACCTATCCGATGACCGGCTTTTTGCAAAAGTTGCTATCGCAAATCGGTATAGTATTAGTTTTTCGCCGCCAACAATAGGCAGGCAAGCAATATTTTTCTCAAAAGAAAAAAAAACCTTACTGTATCCATATTTAAATTCGCCTCACAAAAACTGTTTTGAATACACCGGGCCAGGCTACAGGCACACAGTATAGAGACTGCAGTATGTAAATTTCATACTGATGCGCTTGAGCAACGGACACATGGACAACCCCCGATCCGATCCGAACGGGACGGGGACACGCACTAGTGCGCTGCGTGATGCCGTTTCCTCTAGAAAACCTCCGAAGGTGATTCGTTTCACACGGCTTGTGGAACCCTTTAAGTTTCTCGCTGCCCCCAAACAAGCCCGATGAAGCTGAAAACTGCCGTCTGAGGCAATCAGCAAGCTCTGTCCAAAAAAAACCAGCCAAGTGCGAGTCTGACTCACGCACGAAGGGTTCCGTATAAAAACATATAAAAACAACAAGGGAACAATTTTAACTGCAATCATACATTTTTAAATAATTGCCTGGTTCAACCGGGAATCGAACCCGGTACACGAGAAAAAAATCATTCTGTAGTTTTATCATACCGATCGGAAGGCTTCATCATAAGGATTATTTTTTGCTAATTAACATAGCATCAAAAATAAAAGGAAGACCATGAATTTTGACATTTTTAATTCAAAATTAATCAATTTAATTTATCAAATGCTTAAAATGAGTCCCATTCTGTTGAATACAAAGTCGTACTCTTTGGTGAATATTTAGAATAATACGTCTAAGTTCTGTTTGTAGCTCGTGGAGACTTTCATACCGGTTCTTATAAACTAAATTTTTTACATTTAAATTTTACATTTCAATTAAAAATGTCAAAATTCATGGTCTTCCTTTTATTTCTGATGCTATGTTAATTAGCAAAAAATAATCCTTATGATGAAGCCTTCCGATCGGTATGATAAAACTACAGAATGATTTTTTTCTCGTGTACCGGGTTCGATTCCTGGTTGAACCAGGCAATTATTTAAAAATGTATGAATGCAGTTAAAATTGTTTTAAAAATTAAAATAAAGTCTTCTTTCAGTAAAATGTTCCATCTACAATAATTAAGGTACTTTCCCTCCATGTGGCATGGCCGTGGGACGCTCTGTATAAATAAAACAAAATTGCCCAATCTTCTCTAACCCATTTTGATTTTGCCAATTCCGATTACCGATGTAAGTGTCGTGTCATTTGCGATAACCGCAAAAACCGATTAACGATACTTTTATATTGCGATAAAATCAAACTTATTGTTTTCTCAAGTTTACGCGAACACTACACATTGAAACTTAGTACCTAGACAAACCTAAAATAGGCTTTAAGATACTACTAACCGATATTTGTAATTATATTTTTGTTGATAAAAATAAATTTAAAAAAAAAAACCACTTTTTCGCATTTACTTGCGTTCATTTTACAATTTGACGCACAAAACCCAAAAGAGCAAAATAAATGCAAGTAGGTCCACAAAAAGCAATTTTAGTACATATTCTTATGGCGATTATATTACTCTACGGTAGAACGGGGTGTAACATTGATCACACATCTCCTGTTCTTTAAAGTGGTCTTCAGCATGTAGTTCTACAGCATGAATTTGGAGGTGATCACACAAAAGACTCCTAGAACGCTAGGGATGACCATTTCAGTAGCTACATAAGGATAGATCCTTAAATAGCTATAGATAGCTGTGATCAATGTTCCACTTGATTCGAAAGTAACCCGTCTCTAGGTAAACACGCCTGCACTTAAGGACAATGCTCACCTAGTATGGAAAATTAACCCAGGCCCGGCGCATATGATATGTATCTCAAATTACTGGTAATAATGAGTAATTAATTATTAATTACGGCTTAAGGGGCATCACCGAAATATTTTTCTAAATGTATAAAATGGCTATTCAAGGTATTGCAGGGGTCATAAAAATGTTTTAGTAAAAAAATCTAAATAATTTATTCAGTTTAGGCTACAAGTAGCTCTTGTGAATGTCACTATGCCATCGGTTCGTAAGTCTACTCTGGGCGGGAGATCTTGTACTGAGAAGAACCGGCAAGAAACTCAGCAAGTGTCCAACTCAAAAGGATCATTAAATCGCTAAAATGGGTGTTTAAGGCGACGCCCCGCTAAACAATAAATCTCATACGTTTTGATACGAGCGTTTGCGCCCCGTACCATAAGAAAATCTGGTTTTTTTTTCCTTCAAATTAAAACTACAAATTATTTAAAAAAAATGAACTACAATTTTGAAGTGTGTGTTTAGACTAATCTACAAAGAAAATTTAGATGCTTAAATCGGTCTGGTTAGCCTGTAAAATGTGAATCTATGTTTTAAAAGAGGTTACTCTACTTTGATATTTTTTTCTCAGTTATAAAAGTTGAAAAATCGTGTTTCTGCAACTAACAAAATGAAGTCAAATTAATGAAAAATCATGTCATCAAATATCACTTTCATATCTTTTGTAATTGTTGGGAAAAATCAAGATCCCGCCACGTAAATTACCAATGCGTCGTCTTAAAAGTACCTAAGTGACAGAGGGCATCATCCAAATATTTGCCATGACTACTACCAAAAGTGGCTACTGACGACCTCCTTGGTCGAGTGGTTTGCACACCGGTTTTCAAGGTGTCGCCATCTCTGAGGTCCCGGGTTCGATCCCCGGTTGGGTCAATTTAGAAATTATTGTTTTTCTAAATTGTCTCGGGTCTGGGTGTTTTCTTTGTATAACAATTATGTATTTAAGTAGTTTAAGTATGTTTATCCGTTGTCTAGTAACCATTTAACGAGTTTCATAACGAAGCTTCTCTTGGGCTAGATAATTGGTGTGAGTGTAGGAAAGTTTAAGTTTATAGTTTACTGTCATCAAAGAAAAAAAAAATAGTAGTACTTAGTAGTAGTAGAGTAGTTACATGAATCATTTTATTACTAAAACATTATTCGTTTTCCAAATCTAAGATAACAACGTCCTTTATGTGTCCCGGATGATTGAAGTTATGATATTAATAAAAAAAAGTTATTATTAGAGTTGTTATTTAAAAAAAGGTTTCGATGATTTCCGTAGGTTTGTAGCAATTAGGTACTAACCTACTTAATTGTAAACACCCATTTTAGCGATTCAACGAACCTATTACTAAAACATTAATATAATGTGAACCTATTACTAGGGCACGCAGTTTTACATACAGGAGGTGCAGTGTAGGCATCATACAGAGTTCATGACCCTGCTAGTGATGGGTTTAGCTTGTTTTGATTTTAAACTAACGACAGATTAACTTTGTTTGTAAATGCAAAAACAAATTAAATTGCGCTTATCTTACTAGGGTATTTATAGAAAGGGTCTATACTAGGGATAATTTGAAACCTTTGATTATGGCTGAACCTGTCTGGTACACGTTGTATAATGTGAACCCTGCAAAACTTCGAATAGCAATTTCACACTTTTACAAAAATATTTAGATGATTCCAGCTATGCAGCATTTGATTACTCATTTTTAGTAATAATCTGAGATACATTTCATTTCTGGCGGGCCTGGGTTTTATTTGAGCATTGTCCCTTCCTCATTAGACTTTGAATTTGAAGTCTGTGGTATATGCTTGAAAATTAATGAAGAAATTCGACAGTTTAGGATGCTTAGTCTTATATCAGTCTGTACATAATAAACAACTTACTTGGTAGCGCTTTTGTGTGCTGCGTCGACCATGAGAAAGCTGACTCGCAACTCCAGCATTAGCACCAGGCGTTTGAGCAACTCGAGCCAAGCTATTTTAGCCTCGTGGATCGGCTGGCCTCCATTCTCTATACCGAGGTGTTCGTACGGCTCCACACCGCTCTGCAAAGCGTTTTAACATTTAGTCTATCATCATAATCTTAGCCAAAAAACGCTCCATTGCTGGACAAAACTCTCCTTCAACGATCTCCACTACGACCGGTTTCGTGCTGCTCGCATCCAGCGGCTCCCGCGACCTTCACCAGATCGTCGGTCGGTCGTATGTCCACGGCATTGCCGGGGATAAAGAATTGCACCACCCCCTCTCTTCCCGTGGGTGTCGTAAAAGCCGATTTAGGGACTATTCCAGAGGATGGGCAGCAGCATCTCTCTGAGGTTACCCTCAACTGGCAAAACCATTAATAGCTACAACTGTTAGGTATTAGATATCGCCTTTAACGTCATCATCATCATCACCCTACATCACTCCCCTGCTGGACATCATCTCAGCCAAAAGACGTCCACTGCTGGACAAAGGCCTCCCCCAAGGATATGAGGGGTATTTACCGTAATCGCCACGCTTGGCAGGCGGGTTGGCGTTCGCAGTAGGTTGAGGGTAACCTCAGAGAGATGCTGCTGCCCATCCTCTGGAATAGTCCCTAAGTCGGCTTTTACGACACCCACGGGAAGAGAGGGGGTGGTGCAATTGTTTATCCCCGGCACCACACAGGGGGACCTGCTGGACATAGGCCTCTCCAAGTGCACGCCACAGAGCACGATCCGCGGCTGCTCTCATCCAGCTCTTGCCAGCCGCTTGCGAAGATCAAAATTCAAAATTCAAAATCATTTACTCAATTTAGGCTACAAGTAGCTCTGGGTGGGAGATCTTATACTGAGAAGAACCGGCAAGAAACTCAGCAAGTGACCAGCTCTTTGTAACAGCGTAAAAAATATTGGAAAATGCCCTATCATAGCAGATCACTTTCTCGCTCCTTCTTGTTGTTCTTGTTGGAGGCCTGCTGTAGTCTTAGCCACTAGTGGCCGTTAATCCTGCGAGCTATGTGCCATGCCCAATAGTGCTTAACCTTTTAAGCCCCGATGCATTCGCTTTGTCTGGGTTAGTTCATACAAATCTTGTGCTTAACTTCTTCACAATAACTCAAAATTTCGCCTGCAGTTTATTTTATTTTATTTTATTTTATTCAGGACAATAAACAATTACACAATAACATATTATATCATACATAGTTATAAGCAAATGGAATCATTGTGCAACCAGCGACATTGTCCACAACAGAGGTAAAAAAAAAAAAAAAAAAATAACAACCACAATTAAGACAGACATTAAAATGCAACATGAAAAGACTTGCATAAAAAATATAAAATAAATCTACAACACTATTAAGTTGGTGACATTTAAATAACCAGTTACCAGGTTCACACCAATTTAATTAAAGTTACCAGGTTCACATGTGAACCTGCAGGGCGTAACCGGTTAAGACCACCTGTGTCCGACCCAGAGGCCCCGGGCTCGATTGCCAAGGAGTTTGTGTACTCGGTTTGGTTGGTGGTAGGGCTTGTTGGTCCGCCTGGCTAGCTACCACCATCTTATCTAAATATGTCGTTATAACATCAATGTTTGTAGCATTGTTTTGTTCCGGCAGCTAGAGATAAGATAGCCATGTGCTTCAGTAGTTGAGGTTTCCGATTGAAGTGCGCTTCCACCATTGGCCTAATCATCACATAACATCAGGTGAGATCAAGGCATTGTGCTTACCCGTAAAGTATTTAAAAAAAAGGTAATCGAGGGGTGAAAAACACTCGCTCTCTGCCAAAGGTGGTTGCTGTAAGTCTCACCTCGATAATCTTATACTGGATCACCTTCACTCCTGTCAACGCCTTTGTATGGGTCCCTACTGTCACGCTTGCCTGCAAATGAAACATTACAATCAGCTATTTTATCTTAATTTTTATTGAGGCGCTGTCAACCTGTGAAATGGGCTCACGATTATAGAAAAAGGACAACACACAACAAGCAACAACACCAAGAAACATATAATGTTATTATAATGTGGAGATCCTTGGGGGAGCACTTTGTCCAGCAGTGGACGTCTTTTGGCTGAGATGATGATTATGATGATGATTATAATAAACTAGCGGCCGCTCGCGGTTTCACCCGCGTGGTTCCCGTTCCCGTGGGAATATCGGGATAAAAAGTATCCTATGTGTTATTCCCGGTTATAAACTATCTGTATGCCGAATTTCACCCAAATTCATTCAGTAGTTTCGCGGTTCCCGTTCCCGTGGGAATATCGGGATAAAATGTATTCTATGTGTTATTCCCGGTTATAAACTACTTATCTGTATGCCGAATTTCATCTAAATTCATTCAGTAGCTTCGTGGTTCCCGTTCCCGTGGGAATATCGGGATAAAAAGTATCCTATGTGTTATTCCCGGTTATAAACTATCTGTATGCCGAATTTCACCCAAATTCATTTAGTGGTTTCGCGGTTCCCGTTCCCGTGGGAATATCGGGATAAAATGTATCCTATGTGTTATTGCTGGTTATAAACTATCCGTATGCCGAATTTCACCCAAATTCATTCAGTAGTTTCGCGGTTCCCGTTCCCGTGGGAATATCGGGATAAGAGTATCCTATGTGTTATTCCCGGTTATAAACTATCTGTATGCCGAATTTCACCCAAATTCATTCAGTAGTTTCGCGGTTCCCGTTCCCGTGGGAATATCGGGATAAAAAGTATCCTATGTGTTATTCCCGGTTATAAACTATCTATATGCCCAATTTCACCCAAATTCATTCAGTAGTTTCGCGGTTCCCGTTCCCGTGAGAATATCGGGATAAAAAGTATCCTATGTGTTATTCCTGGTTATAAACTATCTGTATGCCGAATTTCACCCAAAATCATTCAGTAGTTTCGTGGTTCCCGTTCCCGTGGGAATATCGGGATAAAAAGTATCCTGTGTTATTCCCGGTTATAAACTATCTGTATGCCGAATTTCACCCCAATTCATTCAGTAGTTTCGCGGTTCCCGTTCCCGTGGGAATATCGGGATAAAATGTATCCTATGTGTTATTCCCGGTTATAAACTATCTGTATGCCGAATTTCACCCAAATTCATTCAGTAGTTTCGCGGTTCCCGTTCCCGTGGGAATATCGGGATAAAAAGTATCATATGTGTTATTCCCGGTTATAAACTATCTGTATGCCGAGTTTCATTCAAATCCATTTAGTAGTTTTACGTGAAAGAGTAACAAACATCTAAACAAACTTTCGCGTTTATAACATTAGTAGGACTTCACTTGCAATAATGCTATTGTTTCCAAAATGGAGAATAATGAAATTTCCTTAATAGAAAAAATCTCAAAGTCACCTCTTATCAGTATCTATTTACAAGATTATCTTTAGTGTGTCGATGAAATGAAATATACCTACTTAACAAAGAATTTAAACGGGGATTAACGCAAACTAATTAGAAATGGTTTCATACCTTCTTTAAACCCGACTTTTCGACCGAGTTACACCGGCCGTGGTCACGGGCTGACTGGTCGAAACGTAGGGTTTAAAGAAGGTATGAAACATTTTACTAATTAATTAGTTAGAGTTAAACCCCGTTTAAATTATTTGTTAACTATAGAAAGTGAAAGTTTAAAAGTGAAATATACTTTTTCGTAATAAGTACTTTTTAGAAAAACGAAAAATAAAAACAAAAAAAGTAAAAATTTCTTATCTGTGTTTCATCATAGCGGGCACTAGTGTGCGGCGACATCCGTTTTTGTTGTAAAAAGAATAAAATGCAATATCATTGAATAATACTAGAAAGCAGGTAAAAACTCTGATACTGGACCTATTTCTTTTTAATGATTTAATAAAAAAGTTTCGATCACTGCTTCCCGTCCAACATTGGTGCAATTACCCTACGTTCAAACTATTTAAAAATGCCAAAATAATTGTCGCTATTTTCACTCATCAATAGGACATATTTTTAAAGGTTTACTAAAAAATAATAAAAAATAATTTCATTTCATTTCATTTCATTTCATTTCAAAAGAAAAAAAATGGAAACAAAAAGTTATCGCCACCGGGTGGACTCGAACCACCAACCTTTCGGTTAACAGCCGAACGCGCTAACCCATTGCGCCACGGAGGCTATATGTGACACGACGAAAATTAACATTATATAACTAACTTTTTTTTTATCACACAATTTTTTTTCTTTTATCAAAACAAAACCACTAATTAACTAGCCAAAAGTGATAACAATAAACTGCACTAATTATATAAAAATAAAGTTCATTTTGGCGTACAAAGTATGTTAAATATTATTATTGCATGAAATTTCGATCAATACAATCTGTATCAAGCAGGGCCAGCCATATTTCACATACCTAATCAGTTACTTTTAGTGAGCTGGTACACATCAAAACATTTCTTGATATCTCAGTCATTGTGGAAGTACATACTTTTGAAAATAATACGAGTTTATCGACATCATGACAACATTATACAATCAGCTGATTGGAGTAATGAACTCTGTCTAGTGTTACTACCTAAAGTTCACCTCTTTTGCCCCTGCTGTGAACCTAGTATTTTTGTGCCTATTGTGCCGACTCCGCCCGCTTTCAACTACCTATTTATTTTTGATAAAATTTTAAGGGTTCCGTTTTGTTATTTTTTTCACTAAGAACGAGTTACGACTACTTACCTACTTTTATTAGTTAGAAAAGAAAATTGAGACGTTCATTTAGTCAATTATTCTCTGTTCCTATCACCAGGTCAGGTCAGGAATGTGTTATCTATCAGGTCACTTCTGAGATTTTGAGAAAAATTTATGTAAATGTTATGTAGGTACCTGTAAAGTAATACTGTAAAAATGGTCAAAAAAGGTTTTTTTTTGTTGACAACGTAAGCACTGGTTACATTTTTTAATATTCAAAACATTACAAGCCGTAAATTATTAAGTCTCAACAATAATTTCGTTGTTTTAGTTTTCGCTTTAAAAATACAACATCAGTTTTAGTTTTAACTGATTTAGTTAAAATTTTAAACTGATTAAACCAAACGCGATTACACTCGCCTGCGCTAGCGCTACGTAACGTAGGTACCTACTCCGCATACTACCCCGCGCGCGCCTAATTAATAATTTGAACGGTGATAAAAAATGACTTACCTACTAATTTAAAAATGGGTAACATAAGTGTAATTTTCGATCCCTAAAAAGGCGGAGTCACAAGAAAGTGTGCTCGACTCCGCCCGCTTTCAACTATTTATTTTTGATTAAATTTTAAGGGTTCCTTTTTGTTATTTTTTTCACTAAGAACGACTTACGACTACCTACTTTTATTAGTTAGAAAAGAAAATTGAGACGTTCATTTAGTCAATTATTCTCTGTACCTATCACCAGGTCAGGTCAGGAATGTGTTATCTATCTAATCAAATGTAAATGAGGAGCTCGATGGCGCAGTGGTTAACACGCCCTGTCTGCGATTGCTGAGGTTAAGCAACTTTCGAAAAGGCCGGTCATCGGGTGGGTGACCAAAAATTTATCATCTCAAGCTTCTCCGTGCTTCGGAAGGCACGTAAAGCCGTTGGTCCCGGCTGCATTAGTAGTCGTTAACAACTACCAATCCGCACTGGGCCCGCGTGGTGGTTTATGGCCCGTTCTCCCTATCCATCCATAGGGAAGGCTCGTGTCCCAGCAGTGGGGACTTTATGAGCTGATGATGATGATAATGAAATGTAAATGTTATGTACCTGTAAAGTAATACTGTAAAAATGGTCAATAAAGGGTTTTTTTGTTGACAAAATAAGCAAAGGTTAATTTTTTTTAATATTCAAAACATTACAAGCCGTAAATTATTAAGTCTCAACAATAATTTCGTTATTTTAGTTTTCGCTTTAAAAATAAAACATCAGTTTTAGATTTAACTTATTAATTTAAAATTTTAAACTGATTAATTCAAACGCGATTACACTCGCCTACGCTAGCGCTACGTAACGTAGGTTACCTACTCCGCATAACTACCCCGCGCACGCCTAATTAATAATTTGAACAGTGATAAAAAATTACTTACCTACTAATTTAAAAATATTGCTAGTTTGGGTAACTTAGTCTAATTTTTGATCCCTAAAAAGTACTAGGGCAACTCCTGGTATAGGCGGAGTCAAAAGAAAGCGTGCGCGTGTGTCTTTTTTCTTACGGGTTCTGTAGCTTATTTTATTTTTCTAACCGCTTTGATTGACCCGGTATAAAATGTAAGCATTCCTGAAATCCTAACTATTTGTATGAAATTTTATTAGGTAAACTAAGTTTAACTATGTTATATCACACAAAGTTTCAATACTTAACACATTCTTTTTTGTTTACAAAAATGTAATGTAAATAAGAATAACATTTATAAACATCGGTGACATACCTAAGTACTAAATAAAACTTACGTGTGATGGAAGATGTTATCACCAATTGACTAAATAAATAGCAACAAACATAAAAATAATACACATAATGCCAGTGAGTGGTATTTCGCAGCGCTTAAGCCAGTTTACACTTTGGTTGTACTTGTATTCTGTGACTTCGGAAGTATTAGTAGTACTAGTTACTGCAAGTAGACAGAAATGTCTACCTACTAGTCTAAAATCATTGCAAGTTACTGCACTGCACTGAAAAAAGTTGAACATCTCGGACGGGAATCGAACCTTCCGCCACCAGCACCAACAACCACCAACACCAATCTCCACAGTCTTATCCAGAGTCCAGACTCATTTGTTAAGTGGTTAAAATGCAGCCGCCCGGATTGCAAAAGTAGCATAGTTCGATTCCCGCCTGAGTTGAACTGAACCTGAACTTTAACAATGCCTAAAATAATCTAAGCGTTATGAAACTCTAAAATATCTAAGAAGTGCAAACTTCTAAGATCTGATAAAGCAACGGGATAAAGCTAAAAACATACGCATCGAGCGCTGACAAAACCAGTCCTCGGTAGCGTAGTGGTTAAGGCAGCCGCCCAGATTATGGATTGTGCGTGAATCGATTATGTTTGACATTTATTGTTGTAAAAATTTATCTAAGCTTATCTATCAATAATTTATAATTATTCTCAAGTCTACACAATAATTATTTTCGATCCCTAAAAGTACAGGAGCAACTTCTAGTTAGAACTAGAAGTAGGCGGCACGCCCGCCGGCGCTGGCGCCGCCTTGTTAGGTTTGTTTGCCTACGATTTTTTCGCAGTCGTTTGTGAAAGCTTTCAGAGTGCATGCCTACTTTTCGTGTTTTTGCTTTTCGGTTTCAATTCAACTACCTATTAAGTGAATATGGCATTTTTAAGTAATCAGGAGTATTACGAAATGATTCTTTGTGTCGGGGCAGCTAATGGCAGTCTACGTGGTGCTCATGAACTGTACCGCGAGAGATTCATCAACGGCAGACCAGAAGCTGAGCAGCGAAGCTTGCCATCGGCGGATTGCTTTCGACGAATGGTGTTGCGTCTCCAGCAGACTGGATCCTTTCGTGGGACGAGTCCGGAGGTCCAGCCAAATATGCGGGACCCGGGGTTTGAGGAGGCTGTGTTGGAGCACTTTCGAGACAACCCAAGGACCAGTACACGTCGATCTGCAGCGATATTCAACGTGGCTCACATGAAGGTTTGGCGGGTGCTCCGAGATGACGGCCAGCATCCGTATCATTTTCGGCGAACCCAGGAACTTACGCCTGCGGACTTCGAACCGCGTCGTGGATTTTGCCAGTGGTATTGCAATAAAGTGTTGACGGTTCCTGGTTTTGCTTCAACTGTGCTGTGGACGGATGAAGCAGCATTCACTAGGGGCGGGATAAGCAATATCCACAATGAGCATGTGTGGTCACACACGAATCCGCATGCGTCAACAGAGTCCAGTTTCCAACATCAGTGGCGAGTTAACGTGTGGGCTGGCATAGTTGGTGGTAGGCTGCTTGGACCTAAGTTTTTGCCCCAACGGCTAAATGGAGAGAACTACCTCGAGCACTTGACCAACTACATTGAAGAGCAGCTTGAAGAGTTTCCATTGGCAGAATATCATGCAATGACATTTCAGCATGACGGGGCACCACCACATTACGCGCGACAAGTGCGCGAATATTTAAACCTACGCTTTTCACAGTGGATAGGCAGAGGAGGGCGCGTGGCCTGGCCACCGCGATCGCCGGACCTTACACCTCTTGATTTTTTTTTATGGGGGCATATTAAGAGTTTGGTGTACGCCGTGGCTTGCGATACTGCCGAAGAAATGAAGGATCGTATCACAGCCGCCTTTCTGAGCATCACACCACAGATGCTTCAAAACGCAGAAGAGTCCGTTTTGCGCCGGGCGCAAACTTGCATCCAGCGACAAGGTGGGCATTTTGAGCCATTTTTGTAAACTGGTTATGTGAAGTGGAGTGGACTTTTTTATCACAGCTAGGGTGCTACACTACACCTCAGTGCTTCACTTTAGTTGATTTTAGTTATTTCAAAAACAAGTCATCCTAGGGTACTTAGTTCTAAGTAGGTGTATCTACCTTAGAGTAGTACGATAATTTATTCTGTGACTACACCTCAAAGCGCCTCGCTTTAGTTGATTTTAGTTATTTTAAAAATAAGTCATTTTATTTAAAGACCTATGTAGGTACCTACTCGTAGGTAAGCGTACCTACCTATCTACTTTAAAGTCGAAACAATGTGGCTGTAAAATGAAAATGTTTTTATTACTTTGATGATAATTACATAAGTACCTTAGAGTAGCACGATTATTTATTCTGTGACTACACTTCAAAGTGCTTCGCTTTAGTTGATTTTAGTTATTTCAAAAAAAAGTCATTTTAATCAAAGACCTATGAAGGTACCTACTCGTAGGTTAGCGTACCTATCTACTTTAAAGTCAAAACAATGTGGCTGTAAAATGAAAATCTTTTCATTACTTTGATGATAATTACATAAGTACCTTAGAGTAGTACGATTATTTATTCTGTGACTACACTTCAAAGTGCTTCGCTTTAGTTGATTTTAGTTATTTCAAAAATAAGTCATTTTAATCAAAGACCTATGTAGGTACCTACTCGTAGGTAAGCGTACCTATCTACTTTAAAGTTGAAACAATGTGGCTGTAAAATGAAAATATTTTTATTACTTTGATGATAGTTACATTATTATTATTTCTCATGGGGACGTCGCCAGCCGGACGGACGATCCACCCGAATTGTTGCGGGCCACTTCTGTACCTACTTAATACAAATTATTAAATCACGAAAGTAAAATAGCTGCCTACTTATCTGTCTTTGTTTTATTAGTCTAACAAATCCAAAAAGAAATGCCGCCAAGCAACTGCCGACAAAGAACCCAGACGGGTAGTTTGTGTCAAACAAAATGTGCCGTCAAAGGTTTTGACTTTCGCCGCCCGCGCCGACAGTAGCCGGCAACTGTTTGAGCGGGCGAACTCCAGTACACCTCCTGTTTGTAAAACTGTGTGCCTGGTAGGGGGTGTGGCGGCCAAAACTAGGGCACGCAGTTTTACAAACAGGAGGTGCAGTGTAGGCATCATACAGAGTTCATGACCCTGCTAGTGATGGGTTTAGCTTGTTTTGATTTTGAATTAACGTCAGTTTAACTTTGTTTGTAAATGCAAAACCAAATTAAATTGCGCTTATCTTACTAGGGTATTTATAGAAAGGGTCTATACTAGGGATAATTTGAAACCCTGGATTATGGCTGAACCTGTCTGATACACGTTGTATAGGCCAGAAGGTGTTAGCAAAAATGCTTACATAAAGTTTTTCATTGGTAAAGTAATTATAATAAATAAATAAAACTAAAAATAAATGTTTATTTATGTTTATTTGAAAAATAAAAATAAAATAATTAATTATCAATAAAAAAATTTTTAACGTGACTTAAAGATCTTTCAAATAATAAGTATGTGATTGATTGTAGCAAAATACCTATGTCGTCACAATTATTTATTGTCCACTTATAATTTCAGCTTCGCCAGGCTTTCTTGGGGGTGGCGAGAAACTTAAAGGGTTCCCTCAAGCCGTGTGAAACGAATCACCTTCGTAGTTTTTCTAGAGCTACTAGGGCTCAGTACCGGTAGCTCCAAATCCATTGTTCTCGAAACTTGAAAACTCCTTACACTATGTCCCACCAACACCAAAACCTTCTTTCTTGTCCTACCAAATCCAAACGATTTTATACAATTTTTGTAATATAAACACGATGTTAGTGTCAGTAACTCCAGAGATCGTACAGTACAGTTAGCAACAAAACCAAAGAAAATGTAATTAATAAATAACTTGACGGACTAGAGTCCGTCACCGTAGACGGTGCAATTTATAAATAGTTAGTAAATGTTATTTATATATCTCAGATTATTCAGAACAAACCAGAAACCGCGCCCGCGCGCTTATACTGAAGAAAGCAAAACTACTATTTGAAAGAGCGCTGCAATACGTCATGTACGAGTGTCAAGTTTAATTTAAAAATGCCATCTTGCGTCGATTCAACATGCAAAAATGCCACTGGACTTATAAAGAAACAGGATGGGATCACATTTAATCTGTAATTAGCTTATTCCAAAAAAAACCGACTTCGAAAAACAGGAAACTTAAAAAAAGTAAAAACAGCTCTAAAAAGCAATAAATAATATTAAAATCATATTATTAATTACCTAGATACGCATGTCAGTTTTAAAAAATGTCTATTGAAGTCGGGTGGTTGGTGGTCGGCTGGGGGACAATTTTGTTTCATTTAAACTTTTAAAGTTGTTCCATTATCTTCACTTTTTTATTGTAAACGCCCCACCCGACTTCAGTAGACATTTTTTTAAACTGACATGCGTATCTAGGTAATTAATAATATGATTTCAATATTATTTCTTGCTTTTTAGAGCTGTTTTTACTTTTTTAAGTTTCCTGTTATTTAAGTTGGTTTTTTTTTGTTAAAAATTATTTTATTTTACCAATTTTAGTGATGGGTAGACGTAGACCTAACAAGGATGCTTCTCGGATGAGGAAACGACGGCCTAGTAGGTAGTGGTATTTCTATGTAAAACTTTAATCTTAATTAAATATTATTTTTGTACGAACTAAACATTTTGGCATATTGAACCGTATGAAGTAAGCCCAACAAAATGTAACTGCTGTAAATCGTTGAGGAATTCCCTCGACTGTCTATGGTCTCCATCATCAGACCTGTAATGGGGTGCAAAGTTCTTATCAATAGAAATGAATTACGACCAATCACAAGGTAGCTACTGTAAAACGTTGAGGAGTTTGACTTAACTGTCCTTCGTCTTTATCATCAGACCCCTAATGACAGTCACAACCCATCTAGGTGTAAAGTTCTCATCCATAAAAAATAATCAAGCCCAAACACCATGTAATTGCTGTAAATCGTTGAAAAGTTCCCTCGACTGTCTTTCGGCTTCATCATCAGATCGACTCCAGACCTTCATTAAATAGCAGTGCTTTAAAATACTTAATGTAAACATTAACAAACGCACTAGCCGCCACTATGATTTTTAAAGTTTCCACTCGATTTCTCTGGGATGCCATCATCAGATCCTGGTTTCCTTATCATGGTACACACGGCGGCAGATCAACCTACCCAAAACTGTCAAATTTCTACAATCAATTTTGAACTTTATCGTTTGGTTATAAGGATCAATATTCATTGGAGAAATTTGACAGATTTGGGTAGGTTGATCTGCCGCCGACTATACCACTCTTGGGTTATCTCCTTTCCAACAAAAAAAGAATCATCAAAATCGGTTCATAAACGACGAAGTTATCCGCGAACACCTTAGCCTAATACTAATGAAGGAATACATTAGGAACTAGTGAAGGAACTGTGAAATGAGGAGCTCCATGGCGGTGGAGCTTAGGGTTGCCGACCTTTTTTAGACCAAATATAGTATTTTTGGATTCAGTGTACCCATAAAAATATATATTAGATATAAGGAATTAATAAAAAAAAAATATAGGTAGTATATTAAAAAATATTTATTTTATTTTATGAATTAATATTTTTTGCTGCTTTGAACTTTTATTAATAGGTTTTTATTTTTAAGGAACGCTTCGTAACTATTACAATCTAATTTTAAGTTACAAAACACCATTAACTTTGCTTTTATCAGACCGATACTGGCTCTGTTGGCCTCATCTTTCAACTTTGTGTTCATCACAGATAACTATAGTAAAAATATAGTAGTTTCGCCTACTATAATATATTTTTAAAATAATAGTAGTTAGACACCTAAAATAGTAGGATACTATATTATATAGAAGGGTTGGCAACCCTAGTGAAGCTTGATGGCACGCCCGGACGTCAAGCAACTTTCGCAAAGGCCGGTCATCGGATGGGTGACCAAAAATTTATCATCTCGAGTTCCCTCGTGCTTCGGAAGGCACGCAAAGCCGTTGGTCCCGGCTGCATTAGCTACCAGTCGTTAATATCCACCAATCCGCACTGAGCCCGCTTGGTTGTTTATGGCCCGTTCTCTCTATCCATCCGTAGGGATGGCTTGTACCCCAGCAGCATATAATGAGCTGGTGATGAAGCAACTGTTCCAGAAAGCGACTCACACAATCTGCGACGTTCTCCAGCACCATCCTGTTCATGATGGGGCAGAAGTATCTTCCGCGCGCGAGCAGTATGAAGGCGTGGCGGATGTCGTCCGCGAAGCTCTTGTAGGCGCTGGTGGGGGACAATAAATAAAAAAATGAATAAACTTTCCTACACTCACACCAATTATCTAGCCCAAGAGAAGCTTCGTTATGAAACTCGTTATGGTTACTAGACAACGGATAAACATACTTAAAATACATACTTATTATACATAGAAAACACCCAGACCGGAGACAATTTTAGAAAAACAATAATTTCCAAATGATTGTTTGTTGTTACTAGACCCGACCGGGGATCGAACCCGGGACCTCAGAGATGGCGACACCATGAAAACCGGTGTATAAACCACTCGACCAAGGAGGTCGTCAAAACACAATGACACACAATGACACACAATGACACACAATGACACACAATGACACACAATGACACACAATGACACACAATGACACACAATGACACACAATGACACACAATGATGGACAATGAGCTTTAATATACTTGCTTGAAGTGCATTATCTATGAAACGCTCTTATCACAGAAGATTTTCATTCCTTACCATACATTTGGTCTTTTACTATAGCTATAATATTATTACTATTATTTTAATTATTTATCATTTTGGGGATGCACAGAGCAAGAGTTGGTACATTTTTATATTATTTGTTTGAAATGTTTTTGTTTTGTTTAAATAATTTTTAACGCAAATTTTGTTGCGAACAAATTACAAAAACACAAATGTTGAAAAAATTTCCACGAGCAGGATTTGAACCTGCACCCTTCTGACATACCGGGTCAGGTGCTCTCCCAATTGCGCTATCGTGTAAAAAAATAAATAGTGTTGAATAATTTCGGCGGGCTGGTTAGAACCACGATAGCTCATTGGGAGAGCACCTGACCCAGTATGTCAGAAGGGTGCAGGTTCAAATCCTGCTCGTGGAAATTTTAACAACATTTGTGTTTTTATTATTTGTTTGGTTTACAGTTTCTAACAAGACAATATCGCAAATCAACAATAGTGCAAAACCTAATTGATTTAGGATATTATGTATTGTCCCTGTGTGGTGCCGGGGATAAAGAATTGCACCACCCCATCTCATCCCGTGGGTGTCGTAAAAGGCGACTAAGGGACCATTCCAGAGGATGGGCAGCAGCATTTCTCTGAGGTTACCCTCAACCTACTGCGATCGCCAACCCGCCTGCCAAGCGTCTATAATAAAGTCGTTGCCTAAATATACCGCTGACCTCTATAAGTACCCTGTAATGTATAATACATATATATAGAGGTCAGTGCGCTTTCCTCTATAGACTCACTGCTGTTTTAATCTATATTGGCACTGTTATCTTATCAGCCAACTAAATAGCTTTAAAACTGTTTTTTGCCAAAAGTAGCCACTTTTTTCGAAACCATTTCAAATTAATTAAGTGTATGTTTGAACTGGGTAAAGCTATTCCATAAATATTAGACACAGATTCAACTACGTCTATACTCAATCACGTCAGGGCGTTTTAACAAAGCGCGATCACTCACTCACACTACACACTAGCTGGTTTTTGAACAATTTCGGTAATCTTAGTGCTAAATACAGCTGAGCAAGATTTTCTATCAATAAAACGCACGGTCTGCGTAAGCGATTGATTTGCTATCTCGCATGATGTGTGTGTATTCGATAGCGATTGCAACAACCATCTTGCTTTCTCGTACATACAGTACGTTTGTTCCTTCGCTCGGACATTCGGAGTAATTCGGACAAGCAACATAAGCACTTGAGTTGAGTGTAGCGACTAGCGGGAGACGGTGTACTAATAGTCCGACTGTCCGATTAAGAGCTTGCGTATGGTTACATTTCTTTCCGTACAGTGCCGAGTATCGTTACCTATTAGTACTTAGTACGCGTACTACACAACACTAGTATGCCGCTGAAATTCGACCAGTACGTGCGTGCGCGTTGTTGTAAAGAAGACGTTTTCTTTTTTGTAAAGAACTCGCTCTAGCTCCGCAAAGTCCGCAACTCCGCTCCGCAATAGTCGCTCGCATGGACAGGCAGCCTAAGTATGTATAAAAAATTACACATTCGCATGCGGATAAATTACGTTATTAAATTTAATAACGTATTAGCTTTCAAAACTGGCCGAGCGAAGCGTAAATATTTTGTGCTGCGTCCAATTTGTAAATTCATATTTGATTACGATTGTGCATTATAATGATATAAGTATTATACAGGGTGTCTCATTTAAATCAGTCAGTATGGGTAAGTCTGAAACTATAAGACATACGAAGATCTATTCTTAGGAACCATGTCATCGATTTTAATAAGAAGAAAAACTACATTCATACATTTAAAAAAAAACCTGTACTCAGCTCGGGAATCGAACCCGGTTATTTTGAAAAAATAAACTTACACTATTTCTATTTAGATATCGATTGTGTAGGTCTTAAGCAGTAAATGGCTCTATGAAAAATGATGTCTAAAATGAATAAAATGCATTGTTTTCACATACTTTAATTTATTTTAGTAGGTGTTCGAAGTGACCACCGTTACATTTAACAAGTTCAGGCATGTAAAATTGTCTCTATGGTTGTTTGTACGTCTTTGCTGGTTTTGTAATTGTATGATCGTTACCTAAACGTGTTGAATATTGTATTGAAAAAAACGGACTTTCTCACACTTTCTCATACTGACCGATTTAAATGAGACACCCTGAATAGTGTACACCTAAATTGTGTGTTTCATTTATAATATATGAGACACGCAAACTCACATTAATAAATGAATTATGTGTGGATCAACTCTAGCCGGTAGTTATAGCTCGGTACGTCGATTCAAGGTCACGGCACTGTTGCCGCATTCTCGTTCACTCTGATACTACTAACAGTGATCTTCATCATCACCATCATCTACCCGTATCAGTCTCTGCTGGACTGGACATAGGCCTCTCCTAATACATGCCACTGAGCCCTATCTTCGGTTCTTCTCTTCTAACCACTACCAGTCACTTTATCATCAGCCTATATCAGTCACTGCTGGATTGGACATAGGCCTCTCCTAATGCATGCCACTGAGCCCTATCTTCGGTTCTTCTCTTTTAACCACTGCCAGTCACTTTATCATCAGCCTATATCAGTCACTGCTGGATTGGACATAGGCCTCTCCTAATGCATGCCACTGAGCCCTATCATCGGTTTTTCTCTTCTAACCACTGCCACCTGCCAGTCACTTAATCATCAGCCCGTATCAGTCCACTGCTGGACATAGGCCTCTCCTAATGCATGCCACTGAGTTCAATCTAAGGCTGTTCTCATACAGCTTTGCAAGCGAGATAGCATATATCGTCACTCCACCGCGCCGGAGATCGTTCTATACTACTTTTGCCAGACAGACACTTCAGAACACGTCTAGCTAGGTCCTGCGGCTTATACGACCACTAACCAGTCCACTGGAACCTTAGTTAATACTCTTCTTCTTTCTGCCCATCTCCCATGTTACTTGGGGTCGGCCACCGCATAATGTCCGTTTCTTACACGTTCTTTATTCTAAAAGTTTTGGCAATGTATTGGCATGTATTCCCATGGAGGGTTGGTGTCAGGCTATTAGGATTAGGATTCCCTAATGGTGGTTTACCCGCCACCCAGGTGCCCCAAGGTGCTTTACGATATGCACGGGGTCTTATACTCCCTCAGTCGCCTTTTACGACACCCACGGGATGAGATAGGTTGGTGCCATTCTTTGCGTCCGAAACCACAGGGACCTCCTTAATTAATACTATTTAAAGAATATAAATGTATAAGTTAGTATATCTCACAGGTCAATAGCCAGGGCGACCCTCCGCAGCTCGCGGCCGGTGGCAAGCGCAGTCCACTTCATCAGCTTCCGTCCCAAATACGCCAAGTGGAGACGGTTCTTCATGTGCTGCAGCGACACCAGCGACGGCATGCACGGGTACCGGACGGCACCCATCGCACTATCGTCCTCCTCTGAAGTTACATCATAATCATCATCATCCATCACCAACAAGACAAATCAGTTAACTAAGTGGAACATTATTAAAGGCTTAAAACTAAATGTCGTCACAAGACGTGTCGGTCTCGATAAGATGCTGCTGCCGATGCAATGCGGCACGGCATGCATGCATTATTTTTGGGTTACATCAGCATAACAGTGCTTTGCTTATAGTGCTTTTTAGACTTTTCCCGGCAAATTAATCCAATCCACCATGCTAAGTGGAAATGGAGTCCAGACGAGAAGACATCTAGTGCAGAGTGAAAACATCGCAGCATCAGCCACCCTCACCCTGCCGGCCCACAAGGTGCCTCTTCACGCCTCGTTTGAAAGACCCAATGTCTAATGAGAGAAAACGTGTACTGGTTGACTATTACATCAACCGAGACCATCATCAATCATTCGAGATAGAACAGCGGTGACTCCGGAGAGCAGCACGCGTACACCTATGATAACGATAAAGATAAAGATAAAAAATATTTATTGTTACAAAAATTACAATGTGTATTTGTAAGCAAAGGGTCCCATCAAGGTTCTGAGCTAGGCTCAGCGCTGATTTTCAGTCTGGCCCCTGGGGTGGATGGTCGGAACGGGATAAATAAAGGAGAATGGATAGATGCTTGTGAGGTTGGTTGGTTGGTTAGGAAGGGAGAAGAAGGGATGTGACGTGCTGAGGCTAAGCAACTTTCGCAAAAGCTGGTCATCGGATAGGTGACCAAAAATTTATCATCTCGAGCTCCTCCGTGCTTCGGAAGGCACGTAAAGCCGTTGGTCCCGGCTGCATTAGCAGTCGTTAACAACCACCAATCCGCACTGGGCTCGCGTGGTGGTTTATGTCCCGTTCTGCCTGTCGTGTTTCCATTCATAAGACTCATGCCCCCAGCGGTGGGGACATATAATGAGCTGGTGATGACAAGCCCAGCAGTCGAACGATTATAGGCATCTACCGTTTTTTTGCCTAGGTAATATTGAATAATTCCAATGATTGTGCCGCGTCGTAACTGCCCAAACCCCTACTCTTATAGATGCCCTAATAAGTATGTGATCTGCACCAGGCCCGCGTGGTGGTTTATGGCCCGTTCTAACTATCCATCCCTTAGGAAGGCTTGTGCCCCAGTAGTGGGGACAAAAAAGATGTGATGATTATATCTCTACGCAATTGCAGGGGTTCGTGAGTATTATATGAATGACCTCTGTCACAGAATAGGTAATAGTATACTCCTCTGTCTAGCCGATAGTATCTAATATGATTACTTAAGATCAGAGGCCAAAGGCTCAGAGGACAAGTGCTCACCCGTTAGAATAAAAAAATATTGAATAGGGAATTACCTTCTTCATTCATTTTGATCTAGGTATATTTTTTGAGTTGAAAGTGTTGAAATTCAGATGATGACGATCTAAAGATGACGCGGTTCCGTATTACTGCTTAATCCAGCATTTTACTGGCATGTTTCTTGGATTTTGTATTTTAGGTGAATGAATATCATTTCTTTTGCTGTTTCCACATATTAATTTTTTTTAATTTTCGATAAAATAATGTTTATTTTCTTTATTTACAGTTGGTAAGTGTTGTGTTGTACATTTTTCAGTGTTGTGTCATCATGTAACAGTGACATTAGTTATATTTCTTTTCTCTTCTCTCAGTTTATTGATGAGTTTTGATAGGTTCTTTTTGATATCGTGGTATAACTTTTCAGCTATTTCATGATCGTTGTTTTTCTGGTTATTTTCTTAGAGCATTTTAACGCTCTAAGGTTATTTTATTGAGATAACACATTTCACGTTTCCCTGAGACTGCAGAAAAGTCCAGTTTTCCTCTCTCTTGCCAATAAAAGGTATAGTTTTTAGTACTTAGTTTTTATTTTACTAAAAACTACAGTTATTAGTGGCATCAAAATTAAAGGGATTAACTTACTATGCCGTAGCACCTGTATCGATGATCATGACGATACTGTACCACTGTTGGACAAAGGTTCATCTTTGATATCAGTTCATCAAAAGAAAAACTAAATATTGATCAAGCATAATTATGAAATAAAATTTAATTTAAGTAACCTACTTAGATATTTACCTTTTTAGGTAGGTACTGGCTTAATATACACGTTTGCCAAAATACGGGTTGATGATAAAAACCCGGGCTCTATGCAACGAAAAATTCGAAAATCACATTTCTTGACCTCGATATTGAGCCAATAACTTCCGGATGACAGACCGAGGCATTGTAAGACCTTTGACTACCTCTGTGGTCTAGTGGTTAGACCACCGGTCTCAAACCCGGGTCCCGGGTTCGATTCCCAACGAGAGCACATGTATTTGTACTCTGTGATGGTGGTACGGTTTGTTTGTCCGCCTGGCTAGCTACCACCATCTTATCTAAATATGACGCCATGACATCAATGTTTGTAGCATTGTCATGTTCTGGCAGCTAGCGATAAGTAGAGTGCCTCACTAGTTTTGGTTTCCGGATGAAGTGCACTTACACCACCATTGCCCTCGTCAGGTAAAATGTAAGCACTGTGCGTACCCGCTAAACATTTTTTTTTAAATTTATTTGTTCTACAATAATTACAATGTTTGTTTGATAAGCATCACAAAAATATTGTCGGTTTGTACGGATGCTAAGAATGATGATATATAAGATACTTACTCAAAAACAATACTGGTTTAAAGTTGCTATGGACAGAGAGTAAACAGTTTAAAGAGGCCTATCACAAAAAGCGCGCGCGCGCAAAAGTGGCATTTTGTGCAACAGTTAATTGATGTTTAATAATTTTTTATCGTTCAAAAAAAGTATATAATTTGTAATCTTGTAAACTAACGTTAATTCTGGTTTACATAATATGAATGGAGTAAGGAGATATTTACAGCTAATTCTGAAGGTTTTATAGCTTTGAATGGGATTTTTTTTGTAGAAAATCTGTTCATATTTCGGAATTCCGAGGCCGCTACGAACTTAACCACTATTTAAGAGACATTATGTAGCGTCAGCTCGGACTTTGTATCTATAGCTAGGAGCTAAAATTATTATGTATTTTTCATTTCGTTTGCTTAGTACAGTAGTTCAATCCATGAGCTTGAAAATTGCCGTCTGCGTATTTAATTGAAAACTAGCTTCTGAATTTTGGCTTTGTATAAATACATAAAGGAAAATTGCAAAAAGCGAGGCTGCTACGAATTATACTAATAACTATTCTCCACCATACAATAAGTCAAAATTGTCTAAGGGTTTCAGTTTCCCTGAACAAGAACGCCGAAATTGGGCATTTTATGCAAAAAATACGGTCAAAATGTAATAGGCCCCATAAGTGACAATTCAACATGTAATATAATTATCTAGGCTTAAAATGTCAAGAGAATAATATGCCACGTGCTAAAGCTAGTCTAAGTAATGAAACTAGGAATCTTCCAACCACTTAAGACGGCTAAGCTAAATCGGGGATCAGACCGTCGTCGTCGTCGCTTCTTATAATTATCTAAAATTGGAACCTAAGTAATTGGGTTTCCACCTTGCCTAGAATGTGCTTAGACTAAGGTGAAATGGAAGTAGGTGAGTCTAGACCACAACTTGATTGTTCCATCGTGTTATAAAGATAAGATAACGGTATTATAATAATTATAATAGGACCTTACCTATGAAATTGGAGTTTTTTTCTCACTTATTAACAGGTTTATCACTTCTAAAAGTCAATACTGGTTGTTAATATTATTATACACCTTTAATTAGGACTATGCAATGTGTGTAAAAATATATAATAAAATGCCTTTGTTAGTGACAGAAGAAAAGTGTCTAGCCAAATTCAAAAACTGATTGAAAGCAATCCTTATTACCAAATGTTATTACACTTTGCAGGATTTTTTTAATGATAATTTTTTAAAATAATAATTTAATAATTTTTTAATTTAATTAAAATTATGCTGTAAATGATTTTATTAATATGTTTTATGTTTTTATTATAATATACTTAAAAGGTTTATGTTGCTATGCCCTAACCGGGTCCATGTAAGGAACAAAATTTTATTTAAAACACCTATGTAACTATCTACATGAAAGTGCCATAAATATTTATTTATGATTTATGTTGCTTAGGCTTCAGTAATAACAATGATTATTAATTTTGTGTTTTTATCGCCTAATTTTTTTTAAATTTACTAACTTTTTTGCTAGCTGAATTGTCCTTTTGTTTCATTGTAGCTTTGAAGGGACTTGATTTTTATTATTTTTTTTATTTTTTACCATGAAAGAATTTTTTGATGTTACTTAAAATGTTTTGTTTTTATGTTTTTAGATCTTATACTTATAAAATTTAAAAATTGCCATACCCTTACAGGGTCATGTTTATGGGTCATTTTTTATGTATTTACCATCTGTAATAACCAACATGTTGCAATAAATATTATGACTATGACTATGACTATGACTATTTTTAATGTCTGCTATATTTAGCTAGTGAAACAAATACACTATACTTTACAATTTTTAAAGTGTTAAAATAAATAGATGCTAAGAAAATTAAAAAAACGTTAGTATGAAAAATATTTTTTTATCTAAAAAAATCTTCATACAAAACTCCAATTTCATAGGTAATTAATAACCTATTATTATTATATTTTAATTTTTGATTAGAAGCTCGATGGCGGGCGCAGTGGTATCGTGTTCGGTCTGCGATTGCTGAAGTTAAGCAACATTCAGAAAGGCCGCTCATCGGATGGGTGACCGAAAATTTATCATTTCGAGCTCCTTCGTGCTTCGGAAGGTATGTAAAGCCGAGACTGCATTAGCAGTCGATAACAACCAACGCACTGCACTGGGCCCGTGTGGCGGTTTATGGCCCGTCTAATGCGGTGTTTGTATCTATAGGTATGGAAGGAAGGGAATGGGAAGTCTTGCCCAGCTGTGGGGATATAAAATGAGGTGGTGATGATGACGATGAGTTTTGATGCTACCTTTTAATATAATAAACCATTATCTAACGTAATTGATTACAATATAATTGGGGGTATTTCCACTAGATCGAACAAAGAGTACAAATACGGACTGAGAAAAATATGAGGCTTATTTCTTTCTAGTACCTATAAGAATTGTTACAGCCATGTACCGATCTATAAAAAGTGTAGATACTCACTTTATAAAGTAAGTAAGTAAACAGCATATAAACTGTCCCACTGCTGGGGAGAAAACGGTGTAAGTAAGTGCAGAATTAAACATCACGTTTCAAAAAAAGATATTTATTACTAGCGACCGCTCGCAGTTTCACCCGTGTGGTTCCCGTTCCAAAAAAAAAGTAAAAAAATAAAATAAAAAAGATAAAAAGTATCCTATGTTTTAATCCAGGTTATAAACTATCTAAATGCCGAATTTCATCCAAATCCATTCATCCGTTGCAGCGGGAAGAAGAAACAATATACACACATACATACACACACAAACTTTCGCATTTATAATATTAGTGTGATTAAATAATTTAAAATATTAAACTCCGTTCTCATTTAAATCCTTTCAGCCGAACACAATAAGCTACACGCTCACACCTATCTCGAGTAATGTGAGATGGTAGCTGTTGAACTGAATCGTATTCAAAATGGCTCTTTACAAAGGTGTAAAGACTTTACAAGATCTACTCGCCGCCCGACTCTTTGCGCTGTATTGAAAGGGTGGTGGCACTTTTAATTTCTCTGACAACACTCAAGTGCTGAGTTTGATTCCACCCTTCTTCCTAGCCGTAGTCCAGTAAAATTTCAATTAAATTAAATTCTACATTTTCTTTGTTACTACGATACACAATTATTATTGTACATAAGCTTCTTTTTAATTGACCAAGAGTAGAAAAACACAAATGTTGAAAAAATTTCCACGAGCACGATTTGAACCTGCACCCTTCTGACATACCGGGTTAGGTGCTCTCCCAATTGAGCTATCGTGGTTCTAACCAGCCCGCCGAAATTATTCAACACTATTTACTTTTTTACTTTGAAAGCCAATGGCGCCCATTCAATGTCCACAACTACCGTCATAAACGTCCGATCATAATATTTTTACAAATACTAAATATCAGTTAAGATGTATAGACAAGCTATTTAAAAAATGTTTTTTTTTGTTTATATAATTTTTAACGCAAATTTTGTTGCGAAAAAATTACAAAAACACAAAATTTGCATTAAAAATTATATAAAAACAAAAACATTTTAGATCTTATTTATTACGATAAAGGGTGGAATCAAACTCAGCACTTGAGTATTGTCAGAGAAATCAAAAGTGCCACCACCCTTTCAATACAGCGCAAAAAGTCGGGCGGCGAGTAGATCTTGTAAAGTTTTCACACCTTGGTAAAGGTCCAATTTAGTGATCTGTATTAAGAATACGGTACCTAAGATGCTCAACCGGCCGACGACGCTCGCTTGGATGTCTCATGTATGCTCTTTTCACTGTCCGATCTTATTTACTTATTTTATTTATTAAATCGTTAAAAATCTGCTATGTAGCATTTTGTGAAATTAAATACATTTTGATCATTTTAAATAGTTCGGTGACCAATCTTTCCTAATATACAAAAACTGCTATAAGCTTCAATCAAACACACTATGTGTATTGTAGCTATCTTTAATTTGGCAATTGTTTGGGGAATTGCCTTCATGTTAAATTTAACAAGAGGTTATCTTTGATTATCCTATAACTACTGTTTTTACACATTGCAGGTTTGGGTTTGCAAGTGGTTTGCAACGACGATATTCGGCATTTCTGTGATATTCAGTGTTCAGCGGAAGGCAAAAATGATACTGCACTCACTTGTAATAATAGTGTATTTTATAAGCAACCTATGGTTTAAAAACAATGACACGGCGGGGTACTTATAATCTCCAGCAAAAATCTACATAGCGCGATTTAGAAAAATGTCACAACAAATACGTCGCCATCTATTGACAAATGTCAGAACTACTCAAACTTACTAAAAGTAAACATTCAGAGATTTTTTATTTTAAGGACAGACTGTGCGTGTTCTAAAGTGTTTTGATACCTATATAACATTACTTTTCATAATAGTTAGTGTGTTTTAGTAATTTGTTACGATATCGATAGTGAAACTTGTTGGAAATTCATATTATAAATTTTCTTTTCTTTTTATGGTAATAAGTACTTATATTTTGGTCAATCTTCGTTTTAGAGATAATTTTATTATGACAAAAATACTATTAAAGCAATCAAAGAGCTTGAGTTGTAAATAGCGTTGAAAATTCCGAACGAAACAAATTGGTTTTTTCGGCGAAATGAACGTTTGTACGATTTTTACCGTTTTGTTTGTATGTTACATTGAAATAAATCAGAAAAAAATCTGAGGAAAAAACGGGTAACCGTGTCTCCTGTGACACTGGAATAGGGTCACTCAGCAATCACGTAAATTTACAATAAGCATAATTATAATGCATTGACGCTGGTTTTCAGGCTTTCAGCTCATAGCCCTTTGTACGGAGGGCAGTTTTATGCTACTCCTCGAAAACACAAACAAAATCATAGTTAAACTATTCATTATTCAGAATAAGAACGTATTGTTTAGTCATAATTATGACAAAACCTAGCAAACAATTCATAAAAAAAAATTGTTCGAGTTCCCACAATGTTCAATGGTAAACGTGATACGGGCGCGAAATTTTACCAAACAGAATAATTTTATTATACTTAATAAAAAAACTATTACCGCAATCAAAGAGGTGAGGTGTGAAAGAGGGTTCCTTGCCTCAATGCGAACGCATAATACCTATTGTAAACGTCTGACACGTCTCATACAATACGGCCAGTTTGTTTGACCCCTAACCCTGCTTGCTATTCCCCCTTGTTCGTACTAAATCACTTGTGCAAAGAGGGGTGTGGGAGCTCGAGTAAAGGTGGTCGTGATATCCTATATTTTGTGCAAGTAGAATTATTATTGCTGATGTTATGTCGGTCTGGTGTAAGGTGGATTTCGTAGAAAAATCCAATTGATAGTTATTTTTAAATATATATTCTCGTGCCCTTTAAGTTAATTCGCAGGAGTAATATCATAACTATAAAATGTATAGAATATTTATATAAAAACTGAAAAAGTGTGTATATATTTTGTATGTTTATATTTAAGTTTGTGTAACATATTATTACTGTACACTGTTTCTATGCCTCCATATTATTTCTTAAAGATCTTCTCCATCCCTAGGTTGCCTGGAAGATATCGCTTTTAGTAATAAGACGATCCTTTGTACGAGTTTGGTTTTCAATTTTATGTACAATAAAGTATTCTCTTCTATTCTTTTCTATTCCATAATAATGTAACGTGCAATAGGGAATTTATCGAATTGGGACATATATCCTGTTATAATATTGTGTTTTGGGTTACAAATTGTTTAAGGACAATATAAGCATTTCGTTTTCTTTTTATTTAGATCTATTTATGAATTGTACGTATTTACAATACACATATATGTTTATGTATATATAATATTATATGCACTTACATTTAAATTATTTATGATATATCCTGATTGCACCTACCAATGTTATCTCAGCACTACCCTATGGTTTACTGGTAAGTAGAGAATGCCTCAGGCATTAAGTCCGCCATGTAATATTTATGCTGCAAAAGTTTAAATAAATAGATAAATTTATGAAGGGTGCTAAATAATGAAAAAATACTTATAATTCCCAACCCCACGACCCGGTCAACCCGAGCCAAGAACCTAGTCTTTAGAGAAGCCCTCGGGTTGTTCCCTCCCGATCCTTTCCGAACCGCTCAGAGAATATAGTAATTAGATAGAAAACCTCTTTTGATCTCACGACTCCTCAAGTCGTGTGATCAAAAGAGCCTTTCAGTTTCTCGACGCACCCAAAAAAGTCCGGTGCCACTGAAAATGCCGCCTGAGACAATCAACAAACTTTCGCACAAAATTATCTATATATTAATACTTTTTTTAATGTTTAAAGGAAGCAAACGAGCAGGCGGGTCACCTGATGGAAAGTAATCACCGCTGCCCGTGGATACCCGTAAAACCAAAGTAATCGTAGATGCGTTGCCGGCCTTGAAAAAAGGAGTTGGATTTTGAGGAGGGAGTAGGAATTGGGAGGGGGGAGGGTTTGAGAGGTGGGCCTCCGGTACTTTCACTCACCGGACGAAACATAACAGCAACGAGTGCCATTGTTTCACGCCGATATTCTGTGAGAGAGTGAGAGAGTATTACGCCGGGCGAGCCGGCCAATTTCATGCTGCACCGCAGCGTGGCTCTACCACTCAGACAGTGTCACTCACGTGAAGCAAAAACTCTGTACCCCTTTTTTACGAAAATTGCGCGGACGGTGGAGTATGAAATTTCGCATACTTATAGTTTATGCTAGCGGCCGCTCGCGGTTTCACCCGCGTGGTTCCCGTTCTCGTGGGAATATCTGAATGAAAAGTATCCTATGTGTTATTCCAGGTTATAAACTATCTGTATGCCAAATTTCATCCCAATCCATCCATCCGTTGCAGCATGAAGAAGTAACAAATATACGAACATACAAACACACAAACTTTCGCATTTATAATATTAGTAGGATAGACAAGGTTATACAAATGTTAATTTTTTTTTTAAATTATGCATAAAAATACATTAAATCAATAAAACAAACATTACACACACTACTATGTATTTAAAACACACGTATTAATTATACTCTTTTCAAAAATTTCAAAAATGGAAGAGGATCGGCCGAAGTCTGTCAATGCCAATCCAAACTCACATTCTATCTTTTTTAATTTTTCATTGCTTAGGATACAATCCGTGCAGCCTTAATAAAATCACGGTCGAATTTCGACCACTGGGCGACCACTAGTAAAAATAATAATACGAAATGCACCTTTCCCATGGTGGGCGGTCATCGCGGTTTCTTTTTGTTCTAAGTGGTGGGGTGTTGGGTTGTAATGATTTGGATTGAAAGGGAAATGCGGACTTCAATAGGAGTAAACGTGTGACATGTTTTTATGGTTCCTGTGATAATGTCCTGTGCTGAACTGCGTGGATGCATTTCTTTTCAAAGAACATTTCGGTGATTGGTTTGCTCATACACTTTCCCTTTTACGAAATAAACTGAGTAACTATAAAGTTGTAATAGTTAATAATAATAGGAATTAGTTCTACAGCAGCAGATTTATTACAAAAATTTGTTATTTTAAAGACTTGCCAATTAACCCGTAAAAACGCACGCACGCCCGCACGCACGCACGCACGCACGTACGCACGCACGCACGCACGCACGCACGCACGCACGCAAGCACGCACGCACGCACGCACGCACGCACGCACGCACGCACCCTCACACACATCCTATAATTATATTATAATAAACTTTTTTAAATTTGCAAAACCCGCGTGAAAAATGTAACACCTCAGAAATGAGAGTAAAATAAAAAACTAAACATAATAATAATAATAGTGAAGCCTTTTATTTCTGTTACAGTTCATCATCAGCTCATTTTTGTCCCCACTGCTGGATCACGAGGCTTCCCTATGGATGGATAGGAATAACGGGCCATAAACCACTAAGTAAAGTGCTTAAGTAAATTGTGTTTTTTAATGCTTAAGTAAATTTTAGTGTAAGATTGAGATGATTTAATAAGATTATAATAAAACGTGATTTTTTTAGTGTAAGATGAGATGATTTACGGTGTTTATTCTAAAACTGTGTCTTTTTAAGTCCAGTCTAAAGACAGTCTGACACAATAAAGACTCCTTGTTCCATCTATTCTTTGTCTTTTATTTCATAATAAATATAATGTCTATCCTTTTATGACCCAGCTTTTAATGCTGATTGTACCAAACATACTTACTACAACTTACTTTACTTTCAACCTACTGCGATCGCCAACCCGCCTGCCAAGCGTGGCGATTATGGCAAATACCCCCCATCTTGGGGGAGGCCTTTGTCCAGCAGTGGACGTCTTTTGGCTGAGATGATGATGATGATGATGTACCAAACATTCTCATGGACCCGCTGGGAAAGAAAATGTTTTTTATTTTTAATGTCGTGGACCCGTTGGGAATAAGCCCATTTACTTAATCTGAATCAGTAGGTCCTGATCACCGACAAAAAGTCTTCGTGTATAATTATATAAATAAAAATGAATGTTGCTAAGCGCAAAACTCTAGAACGGCTGAACGGATTTGGATGAAACTTTGCACACAGATAGACAATGACCCGGAGTAGGACATAGGAGGTTTTTATCCCGGTAACAGGTTCCTGTGGGATAGTGTAGTCTTCGCGAACGGAGTCGCGGGCGACAACTAGTTAAAAACAAAATCATTGAAATTTTACGGGATTACAGCTAGGAAGCTGAAATATACTGATATTTGAGATTTTACCGTATTGTAGTAAGAGTACGGTTTAATTTCAAATTTCAGTATATTTGAGTTATGACAGTATTGTATCGGTAGTGCGAATTGTAGCTAAAGACTAAAATCAGTTACTGACCCCTATCTATACTAATATTATAAAGCTGAAGAGTTTGTTTGTTTGTTTGGTTGAACGCGCTATTCTCAGGAACTACTGGTTCGAATTGAAAAATTATTTTTGTGTTGAATAGTCCATTTATTGAGGAAGGCTATAGGCTAGATTATATCACGCTATGACTAATGGAACGCGTGTGAAACCGCGGGGCATACTTAGCTAGTATTTAATAGTTGACTGGTATTCTTTCGATCACTGGTACCACTGGAGTGCCACTTTCAGAACAATATCTAAATAATATTATTCTGAGGCCACTACCCTAGATAGATAAGTCAATTAACGGTTCTTGGCGGAAAAGTGAAGCGTCAAGTCTGCGGTTTTGTTTTATTTTCTAAAATTTGTGTTATGTCGAATATTAATGTGAAATAATGGTGGATTATTAACCGTTAAGTGTTCGTGAGTGTGCATGAGTGTTGACAAATGAAACAAAACAGTGCAACGGCACTTTTCAAATTCTCTCAAGAAGCTCGCGTGAGGACTTAGTAAAGCCCCACATCTTTACTGAGATACTCGAGGGGTTGGGGGGTATATCATTTCTCACTTCCCATTCCTAATATCATTCATCATCATCATAGGAAATATTGTTTATTTATCTATTACTTGTAAGAAAAATTACTTTGACACTGGCTAAATGTGTTAATCGAACGAAGCCATCAACTGAAAAAAAAAAAGTCAATTAACTAGGTAGGTACCCAATATCGATTTTTCACAGCCTGTCATTTAAAGGGCGGGAAGACGAATCGTCGAGTGACTTTTTACTTTTTAAATTTTTACCAGCCCGCTAGCCGTGGAGAGTAACGGTGAACAGCCGCGGTCCGGCAAATGAAAAAAAAGCACTGTGTTCCATAGTTTTAATATTTTAAAAAGGATAGTTTGGCGTAGTGATGCTACGCTTTAGTCCTGGTCCTGACTGCTGATCCTGATTCAATATTTCAATTGGATTTTACTTTTTGAGTCAATTTTTTTTTATTAACCTTTTCACCGCCCAACTATCCTGCACGTGATGTCCCGCTGTACGCCAACATATAAATGTATTTTAATAAAGTAGGTACAAAGAAGAATTTCTATAGAAGTGCTGGCGTGGACGGCACGAAAATCTCGAACTTCTATAGAAGTTGTTGGCGGTAAAAAGGTTAAAACAGCAATATATAAAGTAAGTAGATATGGATTTTACTTAAGATACAATTAGTTTTAATTAAAGATAACAACGAACAAGGCTTACAGTAGTCGCCTAAGATGTGTAACATTTGACATCTCATCTTAGTAATAAGCAATTTTAACATTATATTCTGAAAAAACACAAAAAAAAAACCGGTCGTTGTGGAGATCCTTGGAGGAGGCCTTTGTCCAGCAGTGGACGTCTTTTAGCTGTGATGATGATGATGATGATTCTGAAAAAAATGGGTCAGGTATTACATCATTTCATAACTATAAAATAAATGAAGTAAATACTTATTAGAAGACATTTGACATATTAAAATGACCTTTGATAGTCAAATGACACAATACATCACAATATATAATAATAATATGTCATGTTCATAATATCGATTTACAAAATGGCGCTTCCCCGACGTCCTGTCAGACTGTTACACCTACTTCCGTCACATTTCACGAAATCACTCCCACAAATTTATTATATAAATACCTAGATGATGGAAAGATGTTACACATCAAAAATATTAAAAGAAAGTAGTAGATATAGGTACTTAATAAAATCGTTATTTGGATACTATATACACGTAAGTGAGTAGAAAATTACGCTACAGATACACTGTTAAATTTTTGGATAATGGCATTCATCATCATCATCTCAGCCAATAGACGTCCACTGCTGGACAAAGGCCTCCCCCAACGACCGGTTTATTTGTGCTGCTCGCATCCAGTGGCTTCCCGCGACCTTCACCAGATCGTCGGTCGGTCGTATGTCCACGGCATTGCAAACCATTAATAGCTACAACTGTTAGGTATTGGATATCGGCTTCAACGTCATCATCATCATCATCAGCCTACATCACTCCCTGCTGGACATAGGGCCTCTCCAAGTGCACGCCACTGAGCACGATTCACGGCTGCTCTCATCCAGCTCTTGACAGCCGCCTTGCGAAGATCGTCGCTCCACCTAGTCTGAGGTATGTGTATACGCGTATGCTGAGACGCAGGTGACGCAGCTCCGCGCAGCGCGGAGCTGAGCAGATTTTGTAATGCATGGTCGTGCCGAGAGCTGCGTACGCTGCGGCGCAGGCACGTGCGATGCAGACATGTGTCTGCCCTGCCCTGCGCTTCGTTGTAGTGCCGGCGGCACAGATTTCTGCGTGACGCGTGCGTGTCTACACATGTTTCTTTTACCATTATATTATTTTATCATTTTTTTATTTTGTAATAATGACAGAACACTTTAACAGAATTCTCTCGATAGTACAAATTATCCATTCATCATCATCACCATCAGCTCATTTGATGTCCCTACTGCTGGGGCACGAGCCTTCCCTATGGATGGATGGGAGAACGGGCCATAAACCACCACGCGGGCCTAGTGCGAATTGGTGGTTATTAACGACTACTGGTGCAGCCGAGACCAACGGCTATACGTGCCTTCCGAAGCACGGAGGAGCTCGAGATGATAAATTTTTGGTCACCCATCCGATGACCGGCCTTTGCGAAAGTTGCTTAACTTCACCACTCGCAGACCAGGCGCGTTAACCACTGCGCCATCGAGCTCCTCAAATTATCCATTAGTACAACGTTTCTTCAGATAATCACTTTAGTTTTTCTATGCTTAGAAAACTGTTTAGTTATGAGACGACCAACCCCCTGACTATGAGCTCTTATAGCAGTACTAGCTGTGCTCGCGACTTCGTCCGCGTGGAATAGTGACTTTCGGCAGCATTTTTAATTTTTTAGGCTCTTTTCCCGTTTTTGCAACATTTTTCACTGATGCTTCGCTCCTATTGGTTGCAGCGTGATTTTATATAGCCTAAAGCCTTCCTCGATAAATGGACTATCCAACACAAAAAGAATTATTCAATTCGAACCAGTAGTTCCTGAGATTAGCGCGTTCAAACAAACAAACAAACAAACAAACAAACAAACAAACAAACAAACTCTTCAGCTTTATAATATTAGTGTAGATTATTGCAGTTGTGGAAAAGAGACGCGAATATATTCGCCGCTACACGCGTCTCGTTTTCACAACTGCAATAATACTGCTATAAGAGCTCGTGGTTACCCCCCAACACCTTTGTCTCCCTGTGACCACGACCCTGCAAAGGGTTCCAAACGTCAGGAAAACACTAATTAAAAGTAATGTAAGTATAAAATAAACGCGAGTAAATCCGTTAAAAGTTTCCGTCAATATTTTTACTTTTAATTTTTCGTTTACTTTACAGTTCAATGGCAACACTAGCTACCAACAGTTGTGGCTTTAATGTTTTATTTTAATGCAACGTGATTGGCGCTTTTCACCCCAAACGCGACGCCATACGGGAGGCGTAGTTTAATATAATATTTGCTAATACCGGCAACGCTTTGCACACTCATTACTGTATGTCTGTCTGTATGTTTGTAAAGCGATTTGTGTTTGTATATCGGTATAACGTCAAAATAGGCAGTGATTTGTATATTGTTTGGGTATTAGTCAAAACTGATCGGTAATTTTAAATAAATAGCAGTATTATTGTTTTAAAGTTTCAACTTGAATTATGATAATGCTATCGATTTAATTGTTTTAATTTGATATAATATGCAAGCGTGGTGATAAAGCAATTTACCGACAAATGTAGTGATGACTTGATGTCAATGATGGAGGCTTTTGCCCAGCAGTGGGACAAAATATAGGCTATTTACTTTACTTACTTCCTTTACTATACTATAGATTAATACGCGCATATATGTTTTACTTTTATTATTAGTACTAAACTATGTATGGATCGTAGCAAGTGGAAAAAAGTGGTCTCTGCCTACCCCTACGGGAAAGAGGCGTGATTATATGTATGTATGTATGTATATAACTATAAAATAAAAAATAAACTTTCCTACACTCACACCAATTATCTAGCCCAAGAGAAGCTTCGTTATGAAACTCGTTAAAAAGGTTACTTAGACAACCGATAAACATACTTAAAATACACCATGTAATATTTTGTTGCAAAAGTTTAAAATAAATAAATAAATAAAATACTTAAATACATACATATTATACATAAAAAACACCCAGACCGGAGACAATTTAGAAAAACGAAAATTTCTAAAACGACCCGACCGGGGATCGAACCCGGGACCTCAGGGATGGCGACACCATGAAAACCGGTGTACACACGCCTGCACGTCAACCTACCACAAAATGTCAAGTTTCCTCAATAGACATTGAACTTTATGCCTCAAACATAAGGTTGAAAATGTATTGAAATTTTTTTACAGTTTTGGATAGGTCGAGGTGCAGGCAACAGTGTGTACAACCCACTCGACCAAGGAGGTCGTCAAAATATATTAACTATAGTCTTTCTTAAACATTATTTTTTTCTATTACCAGTACGGTATGACATTGTGGAAATTGAATATGGTAGCAGGTACACATAGTGTCCACGTTTCGGCTCCGTATGTCATGACGGAGGAGGAGCTCGTTGGCGCAGTGGTTTACGCGCCCGGTCTCCAAGTGCTGAGGTTAAGCAACTTTCGCAAAGGCCGGTCATCGGATAGGTGACCAAAAATTTATCATCTTGACCTCCTCCGTGCTTCGGGAGGCACGTAAAGCTGCCTCCGTAGCAAGTGGACAGATTCGCAACTAGACAGATTCTCAGCTGGACATATTCTCAGCTGGACGGATTCTCAGCTGGACGGGTTCTCAGCTGGACGGATTAGCAACTGGACAGAGTACAGTCATGAACTATGCAATAATATAGGTAATCAATTGAAAGTCTTTATTGAAGGAAAATAAAACTAAACGAATTAAATGTCAATGCTATCAATCATAGTTTTTGTTGCTATCGAAGAGTTTGCATTGTGCAAATAGAGATTGCATTTATTTATTACCTACTAGCTATCAGCCGGTTGGTCGCGGCTGCATTAGCAGTCGTTAACAACCACCGCCCCGCACTGGGCCCGCGTGGTGGTTTACGGCCCATTCTCCTTATCCATCCATAGGGAAGGCTCGTGTCCCAGCAGTGGGGACATACAATGAGCTGATGATGATGATGATGATGATGAGTTACACATAACACGCCTGCCCTGCACATCAGATAATGTCTGATGTGCAGGGCAGGCGTGTTATGTGGGTAACAAAATATTTATTTTACATTCGATCTATTCCAATCCAATACCACGAAACTAATACCAATCACAATGAATGGTATTAGCTTACTACACAGGTGAATCAACAGTTAATACAAATAGCTACTTATTTACTTTGCTATTTAATGAATATTCATTTAACTTAATAACATATTATGTCTGTTTCATTTAGTAAATCTGTCTGATTCCTGGAACAGTACACAAAATATTCAGATCAGAGTACAAAGTAGCCTGGAATCGAACCAGTGACCTCAGAATGTGATACCAACTGTCTAACTTCTCTTATAAAACAAGCAGTTCCTTGCTTACGAAATGCCACTATAGATTCAAGTGTCATAAAGAACGCATCGAAGTTTCCTTAATAAAAACATGTAGCGCTTAAGGCTTAATCCTTATTTTACAAGTGAAAAGTCCTTTTTCCGCATTTTATAACGTAAACTAAGTGTAAATTCTTATTTTATGCGGTGCGCATAGTCAAAAACTGTTTCAGTATGTAACCTTGTCGTTTTGTTTCACTAAATATTATCTCACTTAATGTATTTTGCTATTGTCTCAGTCATAAGTGTTCAAATAAATCATTTTCTTTATTTATATTAATGGTCCCTCTACCGGGCAACGTAACCCCTGGTCTGGTGCTAACCGCCGGCGTCTCCGGAGGCAGCTCTTTACACGCGCCTACCCGCCTGCACCTCCGGAGGCAGCAACTGCGATCCAGCTTCGATTCCCGACCCCACCGGCGCAGTCTACGGCCCGGGTCTAGGCTGACCTAGGAGCCGAACTGCGCACACGAAACTTAAGACCCCTAGAAGCTAAGTCCTCTTCTAAATCTGCGCGACAGTACTGAGTTGTATAGAGCCCGACGTAACCCACCCCTGGGAAATAAATTGATTCAAATGTTTACATCTCATAATATTTATCTCTTTTCTGAACCTGGTGGTGCCTAACACCCTAGCGTTTCAGTGGCATAATCACTTAAGCAGAATCCTTAAGCATCGAGGACTATCTACTGGCTGGTTGAATAAATGAATTTATGAGGACCTAAATTAGATGGTGGTAGCAAGCCAGGAGGGCTTAAAATCAACAAACATATTTCCGAAGAATTTGTTCATTATAATGCAAGCGGCTACTTTCATTATCACACCAAGGCAATAATTTCTCATCCAATAAACGATAATGTTGTGATCCGTCAAACATTAAGTTAAAATTAACTTTTAACAAAAAGTATTTAGTACGTTATTACTTTATACAGATACGAAGACAGCAGCTAGTAAGGAGGATTATTCATGTTCCACCCTCACCTTGCCGATCCGCAAATTTCTTCTTCACAGGTTTTTGATCTTAGGTATCGTCATCATCATCATCTTAGCCAAAACACGTCCACCGCTGGGCAAACGCCTCCCCAAGAATCTCAACAACGACCGAAACAAAAAACTGTCTTAGGTATAAAATACAGGATTTCGCGTGCCTAACTGTCGTCCTTGCCTTGCCGACCTGCCAGTTGCTTTTTCACATTTTTTTCATTGGTTAACTTTTTTTATACAATCCTTTTTTACCCTACTGTCACATTTGCACTGTGTCCCACGCACACCCTCAACCTAAGATGGTGTACGCAACTCTTGACATATTTCTATTCATTACATCAAAGGCGTCTCACATAGGGGTGGTCCCCTCGCCTAGATAGTCCTAGCATCTAGACTTATGTGCTAGACCTAGGTACTTGTTAAGGTTGGGTTGGCAGCAATGCGTAATACCTATGATGGCGACGAGAATAAATTTTATGGTGTACAACCTCTTTGGATTTAAAAATAGAATGTTGTTTGAAACTGTGAACCTTTTTTAGAAGCTTTAACTTTATTTTAATAAAACTTGATTTATATTATTGTTTTGTTCAGCAGTTACGTTTCATTTCTTAACAAACAATGTTAATGTAGGTACACATAATTGGTTTATAAGCATTTCTCCACAATTTATACCAAAAATAATGCAAAACTACAAAAGAAGAATGCCCAAAATCATATCGCCTATTGTGCCTTATCAAAATAAAGTTCATTAAAATTGTATTATTTTTAAACTCTCAACGACGTTATTCAAATAGATTTTGATACCTACACATTAAAGTCAGTACTAATAAGTCGATACATTGATTTATCTGTTTCATCAGATAAATCATAGATCAAACATTAAACATAGATACCACAGCCGTTTTCTTTGATACGATATGAGCAAAGCATTTGACTTTGTCTCACATGACATTCTTCTATACAAATGTGAAAAGTATGGCTTGAGAGGACTAACATTAAATTGGTTGGAATCATAATCTTCGAATACTGTAGGTGTTCCACAAGGTACAATCCTGGGACCATTGCTTTTTATTATTTATAATATAATGATTTACCCAATGTCACCACTCACCAATGTCATTAATTCGCTAACGATGTATCAGTTGTTATAACTACAAAAACTAACTTAAACTATAATAACGACATTAATGTTACTATAAATAATATTTCAAATTGGCTCAAAAACAATAATTTACATCTAAACATAAATAAAACTAATTACATAAACTTTTATAACACCAAACTAAAATGAAATAATTAAAATGAAACAACTTTTACGGATCTACTCGCGTTTATTTTACACATTACTTATTTAATGTTTATCCTGACGTTTCGAACCCTTTGCAGGGTCCGTGGTCACAGGCCGAAATCCAACCTTCCCCGTGATCAGTATTTCGCTTTAAAGAACCTGCGAGCTAAGCCTGAATTAACTATCCTTCGTGCTGATAAAGGTAATGCTACGGTAGTAATGGATACGTCTGATTATAACGAAAAAATAACAATACTTTTATCGGATGACAAGACGTACAAACGCGTTAAATGAGACCAAACCAACAAAATACTTAAGAAAACTAGTGATCTTGTCAAACAATACTCCGAAACGTTAAATCTAGATGCTAACTATTTAATTCCTTCCTGCCCTAAACCACCAAAACTGTATGGGTTACCGAAAATTCACAAATCCGAGGCTCCGCTACGCCCTATTGTAAGCCAGATTGATTCACCAACTTACCGACTGGCCCGGCATATAGCTAAGATTCTTTCACCACTTAGAGGTAACACAACAGCTTATGTGAAGGATTCCTACCAATTTGTCAACGATATCAAAGACCTATATCTCGGTGACAATGAATCTATGGTTAGTTTTGATGTGCAGTCCTTATTTACATGCCTACCAGTTCTGGATTGCATTGAAATTACCAAAAAACGTCTAGCGGAACAAGATATGCCTGATGAATATGCAGTACTATTAGAGCATTGTCTAACATCTGGCTACCTTTTGTGGAATGACATTTACTACCTGCAAGTAGAGGGTGTTGCCATGGGTTCCCCTGTTTCGCCCGTCGTCGCCGATATCTTTATGGAAGACTTCGAGGAGAGGGCCCTGAGCACAGCACCGGTAACCCCTAGGTTCTACAAGCGGTACGTAGATGATACTTTCACTATCCTACCAACTGATAAAGTATCTGCTTTTCTAGATCATCTTAACTCCATACATCCAAAAATACAATTTACAATGGAGTTAGAGGCAGATAGTAAGCTAGCTTTCTTGGATATTTTAATTATCAGGAATCCGGATCATAGTTTGAGTCACACTGTGTATCGTAAAGTAACCCATACAGATAGGTATCTCAATGGTGATTCTCACCACCATCCTAGACAGTTGGCTACTGTAGGCAAATCTTTGTTTCAGAGAGCACGCGGTATCTGTGACCCCCAACATCTGGCTGCTGAGCTTCAGCATGTCAAGCACGTACTACAGGATAATAAACTGAAAGTACCACGGCTTTGTCACAGAAAACGCAATAAACCAACCACAGTCGAGCGCCAACCTGCTGTACTTCCATATATGAAAGGTGTCACTGACAAGATTGGACATATCTTAAAGCGAGCTTCAATCAACACTTACTTCAAGCCGCCGAAGAAGATCAACCAATTTTTACGACCTGTCAAGTGCAACATACCCCTTCAAGATGCAGGTGTGTACAAACTGGACTGCGACTGTGGGCTCTCTTACATCGGGCAAACAAAGAGAAGTATAGGAACCCGTGTTAAAAAACATATAGCCGACGTCAAGCATAGGCGCGAAAATAAGTCTGCAGTATGCGAACATTCCCTAGAGGGGCCCAACCATTACATCAGATTTGATAAACCACAAATACTCGTTAAAGAACAACGATTCATCCCTAGGATGATACGCGAGGCTATTGAAATTAAAAACATCCTAATTTTAATAGAGAAGATGGTTGGAATCTACCACCAGCATGGGATCCCATCATACAAAATATTAAATCCCAGCCCCGACACCATACTGCCAGATCAAAAGATACTGTAAGCTCTTTCTGCGTAAAACGGAACGCACCTGATTAAATTTAAATGAGGGTATACAAGCTACCAACTAATTATGAGATGACCAACACCTCAGTCTCCCTGTGACCACGGACCCTGCAAAGGGTTCGAAACGTCAGGATAAACATTAAATAAGTAATGTGTAAAATAAACGCGAGTAGATCCGTAAAAGTTGTTTCATTTCAATGTGTAGTGTTCGCGTAAACTTTAGAAAACAATATATGAAATAATTATCTTTTTACACATTTTTTTTACAATATCATGTAAAAAAAATGTGTAAAAAGATAAATAGATTTGCGTATGCATTGTGGCGGTTAACTATCCAAGTAAATCAAAACGTAGCTTTGATGGCCTATCACAGATATATCGCATCCAATCTTAAGTATGGTATATTCCTATGGGGAAACTCCACGGACATAAGCAAAGCTTTATATCGCAGAAATAATACATCCGGGCTTTATGTGACGTCCCGCCAATGACAACATGCAGGCAGCTATTTTATTTGCTTATAAGTGATACTTATTATCATTTTACTTACAACATTCTTAAAACAGAGCGTTTACAAAAACATAACCTAAAAAAATGCTGTATCAAAAGTAAATCTCCTTTCCTCTCTAACACGCATTCCAATTTTGAATTCAAAAAAAGAATCGTTGAAAGAACCACAGATACCAAAGAAAATTAAAGCAAACCTCTTCCGAGAAACCGCGTCTGTTACAAACAGCGATATTGTAGAAAGAAAAAAAAGAGTCTTATATTATTTGAAAAAAAACATGGACTTATTCAAATACAGCAGCATTTTGAATACAAATGCCTGTTTGATAAAGCTCTTTTTCTCGGTGCGCCCAAGTTATTTTCGTCGGTTGAAATGAAGAATTGGCGAAATATTGTGATTGGGCGGCCACATAATATTTTCCTTTTCACTTGCCAGCGTTTGTGTGACTTCGTCTGCGACAAACTGAAAGCAGTAGGAAATAAATATACCGGTAATATCATCTCTAGCACTATTCTGAACGTATTATTTACACAGTTGGGTGCCTGGGTGTCAACTGTGAGTTTTATTCACCATTCGTAAACGTTAACGAGAACGAGAATTTTTATGACGCTCATTGCAAGGTTAAATTCGTAGGTAATGGGTTTCGAATTAAGTTCTAGGTTAGGAAAATTTGTGAAAAGTTTATTTTGTTAAAGGTTAGTGTTCCGTTTATTGCGTTTTTTTTTCTCTTTTGTGACCTCATTACAAATAATAAAAAAAATTGTAAATGCAGAAACTTGTAATTGGCTTTACTTATTGTAATTATCAGTAGAATAAGTATACATTGTAATAAGCTGTTGGTTTTATAAATAAATAGGTGAAAAAAATTTTACTCTTCTCGTACGCCGCCAGGAGGCGCTGCTTCAATGCCATACTAATTTGCTTTTTCGTAAACGTAATGAATGAATACGGAGTGAACACAAGTCACAAACAGGCACCCTGATCCGCCCCGAACCCCACGGAGAACCAAGTCGGTGTTTCAATCACACTAAGTAGATGGTGTTTCAATCACACGACTTGAGGAACTTTCAAAACTTAAACTAATTCAAAACTTCCATCCAAATGGCTAACGACCCAAATGTAGTATTTCCAAATAGTTTTAAGTAATTTTAAAATTATTTGTGAAATATCACTTCTCTAAATCTAGCTCTATTTTCCTTTTTAAATCTAAAGCTAAATCTAATTTTACACAAAACTACTTGTGTTAACACAATTAGGACATTAGTCTAGTATAAAATGTTGTTAAACCTATTAAGTATTTATAACTTTGTTAAGATTAATGTCTGTTGTGTAACCTAATAAATTAAAAAAAAATTAAAAAACCCTTTCAGTTTCGCGCCACCTCCAAAATGTTCGGTGATGCTAAAAGACCGTTTGAGGCAGTAAAATCTCTCAAAAAAATTGTTTGGTAGCTGTAACACATATTATTGCATTGTGCCTTGTGACTCCCGTCCCCCTTGCACTGTCCCCCTAAAGTGACAGATGGGAAGAAAAAGTTTCATCTGTCGCTAAAAGAGGAGGGGATAGATAAAAAAAATACTAGATGTTACAAGAGTTAATTAAATACGTCGCCATCTTTGTTCATTTTTGTGATTCTTTGTGTATGTGTTTCCATCACTTATTTACAGCTTTGTTTTTAAAAATTTATTTACAAAACCAGATCATTCACCATAATTATCAGTTAGTGCTAGCTTCTTTTAGGTTTGTATGTATTATCTATCTTAAATGTTGGCGTCTTTGCATTTTTATGCATGTATGTATGAAAGCCCTAAGTTTCCTGTACCTGACCGACCTGTACCGAAGTCGGTCACCCAGCCGGACAGTAACCATTGTGAAAGTTACTTTGCATTCACAATTATTATCTTTTTCTTGTTTTTGTATTATTTCCTTTGCTGTTTACTGCTTTGTGGTTTTTCCATGAATTTCTTTAGAGAAAAGCCTCATTTTCCCTTGTCCTGGCGCCTGGTACTAGGACAGCATACGGTCGCGGAGCTCTTTATAAAGAATAACGCCCATTCGGACCGTGACCATTTCGAAAATTACTAAACATTTTCGATCCTTATCTTATTCTTGCGGTATGTATTTTCATAAATTTTTGCTGCTTTGTTGTTTTTTCCATGAATTTCTTTAGAAAAGCCTAATTTTTCCTTGTCCTGTACTAGCACGGTTCTAGAACAGCATAAGGTCGGACCTTTCCAAAAATTACTTAACATTTTCGATCCTTATCTTTCTCTTGTGTTTGAATTTCCATCAATTTTCGCTGCTTAGTTTTTTTTCATGAATTTCTTTAGAAAGCCTCATTTTTCCTTGTCCTGTCCTGGCGCCTGGTACTAGGGCAGCATGAGGGCGCAGGAGCCCTAGATACCGGCATTATGCGAGCGAGCGCGCTAAACACCTATTACTGGCGCACGCGGCCCTCCACAGGGCGTGTACCCCACGCTTTTACCACGCACTAAGAACGTTTAGAAGTGACCGACATCCGAAAAAAAATTGTGGTAACCCTTACTCCAACACTAATTTTATATTTGTACGGGCACCTACTACCAACAGTTACGTTATCGAGAATTGTCAGACAACCCTATGCAAGTACAACTCGCACAGAAAGGGGATAACGCCAGACTGGAACCCGCTGAAACGCATTTCTCGTGCAGTATTCTTAAGACTAGTGTCTCAAGAGAATCGCCCTACTCCCTATTCTAGATAGGTAACCGGACCTGTCAAGAGCGCTCACTTGTTATTAGAAGAGCACAACAAGCCATTGTTCACTGCTAATTGTTCTTTTCTGGCTGTTTTGGTGCAGTCATCACAATGCCCTTGATGTATTCCGGTTTGTAAGGTACTAGATACACTTTTTTTTAGGCAAGTTGTGACAAATGAGCACAGCGGGTCACTTAATGGAAATAATCACCGCCACCCGTTGACACCCGCGAATCGCTGATGCGGAAAGAGTGAGCTCGTTTCTTAAAGGACCTAAAGTGTTGTGACGGTCTGAGAACACCACCGCTGTAAGCAGGTTCCATAGAATCGTCGAAGTGAAATGTCAGGCCTGCAAGTATTACAACTGAACTGCTGGGTTTAGAACGCACGTATGATGGTGTTGTTGGTGTTGCAAGCGTTCATATGGCTTTATAATATCCGTAAATTATGTAACACCTAGACTAGGTGGAGCGACGATTTTCGTAAGGTGGCTGGCAAGAGCTGGATGAGAGTAGCCGTGGATTGTGCTCAGTGGCGTGCACATAGAGAGGTCTATGTCCAGCAGTGGACTAGTATATACTGATGATGATGATGATGATGGTGTAATACCTGACTGACCACCGATGTCAGACCCAGAGATTTCAGTTCCCATTCCCAGCAAGGGGTTACATTTTTGAGTACTCGTTTTGGTTGGTAGAGCTTGTTTGTCCGCCTGGCTAGCAACCACCATCTTACTTATATGTCGCCATAACATCAATGTTTGTAACATTGTTGTGTTCCGGCAGCTAGAGACAAGATAGCGTGTGCCTATAGTTGTAAACCAGCGACTTGTAAGCCTGTAGTTACCGAAACCATTTTTTTTTTTGAGTGGGACTGCTTATTGCCACAGGTGGCATTTTCAGCTTTACTGGGCTTTTTTTGGGGCGGCGAGGTACGTAAAGGGTACCTCAAGCCGTGTTGAAACGAATCCCCTTCGGAGGATTTCTAGAGGGTACGGCACCGCACACTTAAAATTGCGCGTCCCCGTGCCCTCACAGAGTCTTCGAAGGGTTCGGTTCTTATCGGTACCGAAACCAGCGGCTAGAAACGAATAACCAGCTGCTTGATGGTAGATACCCTACCTTACCTTACCTAGACTTGAAAATTGAAAAAAAAAAAACGATTTTTATTATATTTTTATTGTAAAACTATTATATTTGTTATACAGTAGCACTTATTATGTTCTGCTATTTTTGTTTTTTTTTAAATAAACACCGAAGACACCGTTTATATCTACTAATTTACTTAATTCAGTAAAATAAATATAGTACTTAAATACCTATTTCCAAAAAATCTCTGACAAATAAATTATTAAAATATCCTAATCCACTGCTGTGTCACATTTTGTATGAGAATTTTGAGTTTTGAACACTTAATACAAATGACAAATGGCATTGTTTATGTCTATTTAAATTAAGTGTATCCTACGAGTATCTATACATATAATAAGAACGTAGGGATAAAAAAATCTGTAATTGGAAGATATAAAAAAAAAATTACACAGGATGCCTTAAAATCACTTACGGAACACGATAGAATAGTTTTAAAAAAAATTGTTTGTTTGTTTGTTTGTTTGTTTGTTTCTTTGAACCCGATAAACTCGAGAACTACTGAACGGATTGTGTAGGTCTTAAGCAATAAATTGCTCTTTGAAACATGATGTCTAAAATTAATAAAATGCATTGTTTTCACGTACTTTAATTTATTTTAGTAGGTGTTCGAAGTGACCACCGTTACATTCAACAAGTTCAGGCATGTAAAATTGTCTCTATGGTTGTTTGTACCTCTTTGCTGGTTTTGTAATTGTAAGATCGTTACCTAAACGTGTTGAATATTGTATTGAAAAAAAGGGTGGTCACTTCGAACACCTTCTAAAATAAATAAAAGTATGTGAAAACAATGCATTTTATTCATTTTAGACATCATGTATCAAAGAGCAATTTACTGCTTAAGACCTACACAATTGATATCTAAATAGAAATAGTGTAAGTTTATTTTTTTCAAAACAACCGGGTTCGATTCCCGAGCTGAGTACAGGTTTTCTTTAAATGTATGAATGCAGTTTTTCTTCTTATTAAAATCGATATCATGGTTCCTAAAAACAGATCTTCGTATGTCTTATAGTTTCAGACTTTCCCATACTGACCGATTTAAATGAGACACCCTGTATAATAAGAACGTAGGGATAAAAAAATCTGTAATTGCAAGATATAAAAAAAATACTTTAAAATCACTTACGGAACACGATAGAATAGTTTAAAAAGAAATTGTTTGTTTGTTTGTTTATTTATTTGTTTGTTTGAACACGATAAACTCGAGAACTACTAACGGATTTTAATCCGGTTTTACCGAAATGCTAAGAAAATTCCGAAGAATAACATAGGCTACATAAATACTCGAAAATTGTTAAATTTTGATTTGGTCTAAACCGGGATTTAATCCTTGGTTGCTTGGCAACTGTTGTTTATTATGTAACATAGGGGAATTTTTTTAATGAGTTTTACGGCTCTGGCATTTGAGGCTCTGGTTCTCTATTGCTATCGTGTTTTACGGCTCTGGGTTCTTTGCCCTTTTGAGCCTGTCATTGATAGTTGTTGCCATGAGATACCGATTTTGATGCGGTTATCACCAAAATGCTTAGAAAATTTCGGAGAATAACATACAAATTGAAAAATGTTAAACAAATTTTGATATACGTATTTACGCGACCATCTGTTAGATACGTTCGTTGAGTTATTATTTTAGAAGAGTTTTGTTACTCTCTAAGGTTACCTACCCTTTATAAATCTGTGAGACACCTAAGCGAACATTAGCACCGCAGTAGTAAAGCGACGGAAAATAAAAACAAGCTCGAAATCACGCACATCATTAAACTTGGCTGTACATAGGTACACCTTTTGTTTCAATTTCCAAAATAACCAATAATAATACGGCTATTTAGTCGCGCCTGCGCGCGGCGCTTATTGCAGTTTTCTAATACACAGAAATGTTAAAAGTTAAGACATTACCTATAAATGGCGGTATAAACCTCTGTGTCGTTGCCCAAAATAATGTCTCTTTTTTTAGTTTAAGCATAGAAATGTTACCTACTCATTAAATTTTGCTGTATAAAACTTTGTATCATTGCCCAAAATCATGTCTCTATTTTTTTAAATATTGCACATAGAAGATATCTTGAATTACATAGCTTGGCTGTATAAACCTTTGGGTCGTTGCCCAAAATACTTAATGTTATTTTTTTAAATCTATTTGGTGAAAAAACGCGAGAACAGGAAAATATAAAAAAAAATTGGCGCTCAAATTTTGAAACGAACAGAAGGAAATTTTGATGTTTTGCAATGCATTAAGTACCTATTTTTATTTTGTTAATAATTTTCAAATTATATTAATTATTCATTGTGTAAAAGTTTTTTAAAACATTTTATGCAGGTACGTTAAATATTTCAGTACTTATTCAGTTCTTATTAATTTTCAAATAAGATTTATTCATTGTGTAAAAGTTTTATGAAAATTTGATGCAGGTAAGTTAAACACTTATTTCAGTACTTATTTTACATGTAAGCGGTTTCTTACTTTGGTTTCTTAACATGTTTATAGGATAAATCTGTGTTCAATGATACAATATAAGTAAGTAAGTATCATAACAATTTTAATATCATAAAACCTTTATAGAATGAATTTTGTACACTTCTAGATTACAGAAATATGGTTTTTCCATTCTTCTATCGCATAAGACTTCAGATTTTTTTTTTATTAGAGGTAACTTCTTTCTGTGTCCTGTGATCTACCTCTAAAAAGCTACCTACCTAACAAGATGCCACGAAGAAGTTCAAATTTATCGCAAGTATGTAACATAAAATACTGTACTGTATTACCTAATAGACAATAATATAATTTATTACAGTTCTCAATTTATTGATATTTTGTATCTACGAATAAGAACATAGTTGGTAAATAGTTTTTTGTGCCTTCTGACCGACAACCAATAATCCTGGACCGCTACCTGCTACTCGATATCCAGCTTCGGTGGACAAGGCAAGAAATATCTTGAAGTCCGTGGTTGGACAGTATAACAGTAGACACATCTTAGCTAAGATACACCAGTGCCTAGGACGACTCCGGACGAGTATCTGAGCTGTAAAATACCAATTTTATTACATATAATTAAGCGTCAGTAAACCCTTTTCAGGTTTGTATGACGTAGCAAATACGCGCAACCCACCGAGAAACGGTGTTGTATACTGAATGTATGTGGAGGGATAATTGAAACGGAAAACTGAGTGAGAATCTGTATGAACGGGACGATTCTGTGCTTCAAACTGAATATATGTATGTACATGGCAGAGATGATAGTCGAAAGAATAAGAGATAATGTATGAAAATAATGATGAATGTAAAGGAGGCACAGGAAGTATGCCAGAACCACACTAAATGGAGATTTGTCTATCTCAGCATTCCCAGCTGAAAGGATATTATGAGTGAGTAGATGTACGTATGTCGGTAAATACAATGTCAATTTTCTAAATTTCCGATGCATATAATTTTATTATACCCTAATAAGCTTAAATAGATACCTACATAAAAATTAAACTGTACAGACTACAGCCTTTAGCTCACGCGGACGAAGTCGCGGGCAACAGCTAGTAGTAAATAAGTCAGAAGAGAAACAACAAAAACAAAAAACTAATCATGTGAATATATCAATAAAATGTAAGCAGCCGTTTCTAGCCGCTAGTTATCGCTAGTACCTAATAATAACAAGCCAAATAAACCGTTTCTAGCTACTAGGGTAGAAATGTTAGTAACCAGCTTCACATCTATACCATTGCCTACTGAGGCACTGGTATAGATGTGGTTCTCCTGAAATCCTCAACTACTGAATTGAGGATTTCAGGAGAAGAGCGGTTTCATCTTCGGCCTTATCATCACAAAGCCAAGTAAAACTAAAATTTAGAAATAAATTGAATAAAGAGCAGTTTTTTTTTAATGCAGAAGTAGATAGTATAGTATAGTACTGTAAGGACCAGAGGGGTCCTCACTTATAACGAAAGGCGTCTCTTTATTATTGGGGGCGAAAGATAGAATGAGACACCTTAATCTTATTTAAATTATATTGATATTTCTAATAACATTGAGTACAATACATTAAAATATCTTGACATCGCCGTGCTTGATGTCCAAGTCCATCTTCTTTTGTTTCCACCGCGTGTCGTCTTATTTTATGTTCAAAGTCAGAACGCGACGGCTGCCAGTAGGTTCGCCCCTCCAAACAGTCCCGATCACTACAGTACTATAATACCTCGGAGCGGTCAACTGGCAAGAAACTGCCTTGGACAGGGAAAAGAGGCAAGTTTTCGTATCGTTTTGGAGGCTAAGACTCACTTTGGAACCCTGCACCAATGGACTAAATAGAAGAGTAGTTGCATCATTCGTTGTAAAATAATGTGCATTGTGTTGTCTATCTGTAATTATTCCCGTGCCATCTCTATTCAGTTTTAGATCTACTTCGCTTTGATCGCACGGGGACTGGGTAAGCGCACTCTCAAAGTTAAATTAGACCACACCGATGCATTAATGTGAAACGCAATACACACATACACATACATAGTCATACAAATTTATATAGAGGTGATTTAGTCATTGTCATAGATATTTATTGCATCACGTTGTACAAAGATCTTACAAAAACAGTAGTAAGTCCCAAACATGGCCCTACAGTGGCATAATAACTAATAATAATACATAGTAACTTTTAAATATTTCGGCACGATACAAACACCATGATTACGGATAATAAACTCCTACATTACTCACTTAAAGAAATACAATTTAAAAAAAAACAGTGTTGAAAAAATTCACGAGCGGGATTCGAACCCGCACCCCATGGCATGCCGGGTCAGGTGCACTAAAAATAATTAGAAAATTAAAAACTAAAGACCTACAAATAAAAGATGTCCTCCAACTGTGGGCTCATGGGAACGGTCCCAAGAACGCTGGCAACATTGCCCGTTTGGATTTCCCAACTAATACGCTGGCAGAGGTAGCTTCCAGCCTTCTTGTCACCGGAGGCCTAGATAAGGCGAGCACTTAACTCTTTAACAAGCTGCTTTGCCTCCGGCCCCCATATACCCATTCACCCTATAATAAAAGAAACATAGCTTATCTTACTACTTAGATAAAATAAAGGAAAAGAAACATAACTTAATTAAAGACTAAAAAAAAACTATGAATAAAAAATATCCTCCAGCTGTGGGCTCATAGGAACCCACACCAACGACCTGCGAAGCTTCCAGGTCATCCCGTACGTCAGGTCGCTTGTCTTACCATCACTGCGAGATCTACAAGCTGGCTCTAAGACAGCCGGTAAACCAACGGTGGCAAAAGCACAGCGGAAGATGCTATTATATAAGGAGTGACACAGCATACGCCCAGCACTGCGAGCGCATGATAGGCTAAAGTGACCAAGCTCTTCAACAGCTTCTCCACACCCGCAGCGGTGAGGTTGGACTACCCAGGCGCCTAGACGAAGACAGACCGCTAGAGAGAGAGACGGCCCGTCCAACAAGGTACCGACATTGGCAGATGGCAATACCTGGAGCCAGTGGCCTGATTCTCTAGGAGACGGTAGTGAGACGAGCGGGTTCTGACATATCACCCGAAGTAGATAAAAGCCCCTCCAGAACTTGCTTGCACAGTGGCTCGTCCCATTTCCTCTGTAATTGTGGTAATAAAGGTAGTGTAGAATTTTGACAGGCGGATAACCAGGCGTTAAAGGTTAAAGTGTCATAAAACTTTTATTTAAGTTTTTAATATAATTAGGCTGCAAATCATGCAGAGAACCTTAAACGGCGAAAGTGTGAGAATCTGACTGGGGATCTCATATTTGAGCCGTTTGGGGTAGAGGTCTTTAGGTCCATGGGGCCCGGGTGCTCACAAACTCTTTGAAGATTTTTCTATAAAATTAGTAGAAGCCACCCGGGACCCCAGAGCTAGCAGCTACTTGGGCCAGCGTATAAGCATAGCTATCCAACGTGGCAATGCTGCTAGCTTACTGGGCACTCTGCCTGATGGGGATGATTTGGGGCAAATTTTTTATTTATAGTTAGTAGTACCTAGTTATAGTTTATAGTTTTTTGTAAGTTTAATTTTGAGTAGTTTAATTATTATCTTGTTTTTGTCTTTGTTTGTAAATAAATAATTATCCTTACTTTGTTAACTGTGGAGCGATTTTTATTTTTTTTGAAGCTCCCCACAGGAGGAGTAAAAGATCCACATTACATTATTTTGTGGTTAATGAAAGTAAAATATAACGTTTAAAGGCACGCATGTCGTTTATCTGAAGATTTGACATCAGTTAGAAGCACCGCATCTAACAACGCCATAATAGCAACGCTAGGGAAAAAGAAAATAATTATTTCAATAGTTTTTAGGTTTTGCTACCACTGTTATCTAGCTATAGCGAGCGATAGCTTAGCGAAACTTTTGCCGACTTATGGTTTATTTATTTAATAGCGGCCGCCCGCGGTTTCACCCGCGTGGTTCCCGTTCCCGTGGGAATATCGGGATAAAAAGTATTTTATGTGTTAATCCAGGTTATAAACTATCTGTATGCCGAATTTCATCTAAATCCATTCAGTAGTTTTTACGTGAAAGAGTAACAAACATCCATCCATACTTACAAACTTTAGCGTTTATAATATTAGTAGGATTTCATTAAAATATGTACAGTCAACAGCAAAAGTAGATGATGTTTACTAGATTTCAAAAATTAAGTTTCGATAGTGTAAGTCGGTATTTTCTATATAACTACAGTCATAGTCTGCAGGTACTAGTAGACACTGGAAGGTTTTTCAATATGCGTTTAAAAAGTTTTGATTTCATATTTTAAAACTTGACCAATCATCAGTTACCTTTGCTGTTGTACACACGCCTGCACATCAACCAATACAAAACTGTCAAATTTCTTCAATACATTTTCAACCATATGCTTTATGCATAAAGTTCAAAGTCTATTGAGGAAATTGGACAGTTTGTGGTAGTTTGATGTGCAGGCGTTTACATTCGTTCAAAAATATAAATAATCTTCATTACAATAAATCCGCATCATCTTATATGAGAATAAGACTAGACAGTCTGTATATTTCTCAGAACAATATAGCTTTAGTTATTATTCTGAGGTATATTTGTGTGTCAATAATAATGAGATGATAACAAGAGTTATGTCACAGTAATTATATTTAAAAATAGAACACAGGAAGGTTAATGCTACAGCGGTGGGGACATTAAATGAGCTGGTGATAACACAAACAAATATATTTACTAAGATTTATAGAAATACAATCTGACCCTGCGGACTTCGTACGCTTTGACAGTGTCTATGTCAACAAAACAAACAAATCGTATTTCTATTTATTTATCATTATCAGTGTTTCTCTACTATATTATGCATGCATTTATACATTTAAACCTTCCTCTTGAATCACTCTATCTATTAAAAAAAACCGCATCAAAATCCGTTGCGTAGTTTTAAAGATCTAAGCATACATACATAGCGACAGACAGACAGCGGGAAGCGACTTTGTTTTATACTATGTAAGTATGTAGTGATGATGATGATTCTATATTCTGCAAAGTGGTAACGTCTGTGATAATGGTTGTTTGTATGTCGTGGCTAATCTCTGGAACTAAGGGTCCAATAGCAAAAACTCTTTCACTGATAAAACACTGGGACAAATGCAAAAAAATTGTACATTTCTGAATGCGTGAACGTCCTATTAGAATAAACGTGCAATACATAATTTCTTTTCATATATTTTTTTAAATACGTTTACAAAATTACATTATAAACAAACTAAAAGAAATAAATAATATTTTCCCGATAAATCAATTAAATAAAAATCAAAACATAAGGACACGTTTAGTTTTCTTCATACAAGTACGCGTGTCCTTCTCGTCCGTGTTCAGCTTTGCGTATGGGAAAAAAATACAGGTGAGTGATTTTATACTGTTAAATATTTTTAGTTATTTATAGAATACTACATACATTTTAATACTTTAACAATAAATCAGGCCTCTCTATTAAAAACTGTTTTAAATATAATTTTTAAAGCCGTCCGTAATTTCTTTCATATTTGTTATTCAGCTTTGTTTATTGTTATTTAGTAGAAAAATAAGTTTTTACCTGGCAAAACTAAAATCATAAATAACGTCTGTAGGTGGCGCTAGTTCTGCACGACGGCCATTTTGCTGGAGTTCTGGTTAGACGGTCTACAAGAGTTTTACTAAATTGTGCGGGAAAAATACACACAATTAGTTTCATCTTGATAACCATTCCATTAAACTAATTGGTTAGTGTATGTTTAGCTTTCTATATTGTTATTTCAAGGTTTTGATTCAAAGACATCTCTTAGTATTTTTCACACATTTTAGGTTGTACACACGAGTGTTTTGTTCCTTTTTGTTACGAATTTGTTACATTTCTTTGTGACGTAACAAATATGAAATAACAAATATGAAGTAAAGTCGCACTCACATTGTAATAGTTGACTTGGATTACTAAAGTTAAAATATTATGATCACAGTCAATTTTAAGGTTGATTTGCAAAAAAAATGTTAAGTAAGTCGAAAGTAATACAAACTAGACTTGCTGCCATTCTTTATTAAAATAATCAATCAAGATACTGCTTTTTACTCATTAACAAATTTACCTTTCAAATAGAATGCACAACATGAACTAGTCCTTATAGTTCATCTTTGTTATGTTTTTGTAGTATCAAGTTATTTTCATCTTTGTTTCCTATTTGTTATATGTACATTTTTTTTGCATTTGTCCCCACTACGTTTCTTTTGGTTAACAAAGGCTATATTTTAATTTCAAAAATAAAAGTTTATTTTTTAATTTGATAATCAAAGTATTGAATTTTGTGTGTACTGTAAAGGCCTGACGGGCCTTTACTTAAATGGAAGTAGCGTAGCTGGTTAGAGTGAAACACTTGGAGCGATTAATATTATATTGGTATTAATAGAAAAACATGAACATAATAGTTAAAAGAATGTCGCCGCTCCCGCGGTTGCTGCTCAAGTCCCTCTTCTTTTGTTTTTCACCGCGTGTCGTCGTATTTTATATTCGAAGGCAGAACGCGACGGCTGCCAGTAGGTCCGCGCCTCCAAGCAGTCCCGATCAAGGTGGAAACATACACTAAAACGCGACGCGACACCACGTGTCGACACCCGATGTGCACCGTGCACATTACCAACACGCTACGTGATGCTACAACACGCTTCGCTAGTGTCATAGTAAAGTATCCTGAAAGACGTAAGTGACAAAAAATATCTTAATACCAGGAATGTTCTCGAATGACTGACGCGTGGCGTTGGGTGTTAACTAGAAACACACTGCGTGCCAAGCGTCGGGTGGCGTGTGTACCTCTCCCGGCAACACGCCGATCTACATCGACTGGATTTTTCCGCGTGGGAGTGCGTGTCATCACATGGTGTGTTTTATTATGTGCACCTGACCATAATATATGTATGGGATTGATTACTACTGACACGCGTTGGATGGCGTGACGTGGCGTCACGTTTTAATAGTATGTTTCCACCTTCACTACAGTACACACGCGTGTACATGTATCAACCTACCACAAACTCTAAAATTTTCTCAATAAACTTTGAACTCTATGTCTATGGCATGTGGTTGAACATTAATTGAACAAATTTGTCAGTTTTGGGTAGTCAGATGTAGTCAGTCTGTACAATACGAAATCCACGTGGACGAATTCGCGTGAAAAGTGCTAGTGAGATATATTTGAGTAGAAGTGGAACACAGGCGTACAGTCAACGACGCACAGTGGAAACTCCTTACGCTTCCACCATAAAAACGAAATATAGCATAAATAATATGAATGCAGCATGAAGTGCGGCTTCAGCCTTACTCATGTGCTACTATAGTGGAAAAGTAACTACTAACACTAACGAGGATTTAGAAGATTTATTAGTAATAAAAATAAACTCTTTAATAATATAAAATAATGCCTATGTTACCCGCGAGGAATGCAGCAATCTATCTGTAAAATAATTTTTGGAATTTGACCAGTGTACGTAGTTCCAAAGATGGCTAATCTTTGGAACTATACTGGACATACAAACAAACAAACAAAGTCACAAACAAATAGCTAGTATAGACATACGTTTATTTTTGTTCTATATTTGTAAAAATAGTCTATGTAATAGTATACATTATATTTGTTTATATAAGTATATTTATATAAATTGTATATTATATGTAGGTATATACTGTGCGTTTCAGGACAAAGCACAGGTCAGGCCTCGTATGGAATACTGTTCACATCTTTGGGCTGGACTGGAGTGCCCCAGTACCAACTCCTCCCGTTTGACCGCATTCAACGTAGAGCTGCTCGAGTTGTCGACGACGTGGTAATCTCTGGTCGGCTCGATCCACTGGCCCATCGGAGAGACGTTGCGGCTCTCTGTATATTTTATCGCCTTTATCATGGGGAGTGATCCCTGCCGCTGATTTCCTTCACCGCACTACACGCAATCGACTGTCTTTCCATCCACACTATCTTGATGGATGGCGGTCTACTACTGTGCGTTTCTCACGTATTTTTTTACCACGAATAACAGTGCTGTGGAACCAGCTCTCAGCGGCGGTATTTCCGGACCATTACGACTTAGGGATCTTCAAAGACGAGCCTATTCCTTCCTTAAATGCCGGCAATCTCTCTCGATCTGCGATTCCTCTGGTTTTGCGGGCCCATGGGCGGCGGTGATTGCTTCCCATCAGGTAACCCGCCTGCTTGTTTGCCTCCTTCTAATATAAAAAAATACATATAATACACAATGATACAAACGTGAGTGCAAGACCTTCTCGAGGTGAACACTACATGCATAATACAAAATAACATTATATTTACGTTAACTTAATCTATAACTAAATAACTTCTTTTTTTACTTTTTTCTTCAATAAGTAGTTGTTACAGTATTAGTCGAAACATCAAAATCAAAATATTGTTCTATTTCATTTCCAATTAAAAAAAGGTTTTTGTTTAAATCTTAAATGTACATGCCCAGAATACTTTACTGCTCACCAGTCATTAAAACGACAGTTAAAGCTGTCACACCAATTTGAACTCTAAATGTGATCTGTTAAAGTTCACCCAACTGTATTAATCATAAAACAATTACTTCGTACAATATTAAATGCCCAACCCCAAGCCCTTACCATAGACAATGAACATTCGTTTGAATTGTAAGGGCTGGTCACTGGCGTAGTCGATAGAGTCACCGTATTCGCAAAGAATAAATAATGTAGAGTTGTACTACGAAAAGTGACAAAAGGTTAACTCTACCATAGACACACCATAGAATAGAAAGATTGGCGAAGCATTTTGCAAGGTTTGTTAAGAATCCGCTACAGAATCAATATCAGTTACTAAGCTCATTACAGCAAACTAAATTAAAACATAAATGTGGTGAAATTAAATAAGGCTCTTATTGACGTTTTAACTTCGATTGCTTTGACTGTTCAACGAAGGAGTAACTGTAATATAACTATTAAATTTTTAATCTTTTTTAAATAATAAAAATCTGTTTAAAAATACTGAAATCTATCCTGATTTTAAATTTAAGAGTAACAAGGATGTACAAAATAGCAAAAATAGCGAATATTTTGAAAAAGTCAGTTATTAACAAAATAACGGACTTTTCCATAATACCGCTCGAAACTAACAGCTTTTTAAATTAGCTGTGACCTGTCCTTTCTAGCCCCTAGCTGCCCTTGCCTCGACCGGACTCCAAACAAACAGCCCAGTAAACAAGTGAAATATTAAAAATTCCCATTCAGTTAAAGATTGGCCAACGGTGAAGGGCTCTCTAGCGACCGACCGGTCCAGCTGCTTCACGAATATAATATCAGCATAAATAAACCGCTAGGGAAATGCTTAAACATTTAAAAAAAACAAAACACGTACTTTGTCTATGACGGCAGTAAAATTGAGTGGTCTCTTTTGCTTTGTTGCCAAATTAAAAGTTTATTGCTAACGTCTATGGTACCTACCAAATGTAGAAGTTATTGACAATGAAAACTGGCACTTCTTGGCGGGAAAGTGAAGCGTCATGTCTGCGGTTTTGTTTTATTTTCCAAAATTTGTGTTATGACGAATATTAAGGTGAAATAATGCTGGATTATTAACCGTTAAGTGTTCGTGAGTGTGCATAAGTGTTGGCAAATGAAACAAAACAGTGCAACGTCACTTTTCACAGGGGGGGGGGGGGTATATCATTTCGCACTTCCCATTTCTAATATCATTCAACATCATTTATGGAAATATTGTTTATTTATGTATTACTTGTACGAAAAATTACTTTGACACTGGCTAAATGTGCTAATCGCACGAAGCCATCAACTAAAAGAAAAGAAAAAATGAAAACTGGATTATGAACGTCTTTGCGGGAAAGTGAAGAGTGTGAGTGCGGCAGAGTCATGTTTGCTGTTTTGTTATAGTACCTATCTTAGGGTTTTATTAAATACTAGCGGCCCGCTCGCGACTTCGTCCGCTTGATGGCAGCGCAGCGCCACCTACCGGGTCCAATTATATGCATGTTTTATATATTTATTTATTTTTTATATTATTATTTTTTTTATTTTTTTTTTTATATATATAAACCTTCTTCTTGAATCACTCTATCTATTAAAAAAAACCGCATCAAAATCCGTTGTGTAGTTTTAAAGATCTAAGCATACATACATAGGGACAGGCAGACAGCGGGAAGCGACTTTGTTTTATACCAGTTTCTTAACGAAGCTTCTCTTGGGCTAGATAATGGGATATTTGACTACAATGAAAATATTGATCAAACTGTTGGTTGTTAACTTTATAGTAAACATGTTTTTAAAGTAATTTAGCCAGCACGTAATTCTAAAATAAGTATGATTTTTATAAAAAATCATTAATATCATAATGATGTTTTTATGATTGACCACGTGATCAAAAACGCACGGGATGACGCTGAATCTGGAGTGACGTCACCAGCTTGTTTACAGTAAATGTCAATCAAAGTTTTGTACGTTTAATTTGACAGCTAAAAGTTTGTTACAAGCAGGTGACGTCACGACATCACGTGACCTGCATGCATGGCGTCTTCAGCGTTTTGGCGGCTATTTTATTAATTTGAATTTTAATGGCGATTTTCATAAAAAATAAAGAAATTCATAACGAATTAATCAAATTGCAAATATTTTATGCTCTAGTGAACCATTAGACATATTTTTCTAAAACCTGTCAAATACCCCCTGGTGTGAATGTAGGAAAGTTTATTTATTTATTTATTTATTATTGTGAGGCAGTTGTTGCGGAAACCCACAACACACACTATACTACTGTTTAAAATTAGGTTACACCTTAAAATCTACAAAATCCACTCACAGTTCCATGCCGCTCCCGCCGTCCAGAACGGGATCCATGTGGTCTGATGGGGCCGGAATCCGAGTCCGGGTCTTCTCGGGTTCCCTTATCACACCCAACGACTATCCCAAGTGCACTTTTCCCCCGAGGAAATACCTGCTTTCTCCAGCAGCGGAGACGTCGACAGCGGCGAATTGTACTCCCGATGCGATTCGCTTACGACGTACGTACACACACACAAAACACAGGTTGCACAATACACTTAATTAGAGTAATACGGCTCCCAATGCCCTTATTACTACTTAAAATCTATTTAATTATCAACACACGATAACCTATAAACCAGCCATTGTTGCCTTCCCGAGACAAGTGTACCAACAAAGAAAAAAAGAACAATTAGTGATGGGGTCATTATGCCACTAAATAAATTGAATCTCGATAATCGATTCCCAAATCGATCCGTCCATAATACAAATCAAAGTTTTATTTCCAACAAAAATAAATGCCTGTTTATTTGCAACAGGTCCTCCTTTGGGGAGTAGCAGAGGATGACGGCTACCGAAGGGCAGGTCGGCATTTTTGAGGCGACCTCCAACGCGTAACAGTCCATCCGCATCCAGAAATGGGTTGAGCCGAGAGATCGCTCCCTTGAGCTTGGCGCGACCGACGCGCAAAATCTTCAGTTCGTCCTCGAACCGGTCAGCTTGAACCAGCCGTATCAGGGCCAACAGTGAACTCCTGCGTTCCTCAGCACCCGCCACGGGTGATAACTGCCTCTTGTCTGGATGGCGGCAGTTATGTAGAAATCTCCGGATCCAGCAAGTTACACCTAGCAATTTGTCCAGTTTGCTGTATCGAGCCGTTAACCACTCTGGACCCCACCAGAGGGCATGCTGCACCAATTCCAGCGCGGTGCAGCCCCGAGAGGCACAATCGGCAGGATTCCAGGGGCCGGGAACGTGCCTCCAACAAATTTCGATGCCCGAGTTCTGTACCTGAGATACCCGATTGGCCACAAACGTTTCCAATACGTGGGGTGCCCCGCGTAGCCATGCCAGATCTACCTGACTGTCAGACCAGGCGTAGACATTCCGGATGTCCACCGTTGACGTCAGTTCCTTGTGCACGTGGCACAACAGTTTGGCCAATAGATGCGCCCCGCAAAGCTCCAGCTTCGGGATTGTCAGCCTAGTTTTGAGGGGAGCCACCTTGCTTTTAGCCAGAAGCAAGGAGACGGCGACTCGACCCTTCGAGTCCACCGTTCGCAGATACACCACTGCGGCATACCCTCGTTCTGATGCATCGCAGAAGCCATGTAGGCTTGCCCTGTATTTGCCCCGCGGCAAGATCCGCCGCGGCAACGCCACCTGAATGATCGCCTCGATCGTAGAGATCAGAGCGAGCCAAGTGTCGAGTGAGAGCCCTACCAGTGGCTCATCCCACGAGACTCCGAGTGTCCATAGTGTTTGCAATAAACACTTCGCCATAAAGATGCCCGGGCTGATCCATCCATTTGGATCAAACATCCGAGCGATGGTGGAAAGGATCGTCCTTTTCGACCAAACTCTTGTAGTTTCCAGTTCTACCCGGAATGTGAAAATATCGTGAACCGGCTGATATTTAATTCCCAAAACGGCGATAGAGTTCGGGTCCCCTGCGTCCTCGAATAGCTGAGGATTCTGTTGGTGATCTTCCGGAATCCCAACCAGAAGCTGTGGCTCGTTGGATAACCATTTTCTCAACTCATAACCACCAGCCGCGAGGAGTCCGATCAGCTCATTCCTGATGATGAGCGCCTCCTCCAGAGAGGCTGCCCCTGTGCAGATATCATCTACGAACACGTCACGTGTCAGTACAGCGGCTGCCCGGGGAAAGCGAGCCCGTTCCTGCTCCGCCAGTTCCAGCAGTGACCGGATGGCAATGAAGGGACTCGACTTCAGGCCGTACGTGTTGGTGTTGAGCTCGTAGACGGTGATGGGATCCTCCGAATGTTCCCTCCAGAGTATTAACTGAAACCTCCTGTCCGCAGGATGTATTACTGTTTGGCGGAACATCATCCGGATGTCCGCACCGATCACCACCTGGTGTCTTCGGAAATTTAAAATGATGTCGACAATGTCCCGATGTAACTTCGGACCAGAATGGAGACATTGGTTCAATGAAACTCCAGTCGACGACGGTGCCGATCCGTCCAAAACAGTCCGTAGTTTTCCAGATGAGGCCTTCAACACCGCGTGGTGAGGCAAGAAAAAATGATCTGTCGTTGTCCAGTCGACAGTCACCCGCGACATATGCCCCAAGGCCTCGTATTCTCGCATGAACTCGATATACTTTTCCCGAAGTACCGGATCGCGAGACATACGACGCTCCATGGACAAGAGTCGTTTCTCTGCCAACGCCCTCGATTTTCCCAAGAGAGGGGGACAGTCGATAAAGGGCAGTCGAGTTTCGATCCTACCCGACGCCATCCGGCGTGTGTGATCCTTATAAAAGGTTTCGCACTCCACATGCTCCGGATCCAGACGGGAGACCATGAGAGGCTCTTCCAGTTCCCAGAATTTTTGCATCATCCTAGCAATGGAGGTAGTAGCGACGACAGGTGAGACATCCCGCGTCTCCTGGTCGAAAACCGGTCCCATTAAAACGTGTCCAAAGATGGTAGGTATAGCTACCAACGAAGAGCGGCCCAGACTCCGCTGAGGCCCTAAAAGGATCCAGCCCAGTACATCCGCTCCCAATATGAGGTCCACCGGAGCCAGCTCCTCGAAATGAGGGTCTGCCAGCATGAGCCCTGATGTGTCAGGCATTGCGTCCCGCGGAATGTCTGTCGGTGGATGCCAACCCAACAGATTGTCGAGTACGATCGCGACCGCCGCAATCCGTATCGAAGCGGAATGCACAGGAGAGAAGAAAATGTGGGTCTGACCGGACAGACCCCCCACTTCTGAATCTCCGACTCCCCGAATCGGAACTGAGGGAGGCGCGCACTCCAGACGTAGGCGCCTCGCTACCCTCGTAGTAATTAAGCAGCCCTGTGCCCCAGTGTCTAGGAGGGCTCGTATCCGGACGAAGTCCCCCCTAGGTCCCCAAACGCGTACCTGCGCGATGGGCAAAAGAACCGTCTTCGGTTCCGACGTAGCCCGACCACAGGCTAGTCACGCGTCAGAGCCAGCAGCCGACCCTGTCGAACCGTGATGACTCGGCCAGTAAGTCGGACGCGTGCAGGCCACCATCCGGGGTGGTGCGTATCCAGCTGCCCTACCATACCGGTGATAGGGTGGGTGGTATTCCAACCTCGGGTACTCGTGCAGTACCGGTGAGAACTGTTGACGGTTCTCATGTCGTTGTTGTTCCGGTAACGGCGGTGGAGGATACGCGTACGAGTATCCGGGTGTTGGGTCCGGAGGTGGGGCTCCCTGTACCCAGTGGCCCTTAGAGGCACCAACTCCAGGTGTTGGTCGCGCCGGGTGCCGGGTTGTAGCCAGAACCTGGCTCCGTTCCGGCGATCCCCAACTCACCTGAGCCGGGGTGTACGAGGGGTTGTAGTGTGGCGGCCGTGGCGGACTCCGTCTTTCCGGAGGCGGAGTTGACCCCGGCCCCAAACCGCCACCCGTGGGAGATTCCCTCTACCGAACCGGTGCTGAGCCCTCAGCACTACGGGTGCACAGTAAGCGATGGTGCGGTCCGCCGCACACATCGCAAGGCCTCGCCTGGGGACACTCATTATACCTATGTCCTCCCAGGCAGGCATAACACAATCCTCGTGTCCGAACGAGGTTTTGGCGCTCTTTTGTGGGCAGCCCGAGAATTGCTGGACATAGCTGTTCCAAGTGCTGCTGTCCGCAAACCCGGCATCCAGAACCGGGGTTGATGGCGGCCGCAGCCACCAGCCTGCCGCGACCCTTCCCTGGGTTGCGTGGCGGCTGGGCGCCGTAGACTCCGGAAGTGCGGGCCGGCGCACTTGTCGGAGCCTCCTGGGAGGCTAGCTGGTTTTCCAGCAGGCCAGCCTCCTCTTCCAGGAACTCCAGAAGTTCCCCTATCGAGGGCAGAACGCTGCCAAGATCCTTGTGGACCAGTCGATTCCGCTCGAACTTGTCCCTCATCTCCTGCGACAACTTGGCCAGAACGATGTGCAGAAGAAGGAAGGACCACTGGTCGACGGGCAGTCCGAGCGTCCTTAACCCGTTTAAGGACACGGTGAGCGGGGTGATCAGCTGCGCCCTCAGCTGAGCCCTATGGTTGACCCTCGGCAATCCCAGCAGATGGGTCACGTGCGCGTCCGCCTGAAGACGCGGCTTCTCGTACCGCTTCTCCAGCAGCTGCATGGCGGTGTCGTAGCTCGCATCCTGCAGCTCCTGATGCTGTACGAGCTGTCTGGGTTCTCCGTCTAGGAAGGAACGGAGATATGCCAGCTTTTCGGCCTTGGTGAAATCCTTCCGAGTATCCACCAAGGCCAAAAACATGTTCCGGAATCCAGCCCAGTCCCGCATACATCCGGTGAAATGCGGGACCTCCAGGGCACCCAATCTTCCCATGGCGCGCAACAGGCTTCCCCTCCCGCAGTCGCTCGATGTCCTTCACCCGCTGAAGGACCTCATCGTAGATGTCTTGGATGTGCTCCAGATCCTTGACATATTGGGCGTGGAGGGCCAGCTCCTTCTCCCCGACCGGGTCGGTTGACAATAGAGCGGTTACCGACCGCTCGGCCAACAAGAAACAAGCCTGCATTTCTTTCGAACGCGTCTCCAAGGCGTCCTCCCGGTTAGGCCGATCTATTAATGCAAGCAGCCCGGTGAACCACCGGAGCTGCTGAGACAACTCCTGCCGTGACGCTGTCATTATAAATAACTTAAACTAAATAAACCTAAACACAAAATTAAAACGAGTCAACGAAAACACGGAATCGATTATCCCGAATCGACTCGATGCTTTCGATTGAAAGAAATTGAATAACAATTAACGTTCCGAGAAATGTCCCAGCCCAAATACAACAGTACTACCAACCTTACAATTCAACCGCACCTGTCCCGGAAGTGCGATTTTACACGAAATGAGCTTAACCTATTACGAGCTAACAAAATACACAAAATTACACCGATTAACCTAGAGGTCCGGTAGTAACCACGCTCTGCTACCAAAATGTTGCGGAAACCCACAACCACGCTCTGCTACCAAAATGTTGCGGAAACCCACAACACACACTATACTACTGTTTTAAATTAGGTTACACCTTAAAATCTACAAAATCCACTCACAGTTCCATGCCGCTCCCGCCGTCCAGAACGGGATCCATATGGTCTGATGGGGCCGGAATCCGAGTCCGGGTCTTCTCGGGTTCCCTTATCACACCCAACGACTATCCCAAGTGCACTTTTCCCCCGAGGAAATACCTGCTTTCTCCAGCAGCGGAGACGTCGACAGCGGCGAATTGTACTCCCGATGCGATTCGCTTACGACGTACACACACACAAAACACAGGTTGCACAATACACTTAATTAGAGTAATACGGCTCCAAATGCCCTTATTACTACTTAAAATCTATTTAATTATCAACACACGATAACCTATAAACCAGCCATTGTTGCCTTCCCGAGACAAGTGTACCAACAAAGAAAAAAAGAACAATTAGTGATGGGGCCATTATGCCACTAAATAAATTGAATCTCGATAATCGATTCCCAAATCGATCCGTCCATAATACAAATCAAAGTTTTATTTCCAACAAAAATAAATGCCTGTTTATTTGCAACAACAGTAATGATTATCAGCCCTTAGGTGTTCATGGACGTGCATGATTGTTGGCAAGTGAAACAAAACAGTGCAACGTCACTTTTCAAATTCTCTCATGATGTCCGCGTGAGATCTCGACCGTTTGAGGAGCTCGTTGGTGCAGCGGTTAACGCGCCCGGTATGCGAGTGCTGAGGTTAGGCAACTTTCGCAAAGGCCGGTCATCGGATGGGTGATCAACAATTTATCATCTCGAGATCCTTCGTGCTTCGGAAGGCACGTAAAGCGGTTAGTCCCGGTTGAATTAGCAGTCGTTAACAACCACCGCACCGCACTGGGCCCGCGTGGTGGTTTATGGCCCGTTCTCCCTATCCATCCATAGGGAAGTCTCAAGCCCAGCAGGACATAAAAAGAGCTGATGATGATGATGAGTCACCGTTTCAAAAATCGGTCAGAGAAAAATCACTCCCTAGGTCTTTCGCGAACCTCAGTGTGAATGACTGCTTTAAAAATAAATCTCTGTGAACGTTTCTATAATTTGTATCAAAAACAGTGTCCACATAACGCCTACTCCTATAACGATAGTATCAATGGTGAACGGCTCAATAAAAGGCTTTGTCTGTCGGTTTTATTTTTATCTTTCCCCACTGAAATGCAGCCGTTTTCGCCGTCAGTGCGGGCCTCGAAAGTAATTAATTAGCGGGCCGTTTCCAAAGTGGAAAGCGGATGGTGCAAACACGGGGAGAATAACGTTTATTACGTCATAATATACTAGCTGGATTTTAGATCAAAAATGAACAGGGGCAGGCGTCTTTAACAACGACTTAAAGAGTAGTCAAAGCAAGGGAAAATTTGCCACTGTTTACCAAGCAGAAACATTCGCAATTCTCCTATGCGCCAAGCAGAATATAGAATTAGCTATGAAAAAGCTTATATTCATTCTGAGTGTCAGCCAAGCTGCGCTCAAGTCACTCATATCGCCCCGGATCGACTCTAGCCTTGTTCTAGAAACCACCAAAGCTAGGTGGACATAACAAGGTGAGATTGATCTGGGGCCCAGGCCATATGGGAATCCATGGCAACGAGATGGCGGATGCTCTTGCCAGGGAGGGCTCGGAGATCCAGCTTATTGGTCCTGAGCCTAAGTACCTTGCACTAAGTACCATTAGCAATGCTTTAAAAGCTCACATCGTTAACAGGCACAGCATCGAATGGAAAGAGCAGTATAAAACACTCCAAATCCTTCCTAGGTGAAAACGTTTTAGGACGGAGTAAGTTCATATGCGGAGGCAGTAAAAGGCAGGCCCGATTAATTATCGGTGCCTTGACAGGGCACTATGCCACAAAACAAATGCTTCACAGAATGCATCTGTCAACAAATAGCTTGTGCTGTGCAGGGCATGTGGAGAGGAAACGGAGTCAATGCACCACCTACTGTGTGACTGTCACTCTCTGGCTAGGAAAATAATAGGACTCCTGGGGTCGGCCTATCCGAAACCGGAGGCCTTCAGGCTCTTCGCTATTAAGGACGTTGCCAAGCTTATGGCATCTATCTTTACAGAGGAAGAAGAGTGAAAGGATGGGGTTGCACAAAAGATCTGAGAAGTGTTACTGCGAAAGGGAAACCTCGGCAGGCCCCACTAAGATAAGATAAGATAAGATTCTAGCTGACCCGGCGGACTTCGTACCACTTTGACAGTTTCTATAACAGCTAAACAAACAAATCGTATTTCTATTTATTTATCATTAAGCAAATATTTTTTTTTCTAGTAATAAATATAGCCTATGTTACTCAGCGCTAATGTAGAATTCTAATGGTGAAAGTAGTTCCTAACATAATAACATTTCTCCGTGTTCGAGCCGACCAAAAAAACGTGCGAGGCTTACAGTAGTCGCATATGATGGTGTAACATTGACATCTCACCTTAGTAATAAGCAATTTAAACATTATATTCTGAAAAAAATGGATCAGGTATTTTTTGAAATGATTTTTCACAAAGAATAATTATTTTTAATGAAATTTGTATTTTATTTAATTGACACTAAGAGTAATGCAATACCGCGCGCTCATTTGTCAAATCAAATGGCGTGCGCTTCCACGATTGGTTGGTTGGTACCATCCGACGGCTAACTCTACCACCGTGCGCTCATTCGTCAAATCAAATGGCGAGCGCTTGCGCGCTTCCCCGACTTCCTGTTACACACTTCCGTCCCATTTCACAAATCACTCCCACACATTGCAAGGAAGCGAGAGAAAAGATATTACACATCAAACATTGAAAAGGGCGGGCGTGATAAAAAATTGTTTTTTTTTCTAAAATCGCTTTCGCTTCCACCTTGCATCAAATCAAAGAACATTATCTAGTTCCGATATATTTAGCCCGCCGAAGTAGCGCGGACTGATCACGATCGTGGCGTGGGCTGTGGCTTTTTTCCTTGCAATAATGTGAAAAGTGAAGCTTCAGCATTAATTTAAGTAGTTAGTGTACTGTCCGATTGACATTTAGTCCGGATAATGTAGGAAAGTTTAGTTCTATTTAAAAAATCGAATATGAGAGCTATTCTAGAATAGCTCTAATATGCGATTTTTTAATTAATTACTAGTAATTATGATAAAAACAACAACACTTACTTTCATTACAATAATTATTAAGATGATTGTATAATGTTTCTACTATTCGCCGCCAGATGGCGTTACTTGTAAACACACTGAATCGCGCTATAGAGATTTTTGCGTCGATACTTATAAGTATTAACTTATTATATCGTTGTTTTCAAACTTTGTAAACTTTTCCACACAAAAACTCAATTTTATTACATTGCTTTGCTAGTAATGTAATAAAATAAAATTGAGTCTTTGTGTAGAAAAGTATACAAAGTTTGAAAAATTTAAAATAATAAGTTAATAAAGTTTGAATTAGAGATGGGTCGTACTAGGTAAATTTGATACGGGGTGCACCTGTTCTTAGTATTATCTAATACTCGATTCAGATACCTATTCTACCTAGTCCACCTAGTATTAGACAGTAGTTACTGATTAAAAACCTTATATCATACAAAAAGAACCTAAATTGAATTGGTTTTACACTCCACAGTATCACGCAATACTTCAAGCACCTACTCTTCTAAGATCAAGTATTGTACTAACCGAACCTACATATGGAATCTTATTCCGTGGTATTAAAGTCGAAATCCGTGAAATGGAAAGAAATACTTGGTGTGGACAATACGCGAATACGTGTGCATGGGAATATCACCTCTAATGTTTTGACGTAAGGTCAAAAATCGTGTAATTTACAAAAATACTAGGTGGATCACGTATATTTATAAAAGTAGAATAGGTGCCGCCTAGTATTGAAAAATACCAAGTGCGTGGATCTGTTCTAGGGATGAGACGTATTTACTGGAATAAGTTTTTGGAATAAGTATTTGCTTGTACGTATAAATACTCAGTATCGATTCAGCGTCCAACGCGTACCGAGTATTTACAAGTATCGACGACGCATACGTTGACAATTACTCAAATACTCAAATACGCACATAAACTTCTAACGTATTATGTACTCTGTGCTTCTAATAAGTATCAAGTCCGAAACTCAAAGACGCGTTCTCGAGACGCGTTCGATCTTAGTGTGAGTGAGTTTATTCCCATGTATTTACGATTAACCTTATTGTAAGGTGTTAAAACCGCTTTTTGTATGCACCATGAGTACGCGTTCTCGAGACGCGTTCGATTTTAGTGTGAGTGAGTTTATTCCCATGTATTTACGATCAACCTTATTATGAGGTGTTAAAACAGCTTTTTGTATGCACCATGAGTAGATGTCTTCGTGTCTCCGCGTACTGCGCGAAAGTGAGTCTGGTGTTTTCTATCTCGCTTTTTTGCGCGGTTAGACATTAAGACTCTATCTTATTAGAAATAAAGTCTATATTTCTTAGGCGATGATTGTTTACTTATTCGTTGGTTTTTATGCAAATTTGAATTTCAGACAGTTGTTTCGGCGCATTGTTTGTTTACGTTACGATTGTTTATCCTCGGATAAAAAATAGTTTAGATAGAAGGTTTAGTACTTATGTGTATTATAAATAAAGAAGATACTTTTAATTACATGTAAGTTCAGATGATTTTAGTGGTGTTGAGATTGTCGGATTAACTAACGTTAATAAGTGCTTTCGCTAATACGAATGGTGGTGTTGGAACTGTAAATACATTGTAAATAAATATTAAGTAGGTAGTGTTTATGGTGAAAGTGGTGGTAAACATTAACTGTAAATAGACGTTTTTGGTGGTGATTGTAGGTATTTGATTTAGGTATTCTTCTTCTTCTTCTCGTTCTTTTGGTAATTAATTTAATTTCTTTCTTCATTTTATTATGGCTCCAAAAAGAAGTCTGGCGTGGGACTACTTTGAAGATAAAGGCAGTTACAAAGCGCAATGTAAAATATGTAAGGTGGACATTTAATTTAAGGCTTCAGTTTCTAATCTCATAAAACATTTGAAGAGGAAGCACGGAACAATCCAGTTAGTGCATAGAGATGAATCATCCTCTGCCACCATGGCAACGACGGCGGCAACGACGGCTGCAGCTAAAGCCAAGTGGATCGATCAGGATCGATTCCCGGTCGTGTAACATAAGCAGATTTTTTTTTTAACGATGTTTTTATATTGGTTTGTGTTTGAATGTTCTTATAGACGCGAAGACGTCGTTTTAATATGACACAACACAACACAAGTCGTTTTAGTATGTCATTAAGGTGATTGGGTTTGCGCATTTATTTATTTGACTTACGGGAGAAACTTGTTTTGCTATTTAGTATTAGTTCCTAATATAGCAAGCAATTTAAGCAATGTATGTTATAAGTTCAGAATATTTTGCCGAGTGTGCTATTTAAGTGTTTACGGAGTTTACCTAAAAGCTTGTATGAAAGAAACTAGTAGTAAAAACGCATACTTCTAAGAACTCGTGGAACAGGTTTCTGGAACAAGTATTTTTGTGTACTCGTACTTGCAAGACTCAGTACGCAATTTACCTAGTACGTCTCATCTCTAATCTGTTCTAGTAAATACGTCTCACCTCTAGTTTGAATTGAAAGTATCAAAATTTAACAAAAAAAATAACGTTCCTTATAAGTATTTACGCAAAAATCTCTATAACACGATTCAGTGTGTTTACAAGTAACGCCATCTGGCGGCGATTAGTAGAAACATTATACAAGGCCGCTCGCGGTTTCACCCGTGTGGTTCCCGTTCCCGTGGGAATATCGAGATAAAAACTATCCTATGTTTAATCCAGGTTATAAACTATTTGTATGCCGAATTTCATCCAAATCCATCCATCCGTTGCAGCGTGAAGAAGCAACATAGTCACAAACTTTCGCATTTCTAATATTAGTGTGATTTTTGTTCAACCCTAACATGGTTTTGAATTCTGTTTTGTTTGGGTCATGAGGTTGACGAACAAGAACTATGTATCAACCCTAGGTGGGTCGTCACTTACAATTTTACTTAGTAACAAACAAGCTTAATATTTCGGCCATATGGTGCTTTTCTGGTATCTATTAATACGTGAAGCAAAAACTTTGTACTCCTTTTTTACGAAAATTGTGCGGACGGAGGAATATGAAATTTCGCTCACTTATAGTTCTTAACTAAACCATAACATTTGAGGTGTTCATTAGGTGACGTAAAAATGCTAAATTACTTCATTCAAATAGTTTGTTGAGCATAATTTGATTTTCTATCTCTAATTACTAGATATGTTTTTTTTCATTAGTGGCGCTAGTGTGCGGCGTAAACGCTCTTAAGAGGACGAATGATTTGTTTGTTTTGTTGTCATGGAAACTGTCAAAACGGTACGAAGTCCGCCGATCAGCTAGTTATCTAATAAGTTTTGTACTTTTATAGCCCAAAATATAAACTTTTCTCGTTATCTATTTGGTGTATGTGTTTATGAATACCTACAGTATAGAATACATAAGAATTGTACATAAAGAAAGTAAGTAAAGAGACGGTACGTCAGTAAAACACACCTGAAATAAAAGTTCAAAAAGAAGATTAATGTCCCTGTCCCCCCAACAGATAAATAATAAAGAAATCTCAAACGAGAATAGACAAGCTAGACTTATATGCCTACTCACATCACATAAATAGGATACGAGTATTCCACATAGATTGTTTGTAACCAGAGAGAATAGAGGGGTGACGCTATAGGGGTCCATTTTGCGAAGGCGATGTACCATAGACTAAAACTGTAGTCTATGATGCAAATCACTATTGTTTGTGTGTGTAGTTAGTTAGGGTGTGAAAGTACTCAGGTATTAAATAGAATCTCTTTGTTGTTAAATCAATTATTTTTTACGTCAAGAGTGTAGTATTTAATATTGCTATTGTATTATGGTTTTTAGAGTTGTTGAAACCTTTCTCCTTTGGTTTTTGTTCGATTCATGTTATGAATATGAATGAACCTAGGTTTTGTATTTCAGTGATTGATTTTTTTTTTATTAAGAGATTTCTTCGAAATTGTAAAAATACAATAAAAAAAACAAAAAAAATTGTTAAAAGAATTTAAGGTTTAAAATAAACTAAGTAAATAAAAACCAGTTGAAATGTTACAAGAAAATATTAAAAAGATTTATGATTTAATGTCTCATATATTTATGTATGACTTAAAACAAATAATAGCTTATAATACTGTCTCACAGCTGGGCAACGAACGACTTCCATGCCTCCATCATTATAATCAAGGTCATGGCTATTATAGGCTTTATCACCACGTGATCACCACGCACTACCAGTTAAATATAGATAAAGAAAATTAAAATAAAAGGGTAGAAAGAAAAACGTTTGTTGTTCCTAAATTAAATAAAAAATTATACTTTGAAGTGTTTAGTACCTCAGAACAATAACTAAAGTAGGTACTGATACAATTTTCTATGTTGTCATTGTCACCGATTAATGAGTTGGTTAGTTTAGGTCTCAGAATAATATGAGGTATAGTTAGTATTTATCTATACTAATATTATAAAGCGGAAAGCTTTGTATTTTTGTATGTATATTTGTAACGAATAAACTCAAAAACTACTGGACCAATTTAAAAAAAGATCACCATTAGAATGCTACGTTAGCGTTGAGTAATATAGGCTATATTAAAAAAAATGTCCACCCGTGCGAAGCAGGGTTTGGTTGTTTGGTTGTTTTCTTCGGCCCCTGCTTTGGGGCCGGTTCGGGCTTCGAGGTCTGGCCTCTTTACCCGGGTCGTCATCTCGGTCGACATCGGTCGAACCGGGTCTCCTTGGGGGCACGGCAGGGGTACAGATGCTCTTTTCTGTTTCTTATTTTTCTTTTTTTTTTTGGCAGGTTTCTTTTTGGTTTTTTTTTTTTTTTTTTTTTTTTTTTTTTTTTTTTTTTTTTTTCCCACACTGCCGTGCCGCGAGCCTTAGTGTGGCTCTTTGGTAGCGCCGCATGCCTGTCCCTCGCCCTGCGAAGCCCTCGGCGCGGTCAGCCCCCCGGGTGATTCGGTGTTGACCGAGGCCCGGTGAGCGCCAGCGAGCGGACCGCGGCTTACGGGTCTGGTAAGGCGGGCGGCAGATGGTAGGTAAGTATGGAGTCGGTGTCGGCCACGTGCGGCCGCCACAATGCGGGTTTTTACCCGCGGAGCTGGTGGCGGTGGTTGCGGGCCCGCCGCCTGTTTTGTACGACTTGTAGTCGAGGCGGTCGTCGTCGTGATCGGCAGTCGCGGCGCATTTTTGGCCGAGTTGGTTAGTTTAGGTCTCAGAATAATATGAGGTATAGTTAGTATTTATCTATACTAATATTATAAAGCGGAAAGCTTTGTATTTTTGTATGTATATTTGTAACGAATAAACTCAAAAACTACTGGACCAATTTAAAAAAAGATCACCATTAGAATGCTACGTTAGCGTTGAGTAATATAGGCTATATTAAAAAAAATGTCCACCCGTGCGAAGCAGGGACGGACCGCTAGTGTAGTATATAGCGTCATAATGACATTTTAATAAGTAATCATCATCATCATCATCATCTCAGCCAAAAGACGTCCACAGCTGGACAAAGGCCTCCCCCAAGGATATGAGGGGTATTTGCCGTAATCGCCACGCTTGGCAGGCGGGTTGGCGATCGCAGTAGGTTGAGGGTAACCTCAGAGAGATGCTGCTGCCCATCCTCTGGAATGGTCCCTTAGTCGGCTTTTACGACACCCACGGGAAGAGAGGGGGTGGTGCAATTCTTTATCCCCGGCACCACACAGGGAGTACTTTTAATAAGTAAGATCGGTAAAAATTAGAGCCATGTCATCACAATGTTAACCCCCGATTCTTACAAAAGAAAAAAAGCAAAAACCAAAATTGACATGATTATCTCAGTCAAATTCACATCAAGTTGCATCTCCCCTCCGCTCTGTCGGACTCCAATGAAAACTAATAAAAGATTTCAGAAGAGTTTCATTACAGATCTGCCTCTTTTCTTTTCTAATGTACCCCGCCCGAGTGCTTTGGGCACCCAAGTGGTCCCTACCGCGACCTTTTCGACGTCACCAACTCCTCGAACATTAAAAAAAATATAAAGAGTTCTTGAAAAGAAAGTTAAGGATATTACAAAGATGTTGTAATGGCGTTCGCTTTTTTGGATGCGCTATTTTAATACAGGCAGCATACTTTTATATGTACCTACTAATGGAAGTGGCACTAGTCTTCGACACAGTAACCCAGTTTCCGACACCGGTTTTCGTCGCCAAAAAATAGCATAGAGTTTCAGTATTTAGTAGAGACAGCTAGGAAGCAGGTCTTGTTGCTAAAGTCAAAAATCAGTTTCTAACAAATATTTTTAATTATTAAAGGAAAACAACTTTCGATCACTGGTCCCCGGTGATCACTGCTGCCTAGGGTTGCCACCACTCTAAAATAGAGTGTTGTCCTCTTTTTCACGTAGGCGTACTTTATAATCTACGACACCAATAATGTACGCTAAAATACTCTATTTACGTAAAACTGGTTGTTACTGGCTCGTTACTGGTTATGAGACTAAATAAACTGGTATCCACAGCCACAAAATGTTTGTTAAATGTCGCAAAGAGCAACAAAAAACACGTTTTTAAGGACAAATAAAATGAATACTCTTTTTTTATGCTATGGTTCTTTATTTTTGGTCTAACAAAATGAAAAAATACTTTATTCGTCCTGAAAAAAGGTTGCAACCCCTATTATTAGAGCAAGATTTAATAAAATAGAGTTACATACCATCATTATTGGGTCATTTTATATCCCCACAGCTGGATCACAAGCTTCCCCTATGTATGGAGCCACCACTGGGAGATCGGGCCATAAACTACCACGCGGGCCCAGCTGAGACCAAAAGTTTTACGTGCCTTCCGAAGAACGAAGAAGATCGAGATGATAAATTCTTGGCCACTGGCTTTTACGAAAACTGCTTATCTTTGGAGTGCGTTTACCACTGTGCCAGAGTGAACGAGAGTGCGGCAACAGTACCATGACCTTGAATCGAAGTACCGAGCTGTACCTACCGGCTAGGGTTGAGTTTGAGTCTTACATAATTAATTTATTATTGTGTGAATTTGGGTTTCTTTTATATTGTAAACTTACCTTGTTATATCTGTCGGCAAAGTAAAAAAGGACAAACTGGGATTATTTTTCCGTGTGCTAATGTAGGTGAACTACGAGCTTGTGTGCGTGCGTTTCGGAGCGCTCTGTATGAAGTTGCCGCACTCTCGTTCACTCTGCTATTACCCCATCTAAAACATTTTGAATTATAATGACAACTGGCTACAATGCCGCGTCAATACCGTCCATACAATCCGAGACGCCGCGAATATTACGTATTGCATATTCAGTGAAAATAAAAACACTCGGAAGTCCAGGGTCGGCCATCTTGTGTTTACTTCGACTCAAGATGGAGTCGTTTGTAGACAAATACGGCGTTGTACTGATGGCATCACTTTAACTTTAACAAAAAAATATTTTTTAATTAGTTTTTGTTTTTTGTGATTATTTATGAGATATTGAGCTGGACTTCCACATATAAATTCATACAAAACAGAATAGATTTAAATGGAAAAAAAGGAAGCGGATTTCTTTGCCTTACAATAGGAAAACAGTTTGGCCTAAAAATATACTCGTAGTAAGTGAGTAATCATAACTTTTTGATAACTATTCTAAAGTGAGAAAAGGCTACCTAACTGTCACACAGCCGGGCGAAGGCCTACATAATTGAAAACAAGTAGGTAAGCATCATATCATCGCAACAATTGTTGGGTATTGGATTAAGGCGAAGTACCGCTAAACAATTAATCTAATACGGAGCGTTTGAGCCCCGTACCATAAGAAAAACTGATTTTTTTTCCTTCAAATTAAAACTACAAATTATTTTTAAAAAAATGAACTAGCATATTGAAGTGTGTCTTAAGACTAATCTACTAAGAAAATTTAGTTGCTTAAATCGGTCTGGTTTGCCTGCAAAATGCAAATCTATGTTTTAAAAGAGGTTACTTTAATATTTTTTTCTCTGTTATAAAAGTTGACAAATCGTATTTCTGCAACTAGCAAAATGAAGTCAGTTAAATTAAAAATCATGTACACACACATCATCAAATATCACTTTCATATGTTTTGTAATTGTTGGGAGAAATCAAGATCCCCGCCACGTAAATTTCCAATGCGTTGCCATAATCACCACGCTTATTGCGGATGATTAATTTTAAACCTATTTAACACCATCTCCCCATTCTAAGTAGGGTAGTGGAACCAGTGTATGGTATTTTCTCCCTATAATCATTGAATAAAGAGTTCAAGAACTGATTTTTAACTTTAACAACAACTGCTTCCTACTGCAGCTGTCATCCATTGAAATTTCAATGAAATTCTATGTCATGCATGGGCTAAACTAGGCGTAGGTACTGTATAAGTTAATTTTGAATTTTGAAAGATCAATTCTAAATTCAATTCAAATAAATAAATAAGTCTACTCCGGGCTCAGAGTGACAGCTATATCGTTTATTGGCTATAATGAACAAATAAACAAAAAATGGAACTCCGTAAATCCTAAAAATATTTTTTAGGTTCTGTTATACGTAGCGCCTGCGACAATTGAGACCGCAAATTAACAGAATCTAAAAACCTTTTTTATAAAATTACTGGTTTTAGTTATCGAAATATGCAGCAACTAAATTACGAATATCGATGTTATCAATATATTTGAGTGATTTCAAAACATATTTTATTGTAATTGTAGCATTAATGATTTTTAGAGGTGTTTTCGTAAAGAATTACGATCGAGTCAAAATTGTACAATCGTGTTTTTGAGCAAGGGTTTTAAAGGCAAAGGCATGAAGTTATCTATATCAAAATTTCAGATTCCTTGGTCTTGTCATACTCCTACAACTTTCGATGAATGTTTATGTATTTTTTCCACGTGTCGCCATAAGAAAAAAAAACTAATCACTAGTTCCTGGCGAACTCTACTGCTATTACCCTACTAGAAAACATTGTATTTACTTTTATAATATACCAGAAGTATCAATTAACGTAAGGGACATTTTGGCCAAAATGAGTTTTATATAAGATTCACAATTTTCCGCTCTATCGTGGTTTGTCCCTTATATTAATTGATACTTCCGGTATCGAATATGTTGACAAGTTGTTAAAATCTGTAACGGCGTGTGTAATGTAATGATCTGTTGTCATTGCCACTCGCGATTGTTGCACTTGCAATTATGAGCACAGTTGCTCAAGAGGCAGCAACTATTCATAGTCGGGACTACACAGGACATGGACCAATTTTTTTATATACTAAGCACGGCAAATGACTACACCACCTGATGTTAGTGGAAGCGGAGTTCAGACGCCGAAGACAACTGGTGCAACGACGCAGCATCGCCACTAGGCTTGCCAACCGTCCCGGATTTTCAGGGACGTCCCGCTTCTGGGTCAATTTTGGGCCGTCCCGCCGAGACTCTCTGCGGGACGCTTTTTGTCCCGGAAATCAGTGATAATATGATATAAGTATGTATCTCGTACCAACTACCCTCGGGTTAGGCAGTTGGCCCGAGTTATTTGTTACGCATTATACAACAACACAATACAATTTCTTAATACCTATGAATTGCGTATTTGGCGTCGCGTCGCGATTTTTTTATTAAATGATAAAAAAATATAGTTATGCAGTTTTTTTTCTAACCATTTTATACGTGGTGTGTTGTGTCCCGCGTAATATGCCCAAGTCCCGGATGTCGAGCTAGGTAATCCCGGGAATGCCTTTTTTGGAGTTGGCAAGCCTAATCGCCACCCTTAAGCCCGCCCGCCGGGCTCGACCGCGAAATGAGCGAGGTCATCAACGATCATTTTCATAGTTGAGGCTCTCCGTTAGCCTGCCTGCATTATCGTTGCGAGTTAAGAGGGCTCATTAATGACCTCGCTCATTTCGCGGTCGAACCCGGGCTTCCCTGACGGCCCACAAGATGCCTCTTCACGCCTCGTTTGAAGGACCCCATGTCATAAGGCCACGCCTCGGTGGCCGAGTGGCAGGGCAGAACACTCGGCCCGATACCCGAAGGGCCCGGGTTCAATTCCCAGGTCGGGCAAAATGGATTTCGGATTTTTCGATGCATAGCCCTGGTTTGTGATCACCAACCCGCATTTGGCAATCGTAGTGATTAAGCCATTACCCATCAATTGTAGCGATGACTTGATTTCAATTATGGAGGCCTTTGCAGGCTGTTTCCTTACTTACTATGTCATAGGAAGGAGGGAAAACATGTGCTGGTATTCCATTCGAAGTGCTACAACGAAACGAGTCACCGTCTAATGTCTTTGTGCTTGATGGAATGATCGATGCAGTACCACACAATAACCAATCACAATATGTGTACTGTTTGTCACTGAGGAGTCCTATGGAGTATCTCAGAAATCCACGACCCTTTGTCCACTGATAGGTACCTAGGCACCTACAGCGGTGATTCCATACGTCAATAAAATGACGTAAGCGATAGTAGCCTATCATAGGGGTCAGCTGAATTTTGTCTTCAACAACAATTTAATGCAGAGCACATCCTTTCTACTTACCTGTAATCATGTAAAAATTCAATGAAAATCTTTGTAATTTTTTAGCGACGAAAACAGTGTCGAACATTGGGCTTATAGTGTCGAACACTGGTGGGCCACTACTTACAAAGCAACTTATAAAGTGTAGAACTTATATACCTGTTATACTATAAAGTGAACAAACAATAAGCATAAAACCTGTTAAACAGAAGTAAATACTGATTAAAACATTCATTTCCTAAACATTTCGAATTCTCTCAACTCTCAGGGTCTCAGTAATTTCCCACATCATTACTGATACTCAAGTGATTTAGAAAAATATCATTTATCATTAAACAATTTATTTTATCACTAATTATCCTGAGTTATATTACAATTCAAAAAAGACTGCCAAACGGTAGCGAAAACTCGTGAGGAGCCGTGAGATTGGGGGGATACCTTTACCTAACAATGGGATAATAAGGGCTAACTGTAACTGTAACTGTAACATCTGACAGTAATTTGACCTTGGCTAAATACGCAAACGAACGGGCCAAGCCATAAATAAATTAAGAAAAAAACTGTCACTATTAAACTCGATATTCACAAAAGAAGTTGTAGACACAGCTGTTTTTAATGAATGCCACCATTATATAAACGGAACAATAAAACACTTACGATAACAACGGATTGACATAATCAATGGATATTGTTAGTTCTTGCGACTTGAAATGATAACTATTTATCGTTATCGTCGGGGATAATTCAAAATGGCGTATGTTAGCATTGATGAATGCGTAGTAAGTTAACGCTCTATGCGTTAACTTACTAAAAACAAAACAGGAAAAGTAACAATACATAATAGAATAGACAGCCCTATTCTCATATACTTAATGTCTATACACGTTCAATATAATTAGAATTATAAAATTTACAAACACACTACATACTAGCTAGGTATGAATATCACCTAGTCACCAAGTGTTTGATATAATCTTCGTCGTACAAAACTAACATTTTTTTTATGTTAAAAGGAGGCAAAAGAGCAGGCGGGTCACCTGATGGAAAGTAACATAGATTTTCATTGAAATTTTACGGGAAGCAGATGGTTTTTATTCAATGACGATAATGTCACAAATCAGTTACTAACCCTTATTTTTAATGAATGATTAAAGGCAAAGGTGTCGATCATTGGTTCCTGTCACTCTATAATATTTTACAAACAAAATCGTATGAATTAATTGTAATTCTGAAATAAATAATATTATCTTCCATTTTATACTAGGCATGATTGATTAACTAACTTTTTAGTATGTAAAACCATCGACCAAATAATTAAATACTAACAACAGGTAGAAAATATACAAAAAAGAAGTTTTTAGTACAAAAAAATAAAATCACCAATGCTACATACGCGGTTTTGAACTATCCTCCGATTTGGTTTTGTGTGTCGACTTGGTTTTGTAAAGCGTTCGTTTATTTCGCCGCGTCATCTATCGCCTCCGTGGCGCAATCGGTTAGCGCGTTCGGCTGTTAACCGAAAGGTTGGTGGTTCGAGTCCACCCGGGGGCGTTTATTTTTGTTATGTAAATCAAACTTTTTATAACAATTTGTTGACATTGAGTACAATTTTATGCGTAGATTTTCTTTTATTGGTACATTTTATGTTTTTTTTTTATTTAAATAGTACTTTGTTTTTGTTACTGAGTATTTATTTATAATTACATTTATAAAGAATCTCATATAAAAGTAAGTGCATAAAGGACACGGGATATGTTGATAATAATGCGTAGATAATTATAAGTTTTATATAATAGTTAGTTACCTACAATTAGCTAGTATTTTTTCCTAAAATAAGATTTTGATATTGTTTAAGCAAATCAGAAACTGATTGCCATAATGTTTTTTACATAATTTATTTAATATAAAATAAGATACTGCTTGATTTAAAAAAAAAAATATTTTTTGTTTTTTTTTTATATTTTTTTTTTTGCGATTTTTTTAAAATATTAATTAGCACATTCCGCGCATAGACTATGGATACGGGTCTCACGTTCCTACAACATGGTACCTAAGGCTGCACTTTGACAAGCCCCCCTGTAGGATAAAATGTTACTTAGGGTTGTCATTGTCACACGGCAGTATCAAAATTGACATTTAAAAAAATATACAATAATGTAAAAAAAAACCCTGTCAGATCCGTAAAGTTGTTATTAGGTATCGAGATTCAGTTCTATTTACGTAATTTTTTTTAAATAATAAGTTTTAAAAAAAAATTACCCCGAATAAAATTTTGTTAAATGACAAAACTTACATGGCAACTTTTGTCGGCACTTCGATAGGTACGACCTTTGTGGCCGCCTGCCGCGCCATTGATGGAAAGTGTGGTCACAATTATAAAATTAACGTTATTTTGGAGTAATTTGAGCAATTTTGGTACAAAAAACTTGCGTTTGAAACTACGATAACTCTTTTATTTTCATGAATAATATTTTTTTATTATTTTTTTTATAGTTATTTGGATACCTTGTACCTTGTTTTTTCAAATTGTATGGTATGGTACTGATAAAAAAGAAAAAAAACACATTGTCGTGAGTTTCTTGCACTTCGACATGATTTGGACTATACGTAACATGGATGTCACAATAAAAATACTACCTACATAAATCACATATCAAGCTTATTTATTATATTATAGCATGCAAATTATATTATAATTATAGAAATTGTACATTCTCAAAGTGATTTATTCCACAAACAATTGACATGATACTGCAAAATAATGAAAGTAGGTAACTTAATCCTATTAATATTATAAACGCGAAAGTTTGTTTGGATGTTTGTTACTCTTTCACGTAAAAACTACTGAATGGATTTGGATGAAAATCGGCATATAGATAGTTTATAACCGGGAATAACACATAGAATACTTTTTATCCCGATATTCCTACGGGAACGGAAACCACGTGGGTGAAACCGCGAGCGGCAACTAGTATAATAATAAAACTCACTACTTTTTTTATTTTTTTGACTTTGCACCTATAGTATCTAGACGAATACGGTTCATTAAGCAAGATATTTTTTTTAAAGTTACGGTTAAGCGCTTGGTATTCATCTGATGATATGTGACGATAAGGCCTGGAATCTTCAACTACTGAGGTACTGGCTATCTTGGTGCCTATTGCGATTTTCATTTGCCATTCGATCTTGTTACCGAAAACGGGATTTTTATGGCAGCATTTTAACTCTCGACGCATTCCACCAAAAGGCTTTTTTTTAGAGAGTCTGGATTGCCTGCCACTGGGTCTTTTCAGCTTCACCGGGCTTTGTAGGGGCGTCGATAAACTTAAAGGGTTCCCCAAGCCGTGTGAAACGAATCACCTTCGGAGGTTTTCTAGAGGGAGCGGCATCCGAGGAGTTCGGATCAGATCGGGCCATCACAGGCACAGCTTCAATGCCGTACAAATTTTCGTTTTCGTTAACGTAATCGAATGAATATGGATTGTTGAACACTAAATAAAACACTTTGTAATTTGGTTTACAAACAACTATATTTCTTTTTCAAGTTACCGCGCGATCCCCATCTTATCTCTCTCGTTCGACCAATCACATTTCCCGATAGCACTTTTTAACATCGCAATAATGGCTTCGGACTCTTTGGTCAATTGCGCGTCATCTGTAATATGTAAAATGAAAGAAATGATAATGTGTAATTTCTAATCATATTACTAGAAGAGCTATTATTAATATAATAACTATATAATATTTACTGGCTATGACAACATTACATATTTGATATCAAAATGAGAATATAAGATCTAACAGGATAGTAAACAAAAGTGAAACAAAGCACTTTTAATTCTAGATGCCGGAGCTAACAATGCTACAAACATTTATGTTATTACGAGCATTAATTTGATAAATATGACTGTTGTTATAATTATTTATTTAATTAAAAATATCTTTGATATATTATCCCTTGGAAATCTGCCCTGCCCCTGGGTACTAAAAAGAATTTCCATTGACTGGCCTCGCGTTGACCGTCGTATGAATCAGTTGGCAACCCTCAACCTAGATGCCCCCTCAGCCAGGGCCGTTCAACAATAGCGCTGTGGGGTTGTAATTAAAAAAAACGCAAAACCCAAGGTGGGGCGTGAAAATTCACGCGTTTCGCTCAATGCGACGCGTATGCGTACTCCAGGGCGGTGTGGGGGTGTGCGTGGCTTCGCTATGGGACAGTTCACCACTGCAAGCTATAAGAATCTCATCATCATCATCATCTCTTCCCGTGGGTGTCGTAAAAGGCGACTAAGGAACCATTCCAGAGGATGGGCAGCAGCATCTCTCTGAGGTTACCCTCAACCTACTGCGATCGCCAACCCGCCTGCCAAGCGTGGCGATTACGGCAAATACCCCTCATATCCTTGGGGGAGGTCTTTGTCCAGCAGTGGACGTCTTTTGGCTGAGATGATGATGATCCGTTCTCTAGTAACCATTTAACGAGTTTCATAACGAAGCTTCTCTTGGGCTAGATAATTGGTGTGAGTGTAGGAAAGTTTATTATTATTAATATTATTAAACATTATGTAAGTTTGGAGCCGATGGCTATGGCACAGCACAGCCACACAGCAATCAAATGAAATAATAATATTTAAGATACACAAACTACCTAGGTACTTAATTTATACAAAAATAAAACATGTTTTAGAAAAATAAAGAAAACATTTACAAATACTTATTTAAGAAGAATTCTGCATTACCAATTTATGAGACTTAAATGATTCTAAACTGGTTGTGTAATAGCATCCACCAGCCCTCACTTTATTAATGGGTATATTCCTGGTAGGTAAGATATTAACGCTGCACATTGGATTGCAGCCTTTACAATCTCGTTATTCCACTTGGTAATGTGTCAGTAAGTAATTAGGTACATTAAAAATATTAAAAACATGCGCAACATCATGTCAAACGGAACGTTGACGCGAATAAATGTATCTCCCACATTTGTTAACTTTGCGGACTGGGGAGATAATGAAATATTATGGCAATAAAGGAGAGGAGATAAATAAATGACCACTTTTTTATGGCTTTGCGACATAAATGACAGTTTGTGGTAGGTCAGTCATACAACGTATCGTAGGTAATTTTTTTATTATTAATAATTTGTATTTTAATAATGTTGTTTGTTTGTTGTTAACAAATATTTTATAATCTTTATTTTGAGTAAATCTTCTGTGCGTGTGTTTGTAAATTGAACTCCTTCTAAACGGCTGGACCAATTTTGATGAATTTTTTGTGTATGTTCAAGTGGATTCGAGAATGGTTTAGATTTACAATTGGACCCGGTAGGTGGCGCTGCAATAGGGGTCCTTCATGGGATACGGGCATACGGGTGTTCTTAAGCAGACGAAGTCGCGAGCGTTTAATACATAATTATTGATCGAAGGTGTAGTACTGTACCTACTAATGGTACCTACTGTGGATTGTTATTGAATAAACGCGTGCCATTATCGTTATGTGGACTAAGCACGAAGGTCATTTCGCCAATCTGAATAATCCCTGGTCTGCTTACGTGTTTTTAACTTATAATAGCGCCGGGAATATCCAGGGAAAATCCTATTACCAGTTCCCTGTAGACATTGCCATGTACTTTTACTACTACTAGCTGGGTATTTTATAATTTTTTAACGCAAATTTTGTTGCGAACAAATTACAAAAACACAAATGCTGAAAAAATTTCCACGCGCAGGATTTGAACCCGCACCCTTCTGACATACCGGGTCAGGTGCTCTCCCAATTGAGCTATCGTGGTTCTAACCAGCCCGCCGAAATTATTCAACACTATTTACTTTTTACTTTGAAAGCCAAAGGCGCCCTTTCAATGTCAACAACTACCGTCATTAACATTTTTCCGCATATTTTTTCAGCATTTGTGTTTTTGTAGCTTGGGTATGTAAGAATAGCTTAAATTATGTATTCTGTGGTTATAGACAGATTACAGATAACCCCTAGTCTGTCTAATCGCCATTATGGCACGTAACAATTGATTTAACCATTGTTATACGTTATGAACAGTGAACCTGTTAAATTAAAACATTTACTTAAGTACATAATTTAACCGCCTTTGTGGTGTAATGGTTAAGACCGAGAGGCCCCGGTTTCGATTCCCAGAGTCTCGGTTTCGTTGGTGGTTGGATTTGTTTGTCCGTCTGGCTAGCTACCACCATCTTATATGTCGCCATAACATCAATGTTTTGTAGCATTGTTGTGTTCCGGCAGCTAGAGATAAGATAGCCAGTGGCTCACTAGTTGAAGATTCCGGGTGAAGTGCGCTTCCTTGGCCTTATCATCACATAATTTCGGGTGATACAGTGAGATCAAGGCACTGTGCTTACCTATAAAATTTATATTTAAAAAAACATCTATACATAATTTTTTATTCATTTTTTTTATGGTAAAAGGAGGCAAACGAGCGGGCGGGTCACCTGATGGAAAGCAATCACCGCCGCCCATGGACACCCGCAAAACCAAAGTTATCGCAGATGCGTTGCCAACCCTGAGGAAGGAGTTGGATCTTGAGGAGGGAGTAGGAATTGGGAGGGGGGAGGGGTGAGAGATGGGCCTCCGGTACTTTCACTCACCGGACGAAACACAACAGCAACGAGTGCCGTTGTTTCACGCCGATATTCTGTGAGAGGGTGGTATTACGCCGGGCGAGCCGGCCCATTTCGTGCTGCAACGCAGCGTGGCTCTACCACTCAAAAATGACAAAAAAAAAACATGACAAATAATGGTCTTAACCTCACCAAAATTGTTTGTGAACGTACCTTCGTTTTGAGAAGATATGGATAAGAGATAGGTACACCTGCTTTGTGCCTGCCTGCATTCATTATACCTAGGTAGGTATTTTTTTTCTACAACACAATAGAGAAGAACAAAGGTTACCAACATAGCCCGGAGAGTTGACTCAAGTGACAGTAAGCAGTGCACATCGCTCGCAGGACTGATGGCCGTTTGGGGCGGAACAGTTCTTGAGTGGCGACCGCGTACCAGAAGACGCGTGTGGGCAGGACAAGGTGGACCGACGATCTGGTGAAGGTCGCGGGAAGCCGCTGGATGCGAGCAGCACAAAACCGGTCGCTGTGGAGATCCTTGGGGGAGGCCTTTGGCCAGCAGTGGATGTCTTTTGGCTGAGATGATGATGATGATGATGAATGATACACAGTAAAGTAGGTACTCAACTTATTCACATAGGTAATAAGTTTGTAGGTTTATTGTATTATAATTAGTTGGTATGTAAGTAAGAAAGTAGGTATATGGGATCGGTGCGTAACAGCCCGTTCACACATGGTTTCCGTTTTACTGGTCCGTTTAATCGGATACGTTTTTTTTCAATGATGGCGTATGGAGTTGTATGAGCGACTTCATACACATGACACAGTATTCTGTAGGTAGGTACCTATACAGTAAAAAATATCGGTCCGACAAACTATGACATTCCGTTTTGTCCTCATCAAATACTGGATAACATTAAAAATACTTATTACGTATCCATACAAGTAACGACGGATGTTGAACGTAATACGGTATGCCTAGGTATGTGTGAACAGAGCATAATTTTTTGTCGTATCCGTAAAAGGGGCTACTGTAAATACGGAGACCATGATAATTAAATAAGGGACATGTTATTATTTTCAAGGGACCGGTAACCCACTGGTTAATGCGAGTAGGTTTCGATCCGATCCGAACCCCTCGGAGAATCTAGGTAATCTAGAATCTAGAAGGAACGGAGACGGGGCCGCGGGGATGCAATTGCCATGTCTTTAGAAAATCTCTGACGGTGTTTCGTGTCACACGGTTTGAGTTACTCGCCGCCTGCCGCTCAGCAATAAAATAAAAGTCACAACAATTTTTTAGCTTTGTAGCTTCTAATTCTTATATTTTGTCACCCACGTGAGTACTAAATGTTCCTTTTAAAAGAGCAACTAACTACCTACTGTTACCTTAATTAATATCCGACAAATAAAAATTTATCAAAAATGTATCATCTCGAGATCCTCCGTGCTTCGAAAGGCACGTAGGTATTAAGCCTTTCGTCTTGTGGATGCATCACCGCACCTGGACGCGCGTGGTGGTATACGGTCCGTGCTCGCTGTGATGTTTCCATCCTTATAGAAGGCTTGTGCCCCAGCAGTGATGTGGGGACATTTAATTTGCTAATGATGATGATGATGAAACAAAAATCACAAATAAATAAAACATTAAACACGCACATATTATTTTTAATGACGTTGATTCAATGTAAATAAAATCACAATTTTTCAGTACTCACCCCATGTCAATGCCCTTTGAACGAAAGCAACTGATGATTTGCTACACAAGTTTCAAGTCCTGAAAACCCGTTTGCGTCGGGCAAAGTGCGTGCGTGAGTTTGTGTGTGCGTGTGTGTGTGTCATGTTGTGCGAACAACGCGTGCTGCTGTGGGGGTGGATGGCTCATTAAGAATGGCGGGGGTTTGATTCCACTGTGTCACGGTAAAGATACGTAGGTATGCGTCAAACTTATTTCAGTTTTATAAAAATGTGACAAAAAGGCCAGAAGTACTAAAATGGCAAAATAATATCTGATGAGTGATGACTAGGTACTGATGACAAAGGAAGTACAATCGCACAATATTAGACCACAGAGGAGGATTTGTACAAATCCTGTAAAATATATAATATAAACCTTATTTTTGCAATGTACCTGTTAAATTTAAATGTTAACTATATTATTATGTATAAATAAATTAAGATAAATCTGTGGTAGTAGCAGAAAATACAACACCTGTTCAATTATACAGATATAAAATTCACTTAAAATTGTCATTGCTATTAAATTTTCCTAGGAGCTTTTTCTAAAAAGTAAACGTATCAGTTTTATACTACGGACTTGTTTTGCGTAATAATCACGTTTATTCGTATTAAGCTTATATTAATGTCAGATAATGGTGAAATAATTATTGTCTATTTAATCATTATAACAATGCCTGCTAACGTATAATGGGTTCGCGAAGCTATGGAGATTGAACATTAGAATAAAGAACCACGAGATTTTTCGCGTACAAAACGAGCATATATCCCGCAGCGAGACCAATCATTCCTCTAAGACCTAATTCGGCTACTGAGGCTTTCAAAACCTTCCTTTGTATTCGAAAACGTGCATGAGTAGTAAATAAGTATAGCCTTTAATTATAATAATTATTAAAGTAACAGCCTTATAAAAATTGTACGTCATCGTGCATCGTGCTTCCTATCCTAATCCTAATCTCAGAAACTATCGTATGGTCAAACAATGGTGAATGATACAATATTTGAATGTAAGTATCAAACCAACAGGTATAAAGTTACATACATCATAACAGTATTAACACAAAAACCTCTATACCGCGAATCCGCGATTCAGTGCTTTTCCAAGTAACGCCATATAGCGGTGCGTATTAGTAACATTATACAAAAATGGTTAAGTAACCTAAGCCCCGATTACGATTAAACTTTTTAACATATTTTAAGTGTTTTAAACACACAACACTACACATTGAAATGAAACAACTTTTACGGATCTACTCGTGTTTATTTTACACATTACTTTTAATATTTATCATGGCGTTTCGAAACCCTTTGCAGGGTCCGTGGTCACAGAGAGACTGAGGTGTTGGTCGTCTCATAATTAGTTAGTAGCTTGTATACCCTCATTTAAATTTAATCAGGTGCTTTCCGTTTTACGCAGAAAGAGCTTACAGTATCTTTTGGTCTGGCAGTATGGTGTTGGGGCTGGGATTTAATATTTTGTAGGATCCCAGATCCCAGGCTGCTAGTAGAAACGTCAGGATAAACATTAAACGTAAGGTATAAAATAAACGCGAGTAGATCCGTAAAAGTTGTTTCATTTCAAATTCAAATAAATTTTATTTCGCCCTGTCAAACTGTGCAATGGAGACACGCCTGTCATGAAAAGTGCGTACACTGGTAGTGCTTTGAGTCGAGTAACTAGACGAGAAGGGAGAAGAGGGAGGGAGGTATTATGCGAACGCGTTACCGAGGGGACTGTCGCTTTTTATATACTACATAATTACCGTGGTCAGTACATAACTATTTAGGGAGGCGATATTGAAACCTTTTTTAATTTTATACTGACTATTTCACAATAACATAACTTACTATATTAAAGAAAAAATTAAATAAGATAACTAAAGACAAAATAAAACCTATAAATAAAAAATGTCCTCCAGCTGTGGGCTCATGGGAACGGTTCCAAGAATGCTGGCAACATTACCTCTTTGGATTGTCAAGCTAATACGTTGGCAGAGGTAGCTGCCAGCCTTCTTTTCACCGGAGGCTTCAATAAGGCGAGCACTCAACTCTTTAACAAGCTGCTTGGCCTCCGGCCCCCATGGACCCAATGTCTCCACCGCAAACGGAACAAATAAATAATTTGGACCCAGATTTGCGTATTTGTGCCGTTTGCGATTTTCAGCACTTACCGCAGCAGCCCCTACATGAAGAGAGGTGGCGCGTACATGTGAGGGAGCCACGGTGTCAGCACAGGTTGCATCCCACACCAACGGCCTGCCAAGCTTCCAGGGCCCAATGGTCATCCCGTCAGGTCTCTTGCCATCGCTGCGAGATATACCAGCTGGCTCTAAGACAGCCGGTATACCAACGATGGCAAAAGCACTGCGGATGATGCTGTTTATAGTGGAGTGACGCAGCATACGCCCAGCACTGCGAGCACAAGATAGGCCGTGGTGGCCAAGCTCGTCAACAGCTTCTCCACATACGCAGCGGTGAGGGTGGACTACCCTGGCGCCTAGACGAAGACAGACCGCTAGAGTGAGAGACGGCCCGTCCAACAAGGTACCGACATTGGCAGATGGTAATGCCTGGAGCCAGTGGCCTGACTCTCTCTGGGAGACGGCAGTAAGACGACCGAGTTCTGACATATCACTCGAAGTGGATAAAAGCCCCTCCAGAACTTGCTTGCACAGTGGCTCGTCATACAACACGTCTGATGAAAAGTAGCTACAGTCTTATAACTAACCCATTATAAAATCTACTACTACTATCCCTCATCCCTTATCCTAATCGTCTCTGTGGTCTGGTGGTTAAGACCACCGGTTAATACCCAGAGGTCCCGGGTTCGACTCCCAGCGGGGGGTACATGTTTGTGTATTCGGTTTGGCTGGTGGTACGGCTTGTTTGCCTGCCTGGCTAGCTACCACTAACTTATCTAAATATGTCGCCATTACATCATGGTTTGCACCAGTGCGGATCCAAAACACAAAAATGACTGTGGGTAATAAAAAAGTCAACCTGTATAAATTGAACTCCTTCTAAACGGCTGGACCGATTTTGTTGAAGTTATTTGTGTTTTCAAGTGGATTCGAGAATGGTTTAGATTTACAATTGGACCCGGTGGCGCTGCAATACGGGTCCATCATGGGATACGGGTGTTCTTAAGTGGACGAAGTCGCAAGCGGGCCACTAGCTATATGTAAATAATAATCATAGATTTATTTATTACACCACTTACAACTCTTACGGAAATATATATCTATAACAGGAATACCTCTAATGCGACGCGAAGCCAGCCGAAGGTACCAGTGGTCGTCACAGTGAGCCCAGTGTCCGACACTAGATTTCTCCGCCATAAAATTATGTAGATACTAAAGTAAAAAATAATTATTTTATTCTGTTCTTTAGTATTTGTTGTTATAGCGGCAACAGAAATATACATCATCTGTGAACATTTCAACTGTCTAACTATCACGGTTCATGAGATTACAGCCTGGTGACAGACGGTCAGACGGACATCAGCGGAGTCTTAGTAACAGGGTCCCGTTTTACCCTTTGGGTACGGAACCCTAAAAATCAGTTGCTGGCCCCTATTTTTTCGAACACTGGTTCGTGTCGAACACTGGCGCCACTAATACTCTTCTTAGGTAGGTACTGTAGCTAAATAGCCTCCATATTATTTTATTACGATCTTCTCCATCTCTAAGTTTCCTGGAAGATATCACTTTTAGTAAGAATACCTACCGCCTTTTGAACGACATCTAAAACTGTTTTTATTTTAACGTGTCAAAATATTCTATTTTGTTTTTTTCTGAATAAAAGGTTAAAAGTGACGATAAATCGAATATTCTACCAAAGGTATTGTCCGGAACTAGATCAAAGCGTAGAAGAGTGCGCGCCAAAACACTGTGAGCGAGTGTAAACAGTGAGCGCGTGACACACAAAGATGGCCGCCTGTTACACCGTTCCGTTTCCGGTGTTCTTTAGAGCTATGTTTAATTATGTTTGAATAAATTCAAATTGATATTTTAAAGGTAAACATAATTAATGACCTAGGTACGTAAATAAAGTAATACTACTTATTATAAAAAGATCACTTATTAGAAGCTTTTATTTAGTTTCACCTGTCCCGAAGTTTGTTTGTTTGTCAGTAATCAAATCTTGCAAGTTAAGTTTGATCCACTTCCCGGTTACCGATTGATCTGAAATTTTGCATGCATGTGTAAATCGGACGACAATGCAAAATTATTATGACATGGAGCTGAACTGATGATATGACCGGAAGGTGGACATAGGATCTCGGTAGTTAAACGACACAACCCCATCGAGTTTGGGCTCGTATGATTCGTCTTGATGAGTACTTTGGTGCTAGATGGTAACCAAGGTCTGATGATGGAGCTGGAAGATGGCTATAGGAACTCGGGAAAATAAATTTGTTCGTTCGTTCGTTCCGTTTGTTATGAATGTGGATTCTGTCTTTGGTTATATGGATTAGATGGATGACCCAATGCCAAGGTGAGCACGTGCCGTGGGCTGAATGGTACGAGCGTGTATAAACATGTCATTCAAAAAAACTAAAAAGTTAAAAATAAAATTAAAAGAAAAAAAGCTTTTTAAAAACAAGCTTTTTTAAAGACGTCCACTGCTGGACAAAGGCCTTCCCCAAGGATCTCCACAACGACCGGTTTTTTTTGTAAAAACAAGTTTTTATTACTTGTTAATAAAAAAAAACTAAAAAGTTAAAAATAATTCTTTGCGTTTTTATCACAGACCCAATTTTTTTTATAAATAAAAGCGTGTTACATTGTGATTGCAAAAGAAAAATAATGAAGGTGTAATATGCTAAATCTTAGCGTAGTTAACTTAACGTAGTTCTTTAATGTTCTATCAAAATGTAACACGCTTTTATGTATAAAAAAATGAGTCTGTGATAAAAACGCAAAAATTTTAAAATTTATTTTATTTTACTTTTTAATTCTTTTTGTTATTTAACAAGTAATAAAAGCTTGTTTTTAAATATATTTTTTTTAAATATACAATAGCTAAGTACTAATAAATAAGTATATGTACATACTTAAACAAAATTAAATTAAATTAACATATTTTCAGTGAATTAAAATAATTTATTGGTCCCGAGCAAGATTTGAACCCGTTCTGGGTTCAAATCTTAAAATCTTCTTTGAAAAAAAATATATATTGAAACTATGCAATGCAAAATTTAGAATAATAAAAATATTTATAAGGAAATACGTCTATAACGATTGTTAAATACTTGCAAAAGTGTTATATCGACTGCGACGTAATACCGCTGTGCTGGCTTGCAGTGTAAATCACAAAGTACCTACTAGAAAAACTTCTACGAGTTTTCTGGGATCTCGGTAGCTTAGTATTGGACATCGAAAGGTCGTGTGTCGTAGGTTCTATTCGTTCGACTGGTTGATTTTTTCTAGAAAAAGTTTATCTTTCATGATCATGTTTGTGATTTCGTGCCACGTTACCCTACTGTGTGACAGGCGGCCAAAATAAAGGCACACGACACGATGCAACAAAAAAGTGCATTTAGGAGCTGAGCTTGACTCCAAACGCAATTTGTCGCTGCCGCGTGCATGCTGTGATGTTCGCTGGTCACATTTTCTGATGCAGCTGCACTGCAATGTTATAATAATAAATAACCGTAGGTATTCATTTTTGATGCGATTTGAATTTAATGTTTTATTGTTATAATAACGATGATATTATCACAGTTATATTATGAAGACTTAGACCATGCTCTAAGTATGAAGGTGTGCTATAATATGTATTAACTATTAAACATACAAAACAACGACATAGAATGGATCGTGGAATGGATTTTTTTACTAAGTACTATGTTTGTACCAACAAAACATTGAAACGTGGAGAGATGTACCATCGAGGCGGTGGTCGATACGGTGATGGAATTAATAGGTAATATCATTGACTTGTATCGATGGGTAATATTAATTTCAATACATAGTCAAAGTAAAAGGTATAGCGCAGCGCATCGACATAATATAATGTTATAGCGCAATTAAAGCAATAAGAACGAAAAAGGAATCTTGTGCGTTTGTTAATGGGCATTTGTCTAATGAAAACTATCATAGTAAAGATTCATTATTTTGGGATTTTGTATTATAAAACCGGCCAAGTGCGAGTCGGACTCGAGCACGAAGGGTTCCGTACCTACTAATATCTATAAAAACGGCAAAAAAACATGTCTGTTGTATGGGAGCCCCCTTAAATATTTATTTTATTCTGTTTTTTTAGTATCTGTTGTTATAGAGCGGCAACAGAAATACGTTATCTGTGAAAATTTCAACTGTCTAACTATCACAGTTCATGCAGTGAGATACAGCTTAGTGACAGACGGACAGACGGACGGACGGGTGGACGGACAGCGGAGTCTTAGTACTTAGTAGGGTTCCCGTTTTACCCTCTGGGTACTCTGGGTACCTACTCTTTGGGAGAATTACCAAAAAAAAAACAAAAACAAAACGCTCATGTAGTAGGTACTTCTTCTTTGCATATACGCTTAAATACGGCATGTTTTGTATAGGTACTCTGGAAAGTGACAGTTTTGCAATAGTAATACTGTGGTTTTACTGTCCGTCTCTCGTAGAAATTTTTTGAACTTCTAGGCGGGAAAGTGAAGAGTCATGTCTGCAGTTTTGTTTTATTTTCTAAAATTTGTGTTATGTCGAATATTAATGTGAAATAATGGTGGATTATTAACCGCTTAGTGTTCGTAAGTGCGCATGAGTGTTGGCAAATGAAACAAAACAGTGCAACTTCACTTTTCAAAATATCTCAAGAAGTCCGCCCAAGGACTTAGTAAAGCCCCACATCCTTACTGAGATATTCATATTCATTTATTCACCATAAATTCATAACAATAAGTACAATAAAAAACAGATGAATAGGCTTGATGGATTTCAACCAAAACCGTAAAATATTACACAAAAAAAAACTGTCCGTCTGTCACTGTCAATGTCATATGTCATTTGATAATTTCAGAAACACGTCAACACAATTTTGTTGTATTGATTGATCCTTAATATACTGTTTTATTTAGAAAACTGCAAACCATATTACAAAACTCATTGAAAATGGTTCACACAAACACATTGGAAGGTTCTCTATTTGTGAGTAAATATACTTTGCCTAAAACCCTAGTATTATTCTAAATGTTAGTTTTAACCTTTTGGATTTGTGTATTGGTGCGGCGTGTTTAAAAGAGGCCGATTTTATAAATTTCTTAAGGTGTTTTAATGTATTTTGAGAGTAAATTCATACATGTGTTTCATCGTTTATTTGCCAAACTTTTCCAGGAGCCAACACTCTACATCATCAAAGGTATGTGCATCCTCGACAATGACGGAAACCGAATCTTAGCCAAGTACTACGACAAGAATGTGATGCCCACAGCCAAAGAGCAGAAAGCTTTTGAAAAGAACCTCTTCAACAAAACACACAGGTAATACAAAATAGCATAGTGACTTGCTTCTTAACTTTACGTTTGCATAATATCTGATTCTGCTTATCCGGGCTTCTGTGTGAAAATATGAATGCTTGAAGGAGTGGGGTATTTTATTGGTATAAGAAGTGTAAGTTTTATTATAAATATACAGGATAAGAACTACCTACAACTGTTACCTAAATTTGGCATTTGAAAGAATTGATGTAGTGGTCAGTTAAAAAAAAATACTGCAAATCTTTTAATGGCTTGCTATTGATTACGGACCCACGATTTTCAATTTCAGATGTTTACCATTCGAAAGATTATATTTTTTTACACTTATTCACTTATTATCTTATCTCGATAACTTGTATTTTTTTTGTATTAGTTAATTGAAAATCGTAAAAAATTGCTTTGAATTTTGTCGTGTTGCGACTGACATTTCGTACTTACATGTATTGCGTTTTGTTACGTGTTGTGTTAACGCATTGTGGTGTTTTTAAATGTAGTATTTGCAGTAATAACATACTTTCAGTATTATTTAACTAAAAAGTATACATACATTATTTATCATTGCTAGGGAATAAATTAAATAAATAGTTACAGATGATAGTTTTTATATAATTTTCAAATTACTGTTGGAAACGAAACGCAAATCTTGTATAGATAATAAAAGCTAATTTAGTTAATTTCTAATGAAAAGAATGATATTTTTCATACATTTTGAGGTTAGGTTTAGTAAATTTTCAAAAGTTCATATCTTGGGTTGGCTTTAGTAATCGGCGGCACGAATTAGGTATTGATAAGGGTTGGTTTTTATAGGGGTTGGTTACCCCTTTCAATCGACACCCTTTTTTTACATGTATTTAAAGTTACGTAAATCCTTACTGTTGGGTAGGTTAGGTTAAATTTTTTTTTTCCCGAGCGAAGCGCAGCGTAGCGAGGGTCAGTCACGGAAGTGGGGAGGGTCAAAAACCCCATCTCCCCCCGCTCCCCTACCCCCTTCGACTGCCGCCGAATACTAAAGCAACCCCCATATCTCAAAAACTATCCATTGCCGAGGGGGGGAGTAGTACGGGGGGGTAGGTCTCTTCCCTCCCTCCCCCTCCACCCCCCTCCTACTACGAAAATCGTGGGTCCGTAATCAATAGCCCTTCCCTTTTAATTATTACATTAATAAGTATTTCATATTCATAATAACTATTATTCACCATCATTTGTAACAGTAGGTGCACCTGTCAACAAACAGTTTGTGTAGGGCATGTGGAGAGCAAACCGAGTCAATGCAGCACCTACTGTGTGACTGCGACTCTGGCTAGGAAAAGAATGGGACTCCTGGGGTCGGCCTATCCGAAACCGGAGGACTTCAGGCTCTTCGCTCTTAAGGACGTTGCCAGACTTATGGCATCTATCTTTACAGAGGAGGAAGAGTGAAAGGATGGGGTTGCACAAAAGATCCCAATGGGTCGAAGTGTTACTGGGAGGTGGAAACCTCGGCAGGCCCCACTAAGATAAGATAAGATAAGAACAGTAGGTGCAATAATAAAAGTGGGTATATTAAGATGGTTTGTTTGTTATAAAATAAATCATGTACAAATGAAACAATGAACAAAAAAATAGTCCGAGAATGCACATAGCACATTATATTATAATAGTTAGTAAATATATGTGAATCCTTTGTAAATGTAAGGATCTCGATGGCGCAGTGGGTGGTTAACGCATCCGGCTTGTGTGTGTTAAGCAACTTTCGCAAAGGCCGGTCATCGGATAGGTGACTAAAACTTTATCATCCTGAGCTCCTCCGTGCATTGAAAGGCACCTAAACCCGTTGGTCCTGGCTGCATTAGCGGTTGTTAACATCCACCAATCTGCACTGAGTCTGAGTGACGGTTTATGGCCCGTTCTCCCTAGTATCCATACATAGGGAAGTCTTGTGCTCCAGCAGCAGGGACATACAAATGAGCTGATGATGATGATGAAATCCTACCTATTTGCTATGTATTAATCTTTGAAAATGTATCATTAGTTATTAACATCTACAATAAACAAAAATGTATAAATTCCAGGGCTAACGCTGAGATTATAATGCTGGAAGGCCTCACCTGTGTATACAAAAGCAATGTGGACTTATTCTTTTATGTAATGGGCAGTTCACATGAGAATGAGGTATGTATTTTTAATATTAAACTCAATAATAAAAAAATACTGAAATTGGTTAGTGCCAGAGGCTGTTTTAAGCACAGTGCAGCCAAAATTTGGAATGACCTCCCGCCGCCCCAGTTCGTTCAGGGATTAATCTTTCGCTACCAACGTTTCGCGGGAGTTGTCGCAACTGGCTGCTCCATGAGCAGGCGCTGGCACAAGCTAATTACAAATATTAGTAAATAATATATAGAATACTGTAAGTAGTTTAAATATTGTAAGTTTAGATATAGCTACAATTTATGTTTTTATCCATGTATTAATTTACGCCTATGGCAGAATAACAGGGTTTGTGGGTCTTCTCCTATTATTATTATCTCTCTATTTTTTTTTTACATATTAATTTACATTTTTAAATATTTTCTAAAAAACAAAACAAACATTTAAAAATATAAAAAATAGGGGTCCACCGGCATCGGGACCAGGGTCCAAACTACCGGTGATTAGGGCTCCAGAGACAGGAACCTCCTCACAATGCGTGCCGTATCGAGGAGAACTGCCTTCTGAATCAGGCCCTTGATCCAGCCGCCTAACGCTCTCGTTGCCAATGAGGCTCTCCTCATGAGATGTTGATCGAGGCTCTTGGCCATCAGGCTATTATTATTATTATATTTCAATTGAAATTTGTGTATCGCATTCGGTTTTTAGGAGTGAGCTGCTGAAACGGTTTCATTCGGGTTGATCCTATTTTTTTATGTTATTGGTTTAATAACTAAAGGAGAATTAATATTTGTGAAACTAGTTAGCAATTTTTTAGTGTAATTTTAAATTTCTTTATATACCTAGTAAGTGTGTGAACGTGTGTGTAAGCTAATAATAGGCCTGCACATAATGTAATTTTAAAAGGCAATGATTTGTTACCTACTTTTATGTCTTTGGCTGTAAGCTTACCTTATTAAATAAATCCTACTAATATTATAAATGCGAAAGTTTGTGTGTATGTATGTTCGTATATTTGTTACTTCTTCACGCTGCAACAGATGGATGGATTTTGATGAAATTTAGCATACAGATAGTTTATAACCTGGAATAACACATAGGATAGTTTTTATCCTGATATTCCCGCGGGAATCACACTATAAATATACTTTAATTTTCCAATACAAAATGTTTTTTATTGTTTCGTTGTCATGGAAACCAAAGAGAATTTAATCACTTGATGGAAACTGTCAAAGCGGTACGAAGTCCGCCAGGTCCACTAGTAAATAAATAGTTGTCGACATTAAATAGGGCTGCTTCTTTGGTTTACAGAGTAAGAGTAGATAGTGTTGATTGATTTCGGGGGTTGGATTGAGCCACGTTAACATAGTTGGTAGTGCATCGGACCGGCATGTCTTAGGGTGCGGGTTTGAATCCCGCTCATGGAATTTTTTCAACCCTTTGTCTTTCTTCAATTTCTGTGCAATTTTGTAATAATTAATTAATATTAATTGGGCATGGATAAACTGTAACTTAACTTAATTGTATATAACTTTTTTTCGTAAGTTTTCTATCTGTTGTCTGTGATTGTGCCTTAAATAAAAAAGAATAAAAATAAAAGCCAGAATATTAATAGTCCACATATGATTAAACGCTTATTATTATTATTATTATTATTATTTCTCATGGGGACGTCGCCAGCCGGACGGACGATCCGCCCGCATTGTTGCAGGCCACTTCATCCTTTTCCCCGTTTTCCCTATATGAGGGAGTTAAGGTTCATCCAGCTTTCACGGCGCCCCGTTAAATCTTTTGGTCTCTCTGGCAAATCTTGCTATCTGCTCCACCTTCAGATCCTTTAGGTCCTCTATGTGTATTGTGTCCGACCCCCAGAGCTCCCATCTAATCTGTAAGTACATGGGGCATTCAGCTAGTAGGTGGAGGCTGGTCTCCTCGCTTTCCAAGCACTCCGGGCATAAGGGGTCGGTTTTCACTCCTATCACTGTCAGATGTCTATTCAGCCGACAGTGTCTTGTTATGATTTCTATGACTAGCCTCGTGTTCTCTCTAGAGAGTCCCATTAGTTTGCTAGTATTTTACTTATCCATTCCTTTGATGAAGATCTTCGACTGTCTCATGCCTTTCGAGGACCTCCATCTACGGTTGGTTTCTGATGTTATTCTGTGGCCGATTACCCCCTTGGTGATATTGTGCGCTATTGGCAGCCGGGGTTCCGGTCCCACCAGGTTTTCCTCTGCTCCCTTCCTGGCTAGTTCGTCGGCCTGTTCGTTTCCCGTGTTTCCCTCGTGACCGGGAACCCACGCTATCGTCAGGTCCGTCCTCTCAGCTAGTCTTTTTAATGATACCTTGCATTCTTTGACAATTGCTGATGTTGTTTCTTCCCTGCCTAGTGTCTTCAGCGCCGCCTGGCTGTCACTGTAGATAGCCATCTTTCCTGTAATATTAAGGTTTTCGGCCATCTCAGCGCATGCCATTATTGCGTATATTTCCGCCTGGAAGACACTGGCGAATCTACCTAACGGTATCGACTTGTTTATCTCCGTCCCGTCTGCACATTTAATGTGCACGCCGGCCCCGGAGAGCTTTGTCGACTCTTTTCTGGAGCCGTCTGTATAGCAGGTGGTGTTACCAGTTTCCATTCTCCAATTTTCTCTTGAACCTATGTGTATTCTATATTTCTTGTCAAAAATCCTTTCCTTCCGTATTAAGTCGTTGTTGGAGAGGATCATTGACAGCCTATCTTCGTATTGTTCGCCTACACTGGCGTGCCCCTTGTCTGTGAAATTCCCAGTCCAAGAGCCAGTACTTCTTAGCTTGAACCATTGTTCCATGGCTCTTTTCTTAATTTCTAGCTCCAGAGGATTCAGCCCCAGCAGGATCTCAAGCGCGGCTGTAGGTGTTGTCCTCATCGCGCCCGTAGTAACTAGGGCTGCTAGCCTTTGGACCTTATCTAACTCTGCTTTGTTTTTCCCTACTGCGGCTCTGTGCCACCATACGATGGCCCCATGTAGGATTCTTGGCACGATTATTGCCCTATATATCCATAGTGCCATCGCTGGTTTCATGCCTCAGGTTCTGCCAATTACACTTTTACACTGCATCATTGCCATCTTTGCCTTCGAGCAGGTGTTACTAATATGGGTTCCAAAATTAAGCTTGCTATCCAGTGTCACTCCTAGATATTTGACTTCCTTAACTGTTTCCAGCTCTTGGCCGTCCAGTGTCACTGCTGCAGCGCGCCCTATCTTTCTTTTCTTCGTAAAAATAACTAGTTTGGTTTTTTCAGGGTTAAGGTTTAGACCTTTGCTCCTACACCACCCTAGGGCTTCCTTTAGACCCCTGTTCATGATTTGACTCATGACGCTGAGGACTTTGCCTGAAACCAGGAGCACGCCATCATCAGAATACACCTGTGTGTATATGTGCATCCTGTTTATCTTGTTAACTAGTTCGTCTATAAGCAGGCACCACAACAATGGCGACAGGCACCCCCCCTGGGGGAATCCTCTTTTCGCCACCACCGTGCGTGTTGTTCCTGCTATCTCTGTGCGTATCAGTCGGTGTCTCAGCATGTTTTTTACCCATTCTGATATGTCACTGTCTATTCCTTCGCGGCTGAGGGTAGCCTGTATTGAGTCCGGGGTCGCTCTGTCAAATGCACCCTCCACGTCAAAGAAGCAGCCCATTGCGTATTCTGCGTTACTAACTGATCTTTGTACTCTTATCACCAGGTTGTGGAGGGCCGTTTCGGTGGATTTGCCCTCCATGTATGCATGTTGATTCTGGTGTAGTGGAGATCCGCTTTTCTCAATTTGTTCTCTGATTATTCTGTCTAGAATTTTCTCCAGTGTCTTTAGTAGGAATGAGGAGAGGCTGATGCATCGGAAGGCTTTAGCTTCCTGGTAGGATGCCCTGCCAGGTTTTGGAATGAATACTGCCTTCACCTCCCTCCATTTGCTCGGTATATGCTTAGTACTGATGCTGCCGTTGTAGTAGGTTGTTGTTGTTGTAGGCCAGCAGGTCCTTACTTATATACTTAATAGCTGTTTGTAGCATTTTCGGGAAGATTTCATCCGGTCCCCCTGCCTTGTATGGCTGAAAGGATCGAATGCTCCACAGTAAAAGCTCCTCAGTGATAATTATCTTTGGTTCCCGGTCCACTCTGGGACCGGGGGGGATTAGTATATCATCATCTGTGTATTCTTCACTATCTGGGAAGTGTGTTTTCGTCATAACTTCCAATATCTTTTCCGGATCCGTTATTAGTTCTTCTCCGTTCTTAATACTTTCTAGCCTACGCGTGTTGGCCTTGGAGAACGTTTTTACCAGTCGCGCCGCTTCAGGGTATCTTTCAACTCCTGCGCAGAACGCCTTCCAGTTATTCTTGTTCTCCCTTCTACATTCTTTCTTATATAGGTTTCTTTCTTCTCTGTATATTTGCCAGCTCCCATCGTCAACAACACTACAACAAACAACTAACAACAATCAAACGCTTAAATAAACTCTCGAGGAGGAGTTAAATGGCGTATTGTTAAACGCGCCCTAAAGTTAAGCAACTTTCACGAAGGCCGGTCTTCGTAAAGTAAAAAAAATCACGTAAAGCTGTTAGTCCCGGTTGCATTAGCAAGTGAACAACCACCGCACCACACTGGGCCCGCGTGATGGTTTATGGCCCGTTCCCATTCATAGGGAATTCATCGTGCCCCAACAGTGAAGCATAAAGTGAGCAGTAACGCTATTCTCTAAGCAAAATAGCGTCGAACTCGACCTCGAACTCACTCATATCTTTCAAACGAATTTCAACCTACTTTTAAATAGTAATAAAGTCTACATTCGTTTGCAAGTTATGAGCGAGTTCAATGTCGAGGTCGACGCTGTTTTGCTTAGAGAATAGCACTGCAGGTGATGATAATGTTATGATGTGATGCAAATAAACTATCTATCAATCTAACGGCAATGTTATCTCCTTTCAGCTGATCCTCCAGTCAGTGCTGAACGCTCTTTACGAGTCAGTCAGCATCCTTTTACGAAGGAATGTTGAGAAGAGAGTGCTTCTTGATAACTTGGATTCTGTCATGTTGGCCTTTGACGAGATCTGTGATGGCGGGTGAGTTGTTATGTAACTTATCTTAGAAGGGTAAAATGTATCCGCCTCTGTGGTCTAGTTGTAAAGACCACCGGTTCAGACCTAGAGGTCCCAGGTTCGATTCCGAGCGGGGGGTACACGTTTGTGTACTCGGTTTGGTTGGTGGAAAGACTGGTTTGTCGGCCTGGCTAGCTACCACCCATCTTATCTAAATATGTCGCCGTAACATCAATGTTAGTAGCATTGTTGTGTTCCGGCAGCTAGAGATAAGATAGTCAGTGCCTCAGTAGTTGAGGATTCCGGGTTATCATCACTTGACATCGTAACATCAGGTGAGATATGATAGCTAAGTGCTACCCGTGAAATGCTTGGCGCATACAGCGGGGCTAGGGGTGACCCTGGGTTCTGTGGGACTCTCCTCTTACGTCCTGCTACTAAAAATGAAAGGAAAGAAGGTATACCCACCAAAAACCTAGTGCTTACCCTTCTTTGCCATGGGGATAGCTCGGTATCAAGAATAGATTCAAATTAAAAAATCATTTATTCAGTTAGGCTACAAGTAGCTCTTGTGAATGTCACTATGCCATCGCTTCGTAAGTCTACTCTGGGCGGGAGATCTTGTACTGAGAAGAACCGGCAAGAAACTCAGCAAGCTCTTTTCTGCCTTACAGCGTCAAAAATGTTGAAAAATGCCATATCATAGCAGGACACGTTCCATTACAAATAAACACAAAAATATAGAAGACAACCACAACATGTAAAAAAAAACAATAAAAATTCTAAGTTATCAAATTTACATCAGTCCGACCAGAGTCCAGACAGACAGAGTTTATCTTAGTAGGGCCAGCGTCTCAGTGAGGATGCATGCCGTAAGACAGGGTGTGCGAAACACAAAATACATAGTAACTTTTTTTTTGTTACAATCACTTGCATTTGTTATGCATTTTTTTATTTGTTTTAATAAATATAACAAATTATATGAGAAACATTGGTTTATTTTTGGTAATTAACCAACCTTTTACCAAAAATTTTGCTCATTTCTATCCCTGCGTTTGGTTTTAGAATGCTGTTTTTGTAATCACCAACCCGCAATTGGCAAGCGTGGTGATTTAGACAATGATGGAGGCCTTTGCCCAGCTGTGGGACAGTATTTAGGCTACTTACTACTACTATGTGTACAAAAGTTCGAAACCCGCCCGTGAAAAAGGTTTTTTTTTTCAATACTTTTGTAAATTCTTATTATAAATCTAAAACTACCCTCCTCTTCCTTACAGGGTGATACTGGACTCTGACCCCACTTCGGTGGTAGGACGGGCGGCTCTACGCAGCGAGGACGTTCCACTCGGCGAGCAGACCGTCGCTCAGGTAATAGGCCAGCTCGATAGGCTATTCTGGTAGAGACCCGCCACATATAATACACGAGACACGCAAAAACAATACACATGAAAATACTTATACAGGGTGTTTTGCCATATATACAATACGCTTGTTCTTTTTTACTGGGACAGTATGAGGAAGTCCGAAACCATAACAGATACAGAGAAACTGTCTAAGAAATCATCAAGTCCAAAAAATTTACTACGCCATAATTGTTTTTACTAAAAAGGACTAATGGTGCCTATCATCATCATCATCGCAGCCAAAAGACGTCCACTGCTGGACAAAGGCCTCCCCCAAGGATCTCCACAACGACCGGTTTTGTGCTGCTCGCATCCAGCGGCTTCCCGCGACCTTCACCAGATCGTCGGTCCACCTTGTTGGAGGCCTGCCCACACTGCGCTTTCCGGTATGCGGTCGCCACTCAAGGACTATTCCGCCCCAGCGGCCATCAGTCCTGCGAGCAATGTGCCCTGCCCACTGCCACTTGAGCTTAGCAATTCTTCGGGCTATGTCGGTTACCTTAATGGTGCCTTAATGGTGGTAGTATATCTCTGTATCTCTTATGATTTCGGACTAGCCCATACCAATGTCCAAATTTTAAAAAAACACCTGTATATCAAAAATGCATAGCATATATCAGCTGGATAGAATGAAAAAAAACAAGCAATAACAACACCGTAATAGGCCAGCTGGATAAGCTGTTCTGGTAGGGACCCGCCATATGTACAACACAAAAAATATGAAAAAAAACGAAGTAAGTAATAGGAAAAATTACATTTTAAAAAATAAGTACTTTTTTATTGTAACAAAAAGTATGTAAAAAACAGGTAATAGGGCAAATTACATTTTTTTTATTGTAACAAAACAGATAAAACATGCAACAGATGACCAGTCATCTGTTGCAGTTTTAGCTCGATAAGCTGTTCTAGTAGGGACCATATAAATATATCATAGACACTTAATAACAAACTCTATTAACGTAATTTATAAGACTCGTATTCTAACAACAACTGCCATGACTACACACAGAAATAGACCTTAATATGAACTTATTCGGTTCGGTTTATGTTGCAAACACATATTTATCTGTGGAATTGTAAGAAGCGAATTCATCGAAGGAGCCTGGGTGGTTAAAAATATCACTGTATTTAAGGAAAATAAATCGTATTCACATGAGCATTCAGTCTATTTTGAATTAACAAAAACGACGGTGTTGTTTAAAAGTAAGGTTAGTTTTTCCTAAATGCAAATGAAAATATACTGTAATTGTATGAACGAAAAGTTTATTTTTCTTTAATCACTTACGTTGCTTTGGTCAATCCGGTGATTACATTGAAAAAATATTTGCAGTGACGTCATTCCTTGCACTAGAATCGGAAAACTTAACTAGTATATTGTAGTGGACCCATTGTCCGACACTTCAAGCCTAGTGATCGACACAGTTTTTGTCGCCATAATAAAATTTTGAATTTAAATATCTAAAACAGCTTAAGTGCAAGCAATTGGCACTTCAAAAAAAAATTAATATAGAATTTCATTGAAAGGAGATGTTTAATTTTATGCCAAGACCCTGTACATTTACTAAAAAAAAAATTTAAAAATACATGTATTTAGCTAAAATCTTACTAATATTATAAAGAGGATAGCTGTGTATTTTTAACTGACTTAAAAAAAATAAAGGAGGTTCTCAATTCAACTGTATTTTATTTTAATTTTTGTATGTTTGCAACGAATAAACTCAAAAGCTACTGGACCAATTTAAAAAAATATTTCACCATCAGAATGCTACATTAGCGCTGAGTAACATAGGCTATATTAAAAAGAAATGTCCACCCGCGCGAAGCCGGGACGGGCCGCTAGTAAGTACTACTTCAATACGCTTTAATCGTTTTTATGTAAAAATGTAAAAAAAAACCAGAAATACATTTACGTTGTTTTGACAGCTACTGGACATTGGCAGAATCCCGCTGCCATCACGAAATTTGATTTATTTAGATAAATTCTGACATGAAAACTATTCATTTATTTGAAGAAAATCATTTCGAATAAGCTTATGTCTCATACATTAGCTATCTTTCGGTATTGTATACACACGGCGGCAGATCAACCTACCCAAACCTGTCAAATTTCTCCAATAAATATTGATCCTTATAACCATACAATAAAGTTCAAAATTGATTGTAGAAATTTGACAGTTGTGGGTAGGGTGATCTGCCGCCGTGTGTACAAGGTGTTGGCATTTTCTCCATACAAAATTAAACATCTCCTTTCACTGGATAACACCTAGGAAGCAAGTCATCTGTATTCAATTGTCTCTAAAGACAAAAACCAGTTGCTGGCCCCTATTTGTAATGATTAAAAGAAAATGTTGATCAATGATTTCTGTCGAACATTTTGGTACCATTACTAACTATCCTTTTCTCACCACTTGACAAATTCAAAAGACAGTAGACACTTTTAGTGGTTGTGAACTATAATATTGTATGTTCTGTGTTTATTTTTTTGTTATATGCACAAACAGTATTGTTAGTATTATTAAAGGTGTTTCTAGATGGACTATATATCTGTGTTGTGGTTAAAGTACTTTTATTATAGAGTATATTAATGGGATTATTGCTATATTATAGTGTATATCTTTGTTGTGTTATTATATTAAGTGTTAGAGTACTTTATACTCAATAATATACTTAGTTTTCATGTGTACAAAATTGTATTAAAATGTAAAAATAATATTTATGAAAAACTCTGTAATTTAGTTTAATTTTTTCTTCGGTGGCCGAGTGGTTGCGTTCGGTCTGATAACCGAAGATTCTGGGTTCAATTCCCTGTTTAGGCGAAGCGTGTTTCGCGTTATCCGATGCATAGCCCGAGTTTGTGATCACGAACCCGCATTTGGCAAGCAAACTAAGAAAATGTTCCCTTATTTTTTATAACTTTTTCTATTGGCATTCTTTTTAATATTGGCATAGAAAAGACATTAGACTAACTCAGGGATGGGCAAACTACGGCCCGCGGGCCATCTCCGGCCCGTGAATGATCGAAGTCCGGCCCGCGACCATCAAACAAACATTCAAGTGAGTGTGTGTTCAGAAAATGCATTCCTATCAATATTTTTATTTCACAAAAAAAATACTTATTTATTGAAAATATACAGCATAAAATTCAATAGCCTGGCCCGCCATAGATTTAGATAGATAAAGTTTGCCCATCCAACTAACTACAGCATCAGCAGTGTTATTACCGATCTTTAAGGGTGCGCCGTCCATAAGTGACAAGTGTCATAAGTTTTATTTGAAATGTCGTCCATATTTATTTGATGCCGCGCGGCCATACTAATTTTGTATGGGGAATTTAAGGTGCTTAATAAAAAATAATTATTTAAATAACCACTTGATGAATCGAAAATGTAGTCTAGCAATTTGTAGTTTATCCATTGATGATTGTTTAGACAAAATCAGAGGTACAATAATTTAGATAAACTATAAGAAATCTACTAAACGCCGCCACTCGTTTTCATGATTTTTGCCCAACTTTAAATGATATTGTAGAAAAAACTATAGCGTGTTATGAATTTATGGTTTTGACAAATTGTAAACACGTTCCCTATGATACTAAATATATATTTTGTTCATTTAATACGATAGTATTTTCAATTATATCTACTTAACCGTAACTGCATTTTTGGCATTTTTTTGTCGGCGCACCCTTAAGTGACTATCGCAATCGCGACAATTTGCAATTTCTCGCTATCAAAACACATATTCGTATTACGGAACGTGGAACGCTACGATATCGCCACGAGCGAGCGATTGACGAACTAAGTGCATGACGGTGCTATAGAATAAACCGACCGATTGTAGCGACCGCAATTAGTAGCAGTCGCGTTTCCATTGTGCAATTTGCAACCGGTTGCTTTTTACCCGACTGCGTCAGAAGGAGGGTTATGTTTTTCAAGTGTATTTACAGTAGCCGGCAAACTTCTTGAGTAGTATTTTACCTTCAATGCGCAGAAGCGAATTTTAGGTCTCTTTGGTGGTAGGTTGCGGGGCGCAACAGCGGGGTGGTATGGCATCGAGCGCGCGAAGCCACGCGATTGGTAGATCAGTAGACCTCTGCCTCCCGCACCGCGTCTACGTCTCGCTGTCTCCCGGATACACTTGCGTGCATTTAAATTGCTATTTTTTATAGTTTTTGTTTTTAATTGATTTAATATTTTTTTCACTATGCAACGACAACATAACGTGGTTTTAAAAAGACAAGCTAGAAAAATGGTGTTTGATGTATAATGCTTCTTAAAGAGAAATACAAAATTAATAAAAGAAGCAGTAAAACAGACTTCGACATAATGTAAGGAATATCTGTTTTGCCTCAAGACTAAATTATTATATTTTGTGAGATTTCTAATACCGAATATTTATTCTTATTTAAGTACCTAGTCAAACCGCAGATTAAAACAAATAGGAGAACATATTTAACAGGAACAAGTAGACACTTTTTTTGCACGTAAGTGTACATGCGCAATCTTTTCCCCACTACGCCTCTCAATACCCAAGAAGTTTGCCGGCTACTGTATGTATGTATGTCTGTTTCTTTGGCACGCCCTACAGCCCAAACGGCAAGGTTGATTTTTAACATATGAGGTATCGTTAGATTTGTTTTGACTATGGGAGTGACATAGGCTATAAAAAAAAACTAAAAAAAAATTAAAAACATTGGCCGGGTTAGCTAATTTGAGAATATTAGCAGATTTTATTTCCATGTTAAAAAAAACTCAAAAACTTGTCAGTCCAAAGTACTAGACGTCAAGAGTTTCGTTTTTACGCCAATTGGTGTATGCGCTATGACTTTGCTATTTAAAAGAGTAAGGCGTTTTAATATAATTATTTTATGTAGGTTTTGAAATGCTTGTTTATTTACTTTACAAAACTAAAAAGTTTTAAATAAACCAAATTATTAAAAACAAACAAAAAACCAATTTGGTTTTTTTCGGTAATATGCCTGCGGTATTGGGTTAAGTTACCCTGTCAATGTGTCTATGGTTCTTCAACAAGTGATAGAGGTGACGATATCATACCGGATAAAAACACCCCTACATATACTCAATTTTCTTTAAAAGTTTCCACATAATTTCAATTGAAATGTATGTCCATCTAAAAGCAACTTTAAATTGTTGAATTTAAGTGCCATTATTATTAATTAATGTATGTTTGTACACACGCCTGCACATCAGTCTACCACAACCTGTCATGTTTCCTTTTACTCAACGCAGACTCGTGGCAGACGGTGCCATAAATCCCGCCGGTTACGCATCCTACATCCGGTACTTTTAAGACTAGTGTCTCGAGCTAGTTGCCCCGACGTATAGACCACTACCTAATATCCAGATAGGTTACTGGAGCTGTAAGCTCGCTCACTTCTCGTTGCACTAAGAGCACAACTCGCAGTGTACCACTGCTCGGGTCGTCTACTCCTAAAGTCGACTACCAAATGTCCTCTTTGGTGGCGGAGTTGTAAGTACACTCACTGTGTTGCAGTGCTAATTGGACACCCTGCTATACACTACTTTAAAGTTTATACTGACACCCCCCACCAACCTCACGGTTATAAAGTTAGGTGTTAGACATCCTAATGCAAGCACAATGGACCAACTACGTCAGGTCATAACGCCAGATCAGAAGACGCCGGTGTCGAAGCACACAGATTAGAAGACATTAGCATACAGATCTTTGCAGAAATATATTGTCATTTTTATGTACAGTCGCAAAGTGAGCCTGTTTGTATAAAAATAACGGTGTGGGCGGTTAGAGGTGCTCCTGAGTGATATTATGAATTTATGACACATTTATTTATTTATTTACATTGGTTGAACATTTATGGAAGAATTTTGTCAGTTTTTGACAGGTTGATGCGCAGGCGTCTTCTGTACGTTGAATCATAGATTCTTCGCTTTTTTTGTATGCAATAATGTATAGTTAATTATAATAAAATTTGTTTTTTTTTTAAATAATTTTATCATTATTTTTATTTTACTTTTTAACCTTTTGTTCACTTTTTTCTTTTTGTGTTTCATGTCTAGTTTATAATTAGTGCACATTCGGATTTGTTTGTTCGCAGTGGGTTTTTTTGTGTGTTTAACAATTTACTTAGCTACATAACACAATTTAAATAACAAGTTGTTGATCCTATAGTGTTGCACTGACGTAGTATATATCCCAACGGTATTTTTGTTGCACGCGATGCTCAGACATTGTAAATTATACTAGCTGCATTTTACAGCAATTTTAATAGCGGCGCATTCCCGACTCTGTCCGCTTGAGTGGTATAGCTATAGCAGCGCCACTTGCCGGGTCCAAATGTAAATCAAAACCTACTATAAACCCACTCTCAGACACACAAAAAATATCATCAAAATCTGTTCAACCGTTGAGCAGTTCAGTGACATACACACGTATTGCAGAAGTACATAAAGATTACTTAATTTATTAATTTGATTAAAATATTTTTAAATTAATTTATTACATCTTATACTACATAATATAATGGAAGAGTTTTTTTTGTTTGAATGCGCTAACCTCTAGAACTACCTGTCGGATTAGAAGAAACTTTTAATTTAGCATTACGTCCAATAAAATACTTTGAAAACAACAGATTTACTCATACATTTTTTTTTCACCATTTTGCTTTTATAGTTTTACCAATACATATCATCGTGAAGATTAACGTATATGCCTACTGCATTTTAGTAAGTTCTATACTACATTGCTATAATTACAAAACCAAATTGCCATAATTATGTCTTGATAATAAAGCTTTGTGAATATCGCTCATTTTTAACAATTATAACAAGACGTATGGATATCTAAAATGTTTGTTGTGATATATTTCAGATGCTTTACAACATTATGAATAGCTAGTGGCTGATATCATCGAATCCGCTTCGAACATAGAACATTTTGTTGATATAATTACTTATTATATAATTAAATATATTTATGACTAGCTTTTTATTTTTTTTTATTTGCATTTCCTCGGTTTAACGCTGTTTCTGCATAATTATGCTAGCATAGCTTATTTAAATATATATATTTGGTTTGCTTTTGTTTTGCGCATGTTAAAACTTTGACGTTTTGGTATGTTTAAAAAAAACACTTTTTCATAAGATATTCGGCTCATTGCGATTGATGTAGAATTTTTGTGAAGTGGTTTTTCCGATTGACCTAAGACATAATTATTACGTTACTTTTGCTAGTTTCATATTTTTATAACAAGACATTATCATACTGCTGATGCAAAAATACATTAACAATTTAAAATATTGATACATTTAAATAGGAAAGTCTTTATAATGAATATAAAACATAAAAAAATCATTTACCTTTGCATAACTGATTTTATGCAATTTAAAACATTCATCATCATCATCGTCATCATCATCATCACAACCAAAAGCCATTCACTGCTAGTCAAAGGATCTTTCCAAGAAACTTTTCATAGTAATAATAACTATTTAAATTATCATGGCTGCTGCTATAACTATTTAAGTTATTAACGGGATTCTTACCATGTTTATTTTATGTGAGTATCCGATATTTCGGCACAGATGCATGCGTCATAATAACGCAATCATACTTACTAATTCGACCGTAATTTTATTAAGACTGCACAGATTGTATCCTAAGAAATGAAAAATTAAAAAAGATAGAATGTGAGTTTGAATTGGCATTGACAAATTTTGGCCGCTCCTCTTCCATTTTTGAAATTTTTGAAAAGAGTAGGTATATATACGTGTGTATCAAATACATATGCGTGTGTGTAAAATACATGGTAGTGTGTGTAATGTTTGTTTTGTTGAATTAATGTGTTTTTATGCATAATTAAAAAAATATATTAACATTCGGATAACCTTCTAAGTGTGCGAAATTTCATACTCCTCCGTCCGCGCAATTTTCGTAAAAAAAAGTTTTTGCTTCACTTATTAATATATAGATTTTCCATACTTTTAAGGGAAATACAGAGATGTTATCAGTAACATCTCTGTATTTCCCTTAAAAGTTTGATTAAAATTGGCTTATTGGTTTTGGATTACTAAAAGCTTTGAACTTTGTATGGAATACCAAAATAGCTAAAACTGGCCATCTGATACTACTAATGAAACTCATTTACAAACACCGCTTCTCACCGCATATTCCAATGCATCATTGCCGTTATAAATGCGTAGGCGCACACATTTCTCCAATTACTTTAAATACCTTAAATATTGATTTTTAATAATGAGTAATTTTTTTGTAGCTTAGTTGTTAAAACTTTTGTTGTATTTTTAATGTATTATTTATTAAGTATTATAAATAAAATAAAATACATAATTGGTTCAAAAAATAATGACTTATGCGTCGTAGTACTTTGCCACGCCATTTTTACGCCAACAATTTATTTTAATTTTTATTTGGTTTTTCGAAGTGTTTTCACGATGCAGCAATGTTCGTCCACCTGTAAGTCTAGTTCTATGCATAGTACCATTGTTAATTTGAGGTACAGTCAGTGGCAAAAGTAGTTAGACGTGTCACATAATATTTAAGTAACCACTGAAAGTGTTTACGCCGTGTTTTCTTAATTTAATTTAATTTAATTAATTAGATAGGCTATATACCACTTACTCTAATGTTAACATTCTTAACAGAAATTAATAGGAAATAGGAAAAAGCGTTAATTCTGCTTAAAACATAATTATGCTGTCTGTTTTTTATTTTTATTGGTAGAGACAGAATGATGTTTAAAGTGAGAGAAAAGTGCCTGTTAGGTTGTGTAAGTGATACTTTGGTAAATACTATATAGGAAAATTGTATATAATTTATATAAAAAGTTCTAAAATGCATGCATATTGAATGTATAACAAAATATATAATAGATATATAAATTTAAATTATTGTATTTATTTAGGTATATATTGTGCGTTTTAGGAGAATTTTTTTTATCACTTTCATTTTAGTCATCACATGATTGCACCTGGTTGACTGGTATAGATTGTCCCAGGCATTGAGTCCACTATGTAGGTTATGTTGCAAAAGCTATCCTGGTGCAGACACCCTTTAGTAAACATAAAATAAATATTCAAGTATATATACAACCTTATTTTTAGTTTATACGAAAACCGAAACACGGGTCAAATTTTTTCATTTAAAGAATCAGTACAAAAAAATTAAAATAATATCTTGAAAACTCTTACAAGCTTTTTGTGCTGCCCCGTTGTGTGTTTTTAGTAGGGTATAATTTATTTGAGACTTTATAAATATTATTTGGTCAAAATGTAACATGGTATAAAAAATATTAAAATCGATTCTATTACTGATTCTGAACAAATAGTTTTCAGATTTCGTATAAACTAAAAATAACATTGTATAAAAAAATGCTCATGTAAAAAATATATAAGGCGAAAGCATTTTTAGTGATGGAAACTCTTTGACCTTGTCATAGTGTTTCACCAGGTACTATGCAGAGAACTAGTGTTTACTTAACTACTTTTGTAACCGACTGTACATTTATTTCTTGCTCATATTTTATCAGCTTTCACTGGACCTAACGTTAAAGTAATAACGTTATTTTTAGTATACACTAAACCTGATAACTTTTTTTTAAATTTTGCATTCACAACGCTATATTTATTTATTTAGTTACAAGATGAAATTTTACTAGAAAAAGCTCCTGAGGCTGGTTGATTTTTTTTCTAGTAAAATTTTATCTTGTAAATTAACTAAAAATATCTGATCTTTTTTTTCGTGAACGAATTCAAACCCCGCAGTTATGCAGTGGCACTAGTTTTCAACACAACCCATCTTTTTAATTATTAAAGAAAAGAAAAAACGATTACTTACCGGTTTCTGTCGAAAACAAGCGCCATTATCCTAGTTCGCTTACGAAAACGCGATATAACACATGGTGTTTCTAAGAAGTTGCTAGTCGACATTGCATTTTTCTTAAATAAAATTTACAAATTGTAATTTTACTCTTTACCTAAATGCGACTATTAGTTCAACTCTGTTCCTGATGATACTGAATAAACGGTTGTCAGCTTTTGTGTATAAGTACTAAAAATAACTTTGTACATTATTTTATCACAGATTATTAACTTTTTTTAAAAAGATATTATGTATTTACTAATTATTTTTTTTGTTTTATCTTACAGGTCCTCCAATCAGCGAAGGAGCAGTTGAAATGGTCATTACTCAAATGAAATTCCAAATAAATTAAATTGTATATTTTTGATTCCATAAACTATATTTACATAACAATAATATATCTTTTTTTTTGGTAATGACATTAAGGCTGTTCAACTAGAACCCTCAATTTTGAAAAGTGTTGAAACTTTTTCACGTGCTGTATTCTAACCCGCACTTCATGACTTCAGGTGCACAACCTCAGTCAGAACCACGATAACATAAAGAGCTGGATTCGAACCCGCACGGTTCGAATCCAGATCGTGGATTATTTTAAACACTTTTTTCAAATTGTATGTTTTTGCAACAAAATATGCGTAAAATTACTAGTATATAAATATAATCATAAATAAAGTTTGCTTAATTCTTAACAGATCTTTAAAAAATTAAGTTCGGATGTTGACGATGTAGTTGTCGACATTGAATAAGGCTCCTTTGGCTTACAAAATAACCCCCTTATTCATAAAAACTATTTAAGCATTATTTAGTTAAGGGTGCAGTAGGGGTAAAGCAGTTAATGCTAATTGGCATCTTTAATAGTATTCACGCCAAACTCGTCAGCTGTGGGAGTGACGTTGAGTTTAGATATTTGCTTGAATGCCGGGTGATTCTTGTCTCGCAGCAGCTTGAATAGCACGTTCTCGGATGATCCCACGAAGCAGCCGATATTTTGGAGCCGCTGCGAACAAACGATCTTGATACTTGATGGGCCACAGTCAAAGTCAATTTTACTTAGCTCCAGAAAGATTAAGCCATTGCCCATTACCCATCAATTGTAGTGATGATTTTGATTTCAATGATGGAGGCTGCCTAGCAATGGGACAGTTTTATGTTATTTTATTTTATTTTTTTATTTAAGGCACAATTACAGACAACAGATAGAAAACATACAAAAATTCCGCAAGTATCTAGAGGACAAGGCGAAGATAGCATCACAGAAATTAGGAGTTCTTAGGAAAGCGAGACGGTACTTCACGTCTAACCAGCTTTTACAGTTGTACAAAGCCCAAGTTAGACCTCACATGAAGTACTGTTCTCACCTTTGGTCCAGGGCTCCTAAATGCCAGCTTGACCCTCTAGAATCTTTGCAGAGACGTGCCACAAGACTGGTCAATGATACCAAGCTCACAGAACGGTTGGAACCCTTAGCCCTGAGACGTGATATCGGCTCGTTGTGTGTGTTCTACCGCCTGTATAATGGAGAATGCTCTGAGGAACTTTTTAATTTGGTGCCCACTTCCTCCTTCTACTATCGCACCGCTCGCCATCGGAACAGTAATCTTTAAATTAGCAGTCGTTAACAACCACCAATCCGCACTGGGCCCGCGTGGTGGTTTATGGCCCGTCCTTCCTATCCATCTATAGGGAAGGCTCGTGCCCCAGCAGTGGGGATTTTATGAGCTGATGATGATGATGATGAATCTTTGCCGATCAGCGCTCAGTGACATACTAGTTAATCTCCGTTACCACAGCACAGAAAACTGGAAAGCAACCAACTTAATACACGCCTTTACATCAGTACCTTAAACTGTCAAATATCCCTAATAGATTTTGAACTTTATGTATATGGCTTAAGGTTAAACATTTGTTGAAGTAACTTGACAGTTATGGATAGTTTGATGAGCGGGCGTCTCTGTACTACAGCGATTTTCGTTGCTGACCTTACAAACATAATAATAATAAATTTATTGCACTAAAGTAGGTACAGTACATGCGGAGTGAACGAGAGTACGGCAACTTCTCGTACGCGATGACGCGGGCGCAGCTGTAGTAACGGAGAATAACAAGTATGTCACTGGGCGCTGCCGATCAGTATACACGTATTTTTCTTGGTTTGGGTGTCGCGATTGCGAGATTTGTTGCATAGTGGGTGCCTATTAAAATGTCTGGAAAAAAAAACCTGTTGTGTATAAGAATGTCTCAACACACACAACCATAATCCCAGTTTGTCCTTTTTTTACTTTGCCGACAGATATAACAAGGTAAGTTTACAATATAAAAGACACCCAAATCCACACAATAATAAATTAACTATGTGTGACTCAACCTTAGCCGGTAGGTACAGCTCGGTACGTCGATTCAAGGTCACTGCACTGTTGCCGCACTCTCGTTCACTCTGGTACATGTGTTTGAAAATACATAATTTAAAAAGTGCGAAGGCAGATTGAGTCAGTACAATTACCAGAGGTTCCCAAACTAAGCTGTGCCTGGACCTTGGGAAACCAATAACTGTTTACTTGGCCTTGCGACCCGAAATTACCAATACCTACTGAAAGAAACGGCCATAAAGACAAATAGAAGACTAACTAAAAGTTAAACTAATAATTTTAAATAAAACATGCAAAATTTAAGGTAAAATATGAAATAAATAACAACTTAGAAACATCGACCGAGAAGTGCTTCGGATTTTCAAATCAAATCAAAATATTTATTCAGTTTCAAATTAGGTAAAAGTAATAGACAAAAATAAAATAAAGAAGCGAAACCGAAAAGGACCCCACTCAGCACATGTTGCAGCATGAACATCACCTGCAACGCTGATATTCTGGCGGAGCCCTAGTGCGTGCGTGCGTGCGTGCGTGCGTGCGTGCGTGCGTGCGTGCGCGTGTTAATATTTGACTCAACATCATGCGGTCGATCCTCATAGTGAACAAAGTTCATGAGAGGATTGATATATTTTCTGGTAAATTGAGTGAACTTGCAAAGTTAGTTTTATACATAGTCTGTTATATGGATTAATAATGGTAATGTATGTAATGCAATTATTGTTTAAATGTGTAAAATTTAATTAGTAATATATTTAGTAGATAAGTTAATGATAATATATAATTAATTTAAGCTTAAATGAAAGCAACTATCGCATTGGATTAGTCTGTAAGGATAGTTGTGTATATAAATATAATAAATAAATAAACATGCATTATAAAAACAAGTAAAAAAAACAAAAGCCAATGTCAGTGCGTTTTTAATTGTCATTCAAAGCTTGGTATCTCCACATTCTTTTGCGTTCAAACATGCGTATAAAAAAGTAAAAAAACAAAGACAATTTAAAAAAAATTAGCGCATATTTTTAATTGTCATTCAAAGCTTGGTCTCTCCACTTTCGTTGCGGCGAGCGATTTTTGAATCAGTTGTCACTCACATTTTTGATCACCGGTGATCCCGAAATTAAAGGTGACATTAAAGACACTATAAAGCACGAGCACGAGCCTCAATTCTCTATGGATGCACAGGGAGAACGGGCCATAAACCACCACGCGGGCCCAGTGCGGATTGGTGGTTGTTAACGACTGCTAATGCAGCCGGGACCAACGGCTTTGCGTGCCTTCCGAAGCACGGAGGAGCGAGTGATGACTTTTTGGTCACCCATCCGATGACCGGCCTTTGCTAAAGTTGCTTAATCTCAGCACTCGCATACCGGGCGCGCTAACCACTGCGTCATCGAGAGATAAATATTTTTCAAGAATTTATGGTGTCAAGAATAAGTTTGATATCATAGCGTGATAATTAGTCACCGGTTCAAAAATCACCCCCCTGGCCGTTCAAACATGCGTATAAACAAGACAAGTTTAAAAAGTTAGCGTATATTTTTAATTGACATTCAAAGCTTGGAAACGTCGAAGCCTAGAGTGTCGACGGTCGGCTGTCGGTTGAGCTTGGACACGAGCTTGAAGGCGGGGTGCTGCTTGTCGCGCATCAGCTTGAACAGGACCGTCTCCGAAGTGGCTATGAACCCGCCTATGGATTGCATGCGCTGGAGCAAATGGAAGGAATGGATTTTAACCTTTTCACCGCCAACAACTTCTACAGAAGTTCGAGGTTTTCGTGCCGTCCACGCCAGCACTTCTATAGAAGTTCTTCATTGTACCTACTTTAATAAATTACATTTACGATACATAAATCATTTGTTTCTTTTGTAATTTTGTAAGATGGACACAACTTAGCCCTATTTTTTATTTTCCCATGCAAAACAGGCTTTTTTGTGTTTTAAAATGGATAAAAACAAAAATGTCTCAAATATTTTTATGTCCTGCACGCCAACGACTTCATATCAAGTAGGTCACTGATGTGACGCGAAAGTTGCATTCATTACAATCCTCTATATTTGCTTTGTTTTATTCCATCCATCATCATCATCATCTCAGCCAAAAACGTCCGCTGCTGGACAAAGGCCTCCTCCAAATAATCATGGGGGGTATTTACCGTAATCGCCACGCTTGGCAGGCGGGTTGGCGATCGCAGTAGGTTGAGGGTAACCTTAGAGAGATGCTGCTGCCCATCCTCTGGAATGGTCCTTTAGTCGGCTTTTACGACACCCACGGGAAGAGATGGGGTGGTGCAATTCTTTATCCCCGGCACCACACAGGGTATTATATTATCAGGTTATTCCATCCAAATATTAATAAATTCTGTGATTGAAAATAAATTCCGGTCAGTAAATAACGTATTACATAATAAATTTTAAAATCAATGTACACGTATCAAATCACTTTATTAAAATTAATTAAGTTTACTGAGGACTTTCGATAATGCAACACCCATATATACGTAATGGCAAGATGTCAGTGCTACCAGCGCCACCGACTTCATTTCAAGTTAACCGATGACGTCGTAAGCGCACAGGTGTCAAGGTCATCGTGTCATGGTGCCGGACGTTACAAACGAAACAAACGTGCGTACGCCTAAACAGTGCAAAATGAGTGAATGTTATTCTGATGAGTTGTTGCGGATTTTAGAAGGTGTGGAACCTGATTCAGAAAAGCCTCCGATGACTGACTGAATGTAATTACTAGACTGTGACTATACTTTGTACCTACCTGTGCGCAATTCCAAGCGTCCCATCTATTTGTTTCATTCGTCTTATTTTAGTAGGTAAATGTATTTATTTATGACGTATAAAAGGGAAGGCACTTATTTTCCATTCTCGTTCGTTCGTGTATAAACAAGAAAGCGGCTACTAAAACACTACTCAAATGTTCATTGTAAAACAAAACGTACTCAAACGTACACTCGGTAACTCAGCGGTACTTAAAAGTCTGTAAGCCAGCCATTAAACCAAAATACCTGTATACCTATCAACATTAAAACTGAATGTGAACACATTAGGTACATGAAACGTCGATAGGTTATTTTAACCTTTTCACCGCCCAACTATCCTGCACGCGATGTCCCGCTGTACGCCAACGTATAAATGTTTTTTAATAAAGTAGGTACAAAGAAGAACTTCTATAGAAGTGCTGGCGTGGACGGCACGAAAATCTCGAACTTCTATAGAAGTTGTTGGCGGTAAAAAGGTTAAGTATAGACCAACAAAACTCTGTAATGAAAAAAAGCATAGCACCAAAAAAAAAGCACCTTGAGAAATATATCGTGCTACGAGCGCCAAAGACTTGATATGAAGTCAACGGACGACGTTATGAAATGAATAGTGAAGTGCCTATTATAATATATCTCTAGCAAGTACATGCATGTCTTTTTGTCTCTGATAATGGATATTCATTTTTCTTACTACAAATGTTCATAAAATAAAACAAACTACCATTATAATGTATCAGTGTTTATTTATATTTGTAAAAAATACAAACTTTAATTTACTCATCTATTTTTTTATTATCGATATGATGTTACCGCCGTCCTTGCTTTCGTACTATAGAATCTGTACATTTACGAGTATACGTTGGCGTAAAGCGGGACATCGCGTGCAGGATAGTTGGGCAGTGAAAAGGTTAAATGCTCGACCAATAAATCATTTTTCTTTCTTTCTTTCTATCATTATGGCCACTTGGGCTCATGATGTTGCGTGTATGTTAATTCATGTAAACCATTTATATTCTATTAGCTATTCTACTGGTCTAGGATCCGGCGGACTTAAAACAAGTCCTACCACCAAACAAACCAAGCACGTAATTTAATATTACAGCATAAAAAAATAGGACTGCATGCTTGTTAGCTGGCTAATTAACATTAAAAAACAATTGTAAATGTACAAATTACCTGGAGTGCCAACCCACGGTCCATGAGTGACCTGGACGATACACCATCAGCTAGGACGTGCACCGATATGTCTTCGTTCAGCAAGTCTATTACCGTCTGTTCTATGCACACATGAGTCTGAAATTGGAGTGGCATATGTCAATAATGAGAAGTTAAATGGCGAAATGGTTAACTGGTCTGCAATTGCCTAGGTTAAGCAACTTCAACCGTTCATCAGATAGTTGACCAAAAATGTATCATCTTGAGCTCCTTCGTGCTTCGGAAGGAACTTAAAGCTAGCACGTGAGTTCCATGTAAAACTATTGCACCACACTGGGCCCACATAGTGGTTTATGGCCCGTTCTCCCCATCTATCTTTAGAGAAGGCTCATGCCCCATCAGTAGGAACATAAAAATGAGCTGATGATGATGAGGTACATTTGTGTTCTATAACACTTACCTCAATACCAAACAGCACTACGGAAGCTAAGTCAGGAACGTCCTTCTTCAATCGCTCCTGCAGCTCTGGTGTGTACATTGAAAACTTAGTCTTCTCATACACCATAGTAGTATCATTAATTTTAATGTCTGTTGTAGTGTGGCCGAGCCCTTTGGGGTACTGCTCCGATACATATACTGGTATTTTGAAATGTTTCGCTGCTGCCACCTGCAAGAAGAATAAGGAGTAATGAATTAAAGAGATTTTATTTAATATGATTAGGTATTGCTCCTCCAACTGTTCTGTTCAGCATGTGTGAATACACAATTCGCACTACCAATACAATACTGGTGCAAGTCAAAACATACTGACATTTACTAACGAAGTGTTACCGTGATGACGATGACGACAATTCTGACTGATGATGACTCCTCTTACAACTACAGGCAGAGCCCGACAGGGTCCATACTGTACTATTTTTTAATTTATTTAGAACACCTTTTGTAACACTTATGTTTTGTGTTATAATATTGAGTATTGAGTGTTCATTGTACAATAGAATAGAATAGAAAAATGTTTATGATTATGTTTGATACAAAAACAATACACATAAATAAATATGTCGCCATAACATCAATGTTTGTAGCATTTTTGTGTTCCGGCAGCTAGAGATAAGATAGCCAGTGCCTCACTAGTGAGGATCCTGGGTGAAGTGCGCTTCCATCATTGGCCTAATCATCACTTACCATCAGGTGAGATCAAGGCACTGTGCTTACCCGTAAAATATATATAAACATACAAAAAACAACTTAGAATAAAAATTGTATCAAAAAGGTCTCTGCTTAGCATTGCTTGCGAGTTGATTGGCCTGGTAATACCTAGTTAGCCACTGACCAAGGCAAGTAGAATGGTATAGTAAAGCCTAGATTGGGTAAGTACCTAGTTTGCGTAGTAGTCTGTTTCAAAACTGATAAAAAATTTGGGACGAGTTTACTTCTACTTTTTGTTATGAATCAACAGTATTTTATTTACAAACCATCAATATATTAAATCTAGATTACAGTAGATACCTACTAAGCTTATCAGAGATTAACAACATATCAAGGAACACCAAAACATTACGTAATATTAAGAGAATAGTACGAACCATTTTGTTTGCAACTTTTACAACTTCACCGAAATGTTTTACATGGGCCCTGAACGTTTCTTGGATGTCGCACAGCAAGAACGCTGTTCTAGGAGCCTCGAGAGCTCCCAACTTGATAATATTACGGGCTGCCATAGTTTCAACAAGTTATTTTATAAACAAATTTCCACCGGCAAAACTTAAAAATCAAGAAAACATGAACTCAACTGACTGACAGACAAGCAAGGCTCTGTCTGTAGCCAGTGTTGCCAACTCTACATGTCAAAAAGTCGTTAAACGTACGCTTGAAAAGTCGCTAGAAGTCGCTAGCTATGGACAAAAATCAAAAGTCGCTAGAAGTCGCTAAATTATCCCAGTAGACTGAGCGCTAGGGATGGAAACAGCGAAATTCTTTCACGTACCTCTAATTCTAGATTGTTTTACGCACGGTAGAATAGGGCACAGTTTTTTGGTCTGTTAGAATAAAATAATATAATTTGTTAACTTACACAGAATAATATTTGTAACCAGTATAAAGCTATTGAAAATGATAAAAAACAATTATTAACAAACGAAAAGTCAAGAAAAACGAAGGGAAAAAGACAGACTTGTCAGAATGATATCCGATTTCGGAACGTAGTTCCGAATATAGATTTCTGGGCTGAGATCTTGCCATATTTTAGGAAGATAGTTAAAATACTTATTTATTTTTATTATTTAAACTCGAGCCCCCTTACAAATAAACAGGGAACTAATTTGAAATGACGTTTACATGACAGGAACAAAACACGGAATAGCTATTTGGACCTTATTCTTTGTTTATTTGTAAGGCCCTAGAAGTTGTTAGAATAGTCGCTAGATTTTTTTATGTCGCTAGACACATAATTTAAGCCGCTGTAGAAAACGAAATGTCGCTAGATCTAGCGACAAAGTCGCTAAATTGGCAACACTGTCTGTAGCAAAGCAAGACAAACGTCAACTCAAGGGCAACGTAAATGTCAAAAATGTCAGTTCTGGATATACAACAAAGACTAGGCTGTATGAACTAGCTAGATCCCTTTTACTATCCCTAAAAAGTTAAATCTTTTTAAATACCTACTGATATAGAAAAAAGGAGGCTGATAAAATTATCAACAAAAGAAAACCTTTAGGTTAATATATTAACTTTTTGAAGAAAACTTTTTTAAATAGGTCTTTTGGGCAAATAAAGCTTGAGTTATCCAAGTTACGCAGTAAGGAAGGGCATGCATGCATATCATCATTAGGCGCATAGAACATAATTACATTAGGCGGCAGGTGACGCCCTCGAGTAGGTACCCTAATTCCTTAGAGCATTTTAATGCTCTAAGCCTAATTCACTGCGAGAAAACTTTCTCCTTGACGTGGGTCACCAGAAAGACGGTCAACCTTCTTGATAAAGCTTTAAATAAGTACAGTTATGTCGGGAATTGTTTGCTTATACCATAGAATAAATAATAGTCTTATACTACGACCCTCCTATGTCGAGGCTGATAAGCTGGTGCAGCGTAGATAGGTAGGTAGGTCATGATAGGCTGGGCCGTTGTTTTCATTGTTTACACAGGTAACTGTTATCCATGTATGAAAGCTTGTTTAAAGCTGTGGACAGTTTGTTGTCGAGTATATACTCGTACACTTATGATAAAACTGTTCTCAATTAAACGCCTTACCATGACTGGATAGTTTCTTAGATACTTGTTATTGCTATTTGGTTAAAGCAGGAACCCAAAACTAGTGTTAGGAATTTAGGAACCATGCTTCGAAAAGTACGTACAGCTGTTAACAACCACCAATCCAAACAGCGCCTGCGTGGTGGTTTACGACCTATTCAACCTTATGGAGGGCTCGTGACACAACGGCGGGGAACAAATAATAAGCTGATGATGATAATCTGATGATGATAAGGAACTTTAGAAAACTACAAAGGGTTGAGCACAACATTGCAACAGTGAAAGTTTTTAAACAGACGATGAAAATCCTATGAGCTGGCGCCTTACAACGATTGTTGGTTATAGTGTCATAAATAGTTGCTTTTGCTGTTTGATTTAAGTAGGAGCTATTATGAAACGTAAAAATTCCGTTACAACAACGTTCTAATAAGGTTCGTGTATAGTGTAGATATTGGAAAATGTTGTTATTGTAGACTTTCTTAAACAGAGTGCTCAATACAAGTTTTCTATTTCCATGACAACAATACAAACAAATCATTTTGTATTGGAAAAAAATCCAAAAACTAAAAACTGATTGGAGTGGACCATTTAGGGGTATAAAAAATATTGGGCGATAAAGACACAAAATTAATCATCATCATCATTAAAGGTGTGTAATAATAATACAACCGGTATTGACTTTTAGAACTTTTAGACCTTATAATAGGTGAGAAAAAAACGTCAATTTCATACCTAATATTAGGTTGGGGAAAAAGTTTTTTCGAATATACATATTATTGTATGAACTTTTAATAAAATCTCTTTGGCTATACTATTTGTATCTGGCTGGTTTTGGTATCACTAAAAGTTTAAATTTTAAAGAAGATAATTCCAAATTCAAATTAGGATAATATGAGATTTTCATTTGTTTTTCTTACTGTCAAGCAAGATGAGTGAATGTAATGAAGAAATTCGATACATTTTAAAATTTTACTACAAAAAAGGTAAATATGCAAAGTTTTTCATCATGATAACGCTAGACCTCACACATCTTTAGCCACTCAGCAAAAATTAAGAGAGTTTGTGCATCCGCCGTATAGTCCTGACCTTCAGATTTCCACCTGTTTCGGTCTCTTCAGAATTGTTTAGGCAGTGTCAGGTTAACATCACGAGAGGACTGCCAAAACCACTGGTCGCGGTATTTTGATCAGAAGCTTCAAAATTTCTATAGCAGTGAGATCATGTTCCTACCTAGAAGATGGCAAAAAGTTATCGAACAAAATGGCACCTACATACTTTAGTTAAATGTAAATAAATTATATTAAAAAATGTTTTGAATTTTCTTAAAAAATCGAAGAAACTTTTTCCCCAATCTATTATACAGGGTCTAACAAAATCAATAAGCGAACGTTTAAGGGAGGTATCTACACATAATTCTGAATACAATGACAAAAAATGGACTCCAGTTTTATAGTGATTTTTCAAAGTTATGTCTTCTAACAAACTAAAACAATTAAAATATCATGAAAGATGCTGTATCTTTACTAACAGGCACGCTAGCATCAATAAAAAGATAACACGCACACAATTGAAAACCATTGTATGACATTGTGCGTGTAGTACAGCTGTACGGGTTTCGAAAGGGTGTATTTTTTGGTGAATTAAGATAATGTTTTGTTGATTATCTCGGTAACGAGCCTGTAGTTTTGGACCAAATTTGGTGAGCATGCTCAGTGTGATGTATAGATGCTTCCCTTAAACGTTCGCTTATTGATATTGTTAGACCCTATATATATAGAAGATAGATAGATAGAAGAAGACTAGCTGACCCGGCGGACTTCGTACAACTTTGACAGTTTCTATGACAACAAAACAAACAAATAGTGGAACATATAATATTGAAAAATTAAATTGTAAAAAAAAGTTTGGGAGTGGACCACCCTTATCACTTACGGGGCATTGAGTGTCAATACTTAGGGGTATGAAAAATAGATTACGACCGTAAGGACCTACCGAATATAGGTACATATAAAATTTCATTAAAATCGATCGAGCCGTTTTGGAGGAGTATAGCAACTCACATGTGACATGAGAATTTTATGTAAGTATTTATATAAATAAATAAATAAATAAACTTTCCTACACTCACACCAATTATCTAGCCCAAGAGAAGCTTCGTTATGAAACTCGTTAAATGGTTACTAGACAACGGATAAACATACTTAAAATACTTAAATACATACTATAGAAAACGCCCAGACACGAGACAATTTAGAAAAACAATAATTTCTAAATTGACCCGACCGGGGATCGAACCCGGGACCTCAGAGATATAGATATCTTCTGTGCTTGTGTTTGTAATTAAACGGCTGGACCGATTTTTATGAAAGTTTTTGTGTGTGTTTCAGTGGAAGAGTGGAGTGGAGTGGGAGTGTGTTACGAGAAGAGTAAAAATTTTGCCATACAAATTTTCGATTTCGTACACAGTAATTGAATGAATTCGGATAGGAAACAAAACTTACACTAGGCATAGGCACTCGATCGAATCATGAGCGGAATAAACGAGGGCGCCTCTAAATAAAACCTAAAGGGATGTGATAGAGTAGGTACATCAAGACGAAAACTAATTTTCTTGTGAGGGTGGAGCCGCTGGAGTCGCGACACAATGTCAGCTATAAGGCATTTGTGGCGCGAGTCCCAACAACCAAGCTGGTCGACAACTTTATGAGGGAAGACTTCTGGCCGAAGGGAGTGGTGTACCGGCGTTTCCGCGGAAGATTACCGGTCAACACCACCGGAACAGTATAAGCTAGTGCTTAATATACTAACATAGTTATAAGTTATATATCTACTAACAAAAATTGTTTTATATTGTATGTATGTTAGTCTGTAAGGTATTTATTATATGGGCCCCTTTGTGTTTTTACCATCTTATACATTGTGTTGCCTGAAATAAATGATTTATTATTATTATTATTATTATTAAACGCTAAGACTTCGACTCGGGTTGGCCGAGTCTGTCAGCTGAGATGATTACTTAGATCAGAAAACAATGCTATTTAAAAAAAATATATACCTAGCTCGGCTAATGACTCCACTCCACCTGATGTTAAGTCAAAATTCAAAAAATTCAAAATTCAAAATCATTTATTCAGTTTAGGCTACAAATAGCTCTTATGAACGTCATTTATGCCATCGGTTCGTAAGTCTACTCTGGGCGGGAGATCTTGTACTGAGAAGAACCGGCAAGAAACTCAGCAAGTGTCCAGCTCTTTTCTCCCTTACAGCGTCATAAATATTGGAAAATGCCCTATCATAAAAGGACACTTTGTGTGGAAACGAAGTGGAAACGGAGTCCATCTGCAGTGCTATTCTCTAAGCAAAACAGCGTCGGCCTCGACATTGAACTCGCTCATAACTTGCAAACGAATGTAGACTTTATTACTGTTTCAAAGTAGGTTGAAATTCGTTTGCAAGTTATGAGCGAGTTCAACGTCAAGTTCGATGCTGTTTTGCTTAGAGAATAGCGCTGCTGGACTCTGTCATCCTCCATCAAGGACAACTGCTGCAGTGTGGAAACAACGCAGCATCAGTCATCCTCACCCTGCTGGCCAACAAGTTTAAAAGACTCCATGTCATAGGAAGGAGGGAAAATTATTAATTAATTTTTGAAGAGTTTGCTAGCTCATTCTGCCTTACAGCCTCACCGGAATTTAAAGAAACCAATTATGGTACACACGCACGCCTGCTCATCTGACTAACACATCACAGACTAAAATTTCGTCAATGGGCTTTGGACATCAAGTCTATGGCATATGGTTGAACCTCAGGGTTGAACATTTAATGAAGAAACTTGAAAATTTTGGATAGTATCTTATCTTATCTTAGTGGAGCCAGCTGAGGTTTCCCTCTCCCAGTAACAATTCGACCCATTGGGATCTTTTGTGCATCCTTTCACTCTTCCTCCTCTGTAAAGATAGATGCCATAAGTTTGGCAACGTCCTTAAGAGCGAAGAGCCTGAAGTCCTCCGGTTTCGGATAGGCCGACCCCAGGTGTCCCATTCTTTTTCTAGTCAGAGAGTGACAGTCACACAGTAGGTGCTCCATTGACTCCGTTTCCTCTCCACATGCCCCACACAAACTATTTGTTCTGTGAAGCATTAGTTTTGTGGTATAGTGCCATGTCAAGGCATTGATGGTTAATCGGGCCTGTTTTCTACTGCCTCCGCATATGAACTTACTCCGTCCTAAGGCGTTTGCGCCTAGGAAGGATTTGGAGTGTTTCATACCCGGCTGCTCTTTCCATTCGATGCCCCGTTGGATAGTATGATGAGCAGAGGTCTGTTGTACAAAAACAAACTCCATTCATTGTTACTAACGAATTTTTTGCAACCCTATTTTAATTGTAGCGCCAATTTCTCCCATTTGAAAAACGTTTCTACTTTGTTTTAGACCGACACGTCACAGGTAAGAGCGAGAATTTTTTACCAAAGACCCTTTTGCCGCCAAAACATAAGCAAGCAAGTGTGTAGACGCCATACTTTTGTTTCTTTTTTTAATTCTGCGGTTGCGTTCGGGGATAGGCGAGCGCCGCGGGCCGAACAGTCAGTCAACAGTCACGCGCGCAGGGCGCGGCGCCGAAAGAAAAAAAAATGTTCGAAAAGGGTCATTTTGGTGAATGATATAGGATATTTTTTTTCCTGTATTTTAGATCTCCAATTTAAAGGAGTTTTTAAGGTTTTTAAGAAATTGCGTGCTCTCCCTTTCGCGGTAATGATACGTCTGTGCTCGAGTTGGCTCGAACGCGAAGTCTGTGGTTTGTTTTTTAATGGAGAATGGTAAAACCTTTTTTTACACCTAGGTTAAAATATGTTCAATTAAATTCAGAGTCAAAGCCAAATCAAAGTGATTTTTTTTTATAGGTTTTATTTTGTCTTTAGTTAAGTTATCTTAATTTTTTTTTGCTTTATTTTTTCTTTAATGTAGTCAGTTATGTTATATTTCATTACTGTTGAATTAAATTTATGTTCGATTATAGGCTAGATAAATTCGAAGTCAAAGTCAAATCATTTTATTCAACATAAGCCTTCACAGGCTCTTACTTATTGACGTCAAAACTATAAATCATAAAACTAAAAAAATCATCATCATCATCATCTCAGCCAAAAGAAGTCCACTGCTGGACAAAGACGTCCCCCAAGGATCTCCACAACGACCGGTTTTGTGCTGCTCGCATCCAGCGGCTTCCCGCGACCTTCACCAGATCGTCGGTCCACCTTGTTGGAGGCCTGCCCACACTGCGCTTTCCGGTACGCGGTCACCACTCCAGGACTATCCCGCCCCAGCGGCCATCAGTCCTGCGAGCAATGTGCCCTGCCCACTGCCACTTGAGCTTAGCAACTCTTCGGGCTATGTCGGTTACCTTTGTTCTTCTGCGGATCTCCTCATTTCTGATTCGATCACGCAGAGAAACCCCGAGCATAGCCTTCTCCATTGCTCGTTGAGCTAAAAAAATAGTTTAGACTAAACAACTGAATCTACCACTAGCTCGGGTTTTGGGAGAGCCTTCGACCGAGAAGCTGGCAAGGAACTCAGGAGGCTTATTTCTTTTTCTTTTTCTGTAACCTAAAGAGTTATTAATAAACACTGAATTGACGGAACAAAATAGTTAGGTACGTCTTAGTTCACCATTCCCATATATAAAACTTAAATAAATAAATTTCAGCAAACTTCAGCCAGCGTAATTTTCATACGTAATTTTAATTTTATTCTTGTAACCTACCTACTTAATTTAATTTAATTTTCTTTTCTTGTATTATTATGATTATTATTATTATCTCTCTATTTATTTTTTTACATATTAATTTACATTTTTAAATATTTTCTAAAAAACAAAACAAACATTTAAAAATATAAAAAATAGGGGTCCACCGGCATCGGGACCAGGGTCCAAACTACCGGTGATTAGGGCTCCAGAGACAGGAACCTCCTCACAATGCGTGCCGTATCGAGGAGAACTGCCTTCTGAATCAGGCCCTTGATCCAGCCGCCTAACGAGAGCCTCATGAGATGTTGATCGAGGCTCTTGGCCATCAGGCCGTTGGCCGTAACAACAATCGGCACGATGACAGCCGAGTCCACATTCCACATGTCGACAACCTCATGTGCTAAGTCGAGATATTTGATTTGTTTCTCTTTCTCAGCTTTCACGAGGTTCTCGTCATGGGGAATGGTGATATCGACAATCATCGTGCGGCGCGCTAATCGATCTATCACCACAATGTCTGGCTTATTAGCTACAATAGTTCTGTCGGTGATGATAGATCGATCCCAGTATAACGTGACATGATCATTTTCGAGAACTGGGTCGGGCACATACTTGTAGTACGGTACCTCAGAATCCACAAGTTTGTATTTCAAAGCAAGTTGCTGGTGTATAATCCTGGCCACTTGATTATGCCTATGCAAGTACTCGCCGTTAGCCAGACGAGAACAGCCAGAAATAATATGTCTGATAGACTCACCCGGACGGTGACATGCCCGACATATGTCAACCGTCCCGTCCTTCATAATAAATTTCCGGTAGTTATTCGTTAGCATAACTTCGTCCATAATTGCACAGACAAAACCTTCAGTTTCCCCGAAGAGGTCACCGAAACGCAGCCAGGATACGGACGCTAAAAAGTCTACATCGGGTCCGTGGAGGGCCCGATAAAAGCGCCCGTGGAGCTCCTTGCCTTGCCATACCTCCCTGCGGTCATTGGCACTAAGTACTACGGGTTTGTGCCAGTTCTCTTTAGCCAAGGACAGCGGGGTGAGTCCCTTGTCCACTGATACCACATCTCGGTGCATACCCACATCGGCTTTTAGGAAATATTCCCTGAGACTGCACACCTCACGGTTGTGGAGGGTCTTAGCATTTAAAAAACCTCGACCCCCGCACTTCCGCGGGATGTACAGCCTCATTACCGACGATCGTGGGTGATGCATCCGATTTGCGGTCAGCAATGTACGGACTCGCCTATCCAGGGCATCCAGTTCTGTCTGAGTCCACTTGAGTACGCCGAAGGAGTACATCAGGACTGGCATGACCCAACCGTTGAAGGCACGCACCTTATTGGGCCTGATAAGGAGCTTATGAGCGCCTTTTTCAGGCGACCAAAGAAACGCTCCAGCAACGATTGCTTCATGTCAGCCACACTTATTCCTAACCCCTCTGACATACCCAGGTATTTATATGTATCATTTGCGGAGAGCGATTTCAGGTTTATAGAATCTGAGAGTTGTAATCCCTCAGATTCTACAATCCTGCCTCGCTTTACATGCATGACTGCACATTTGTCTACACTAAATTCCATCCTGATGGAATTACTGAAAGTTTCAGTTACCTTCAGTAACTCCATCAGTCGCAATCTGTTGAGGGCAAACAGTTTCAGGTCATCCATATAAAGCAGGTGGGATATTACCTGACCTCCTCTTCGCAATGAATAGCCAAGTCCCGAATCCTCCAGCAATGTGCTGAGAGGGTTCAGGGCTAAACAAAACCATAGTGGACTCAAACTATCGCCCTGAAATATTCCCCGCTCAATCCTTATAGGATCGTCGTTTCCTTGAATTTGTCGACATCCGGGATAGCGAAGGACTGTCTTCCATTGCCCCATACACGACATTAGGAAGGTACGCAGAGTTGCATTTATGAGCCATGTATGTGGTACCGAGTCATAGGCCTTCTTATAATCTATCCAACATGTCGACAGATCCTTTCGGGAACGGCGAACCTGTTGGCTTATGGCCATGTCAATAAGGAGCAGCTCCTTCGTACCGCGGGATCCATTCCTACATCCATTCTGAGAGGTAGACATAATGGAGTTGTTGTCTATGTGGGTAGTAATTTTCGCTCTCAGAATGGATGTAAGAAGTTTATAGACCGTTGACAGACATGTGATCGGCCTATAATTCTTGGGTTCCGCGGGACTGCCTGCCTTATGGAGCAGGTGGGTAACACCTGTTGTTAGAAACTGTGGTAGCGACCCAGACTCTAATGATGACTGGAACTGGGATGCTAAGCGAGTATGTGAACTACGCAGCCATTTTAACCAAAAGTTGTGCAGTCCGTCCGGTCCCGGTGATTTCCAATTCGGCACCGTGCGGATTGCACTGGCTACGTCTGCGGAAGAGATTATAATTTCCTCCATTTCTGGTATGTTTTCACACACTTGCTCGACATTACGCATCCAGTCAGCCTCAGTATGATAGACGGGCACCGACCAGATACTTCGCCAGAATGTACACGTGACGTCATCATCCGGTCGCCGCGCGTCAGCCACACTTTGTTCAGGTCGCTCCCAAGCTCTATATACCCACCTCTGATCGCTTCGGAACATACGATTCTGAGCATATCGCTCGACCCGACGCTTATACCAGCGAATACGGTTCGCCCATGCACAAACCTTCTGCTTCAGGAAGTCGATGTGCTCTGTGATACAGGACATATATTCTCGAGGACTAACTCCGGTCCCCGAGAACGCCCGCCTCACAAAACGCATCACTCTCGGTCGAGTATTACCCTCCCTGAAACAGGAGAGTTTGCCGATGAGTACCCTGGTCTCCTCGATACGCCGCTCAATCCTGTACTGCCAGGCTGGTACGGCTAGTTTTGGTCGTATAGCTGAGTTGCACTCTGGGAATTTGACAGCAGCTATACGACATGTCGCAACAGCCGCACAATACAAAATTGAGTGCGTATCGGAGAGCTCTTCGCTGCTTTCAAAATAACTCTCAAGCAGCAAATCCAAGGCACACACCAACGCCCTATTTTTTTTGTGCATGGGTAAGCGTGGTAGTCGCGGTCTAGCTTCGGGTGGAGCGACTCTATACTCCCGAATCGCATCCTCCAATGCGCTCCTAAGTCGATCGTTGCACTGGCTACTTACTGTTGCAACCCTATCATCTCCCTCTTCTTCGACGTGGGACCGCGTTGGCCATATGGCGGTACTTGGTGGTTGTACCGCGGTCTGTGACGGGATGGAGACGATACGGTTGTTTAGCACCTCTGAGCGCAGCCTATCAAGTGCGGCGTCGTCCAATCTGCGATCACGTTGGATGACCCGCACCTGATCCGACAGTCGTTGGGCCGAAACGTTGACGGTTGGTTCCAGTTCCTGAAACAGAGACAGCATCCTACTTCGGTACGCAGTGAGGTTAGTTCCCCCCTCTGTAGACCCGTAATATGCGCGCATGACATTCTCATTTATTTTTTGAGTCCATTTCATGCGCTGCACACAACCACCGGCAGCGGGGACCCGGCTCGGGGCCGGTGGGCCCCTAGGTCCTAAGCCGTTCGGTGGCCGGCCTCTCGCCTGCCGACGCACAGGTGGTGGCGACGTCGGTGGCGAAAAATATTCGTCGCTCAAGCTCGACACGACTGCCGCGGCCGGTGTCACAGCTCTCACGATGGGGCTGGTTTCCGGCGGCAGCAAGGCGGAGCTGAGCAACGAGTCCGGGGATGGTGGGCGTGCACGTCGTGATGCTGCTCTGGTCAACATTTATCTCTCCTATTCATAATCATTTTTATTTTCTATTTGTTGACAGACGTCAAATTGGTCTCTAGTTTTACTTTTCATTTTTTGGTCTATTATATTGCGGTTATGTATGCTGCGGATTTGATATTTTATATGTTTCTAAAATTATGTTCTAAACTGTTATATTTTCTTGCTTTTAAAACTTTTGAGATCGAAATAAATATTTATTTGAAATTCCGAAAACAGAGATAACGTTGGCCATTCGGTGTTGCCATTATTATTATTATTATTATTATTATCATCGAGTAAATATAAATAATTATATTGTTTGAAATATTTATATTGTTATTCTTTTATAAATTATTTGTATTTTTCCCAACAATTACAAAACATATGAAAGTGATATTTGATGACATGATTTTTCATTTAATTGACTTCATTTTTCTAGTTGCAGAAACACGATATGTCAACTTTTATAACAAAGAAAAAAATATCAAAGTAACCTCTTTTAAAACATAGATTTGCATTTTACAGGCAAACCAGACCGATTTAAGCATCTAAATTTTCTTAGTAGGTTAGTCTTAACACACACTTCAAATGCTAGTTAATTTTTTTTAAATAATTTGTAGTTTTAATTTGAAGGAAAAAAAACAGTTTTTCTTATGGTACGGGGCGCAAACGCTCCGTATTAGATTAATTGTTTAGCGGTGCGTCGCCTTAACGGTAAACTAGTGTATTCTGTAAATGTGTAGTGGCATTTAGAGGATCGAGCGGGGGGGCGTTCGCAACTGATAAGGGATCGTTGGGGTCATCTAGGACGTGTTTAGGACGTATTATAGATGTACCATCTTGTTGGTGGAAGGCCTCCAACATTATAGTTGGCGGCCGCCACAACAAGGGGGTTAGGGTATAAATTAAAAGCATATTTTTTTGTGGAGACCGCGTATAGGCAAACGTAGTCTAAGATGTCCTCAAACTAGGTGGAACAAAGATCTACGGAAGGTGGCTGACAAGAGCTGGATGAAAGTAGCCGCGGATCGTGCTCGGTGGCGTGCACTTGGAGAGGCCTATGTCCAGCAGTGGACTAGTGTAGGCTGATGATGATGATGATGATTATGATTTTCTCTTTGACTGACGACACTTGTTGCGACGTAATTAAGTATCTTAGAACATCTATGTACTTAGTACATAATTCAAAAGACTGACGTCACAAGCAAAAATGAAATGCCCTAGAAGTCGGCCATCTTGGTTACCGGTGGCGCCAACCGCGTTTAGTGCCCAAAACGTCCGCCCGCGGCGCTGCGGCGCGTGCTTTGTGCCCGAACCTTTTCATTATTGTTTTATTGTAATAAAATCGCCTCTAATTACAGTCATTAGCCGTTTACGTATTCCAGAGGTAAGTTTTTAATTGTAGGCGGCAGCCCGGTGGTTGTTTAGAAGCAGGATTCTCTTGGATTTTTGGAGGGATTCGCCATTTTGTTGCTTAGATCACCTTTAGGTTTAGTCAGCAACAAAAGTAGTGAGCAAAATATACATAAGTAAGTACTTTGTCTAGGCAACATAGAATGCCATGGGCGCTTGTCAACTTTTTAACTACTTACTGATTAGCATTCATCTCACGATAAGGCGCACGCAATGGAAGCGCACTTCACCGGGAATCTTTAACTGAGGCACTATTGCTATCTTATCTTTAGCTCCCCGCCCGATCCTCTAAATGTCACAACACATTTACAGAAAACACTAAACATGCACACTAGTACTAGTACTAGTACTAGCACTAGTACAAGTTTAGGTCCAAGACACCGTATTCGTAAAACAAGGGCACGACGACGTGCCGGTTCACACGCGCTCTATACCAGTACAGACATGTAGCTGGGCGCTTCTCTCCACCACTACGGCCCGGTCAACCCGAGCCGAAGTCCGAGCCTTTAGCGGCACCCGCCCTCGGGTTTTTCCAATACCCCGAATCCCTCGGAGAATCTAGTAGGACACGAGGACACGCACTAGTGCGTGATGCCGTTTCCTCTAGAAAACCTCCAAAGGTGATTCGTTTCACACGGCTTCACCCTTTAAATTTCTCGCCGCCCCCAAAAAAGCCCGGTGAAGCTAAATGCCGTCTAAGGCTATCAGCAAACTATCTCCAAAAAAAAACTTTAGCGTCCGGCTAAAGTTTTTTTACCGATACCGGACTAGACCGGAACATAACAATTATTTAAGTTTATTTATTACTAGCGGCCGCTCGCGGTTTCACCCGCGTGGTTCCCGTTCCCGTACGAATATCGGGATAAAAAGTATTGTATGTGTTAATCCAGGTTATAAACTATCTGTATGCCGAATTTCATCCAAATCCATTCAGTAGTTTTTACGTGAAAGAGTAACAAACATCCATCTATACTTACAAACTATCGCGTTTATAATATTAGTAGGATGTATGACACTATAGTAAAGCGACTTTCGTTGCTGACCGTAAGATTCATGTGCTTGATTGTAGGTAGGTAGCAATTTAGATATTACAAAAAAATTTAATTTAAATAATATGTAGTGTTAATTCCGCTAATATTTATTTATATAATATTATATATATATATATATATATATATGGATTACGCTTCTGTCGTTTGGTCTCCACAATACAATGCGTACGTCGACATGCTAGAGTCGTCTCAAAGACGCCTACTCAGAATCCTGACGTTGAGATTTGGCCTCAGAAGAGAACTGACAACGTATGAGGACCGCTTGTGCTACTTCAACGTGAAAAGCCTAGAAGTCCGACGCAAACTGCATGACCTCACCTTTCTGCACAAGATCTTAAGTGGCTCGTTGACAACTACCCTTTTATCGGAAATTAATTTCAAACTTCCAAGCAAATCCTCGAGACGTGATTCTCCATTCTCAGTTCCGTTTTGTAATAATAACGTCTCCTTCCATAACCCTATCTTTAGAATGTGTCGAGAATTTAACGCGCTGCAGAGTCGGTTATTGAGTATGCCTGACATCTACGGTTCATCGCTCGCTAAGTGGAAGTATATTCTTCATTCAATTAATAAATGATTATGTTTGAACGGCACTAACTTAAATTTAAATAAATTCAAATTTAAAAAAAAAAATCGTCCTCCTATATTCAATTTTGTTTGATTTTATTTTATTTTTATTTTTATTTTTTATTAATTTTTATTTTAATATTTTATATGTTCTATTGAAATCCATTTTATAAGTCTCTAATTAATTGTTTTTTATTTTATTGATATGTTTTTTTTTTTTTTTTTTTGTGTTTATTAATATAATTAATTATTGTGGTATGCTTTACATGTTGTCTGCACATGCCCGTGGAGTTACGGCATACCAATGTTCCTGTGTCCTTGTTTGTTTAATTTTATTTTCTGTTGTAACTCTGTTATGTGTGGCTAATAAATAAATAAATAAATAAATATATATATATATATATATATATATATATATATATATATATATATATATATATATATATATATATATATATATTATAATATTTATATTTATTTATTTAGCGGAATTAACACTACATATTATTTAAATTACATTTTTTTTGTACTATGGATTTCCGCAAAATAACGCCTGATTCCATTAATTTAGATATTAGTTAAATATTTACAAGGATATCGATATATTGACTAAAACATCCTCAACAGCTTAGAAATGTCTCAATGCTGAGCTGAGGACTTTCCACGTAAACGGGTCACAAACCACCCACCACAAAAATTTGATGCAAGAACTGAAATCATAATTGCTTTAATAACCATACATACATAGGTACATTTGCTACCATTAAACAAGGGCTTAAAGAGAAGCTTGACGGCGCAGAGGTAAGGTTAAGCAACCTTCGCAAAGGCCGGTCATCTGATGGGTGACAAAATATTTATCATCTCGAGCTCCTCCGTGATTCGGAAGGCACGTAAAGCCGTTGGTCCAGGCTGCATTAGCAGTCGTTAACAACCACCAATCCGCACTGAGCCCGCGTGGTGGTTTATGGCCTGCTCTCCCCATCCATCCATAGGGAAGGCTCGTGCCCCAGCAGTGGGGACATAAAATGAGCTGATGATAAAACAAGGGCTTAACAGTTTTATTGAACTCATTTTATTTTACATACAGCCTAATCGTTTGAAACCAAAGAACAGTCCGATCAATTTGTCGCCCGCTTTTATTATCATACCACGATTTTTGCCAACCGCCTCATCGCCACTTATAACCTAATTAGATTATCTGCGCCGCGCGCCGCGCTAACGCCTTTGCCGCGGGCGGTCCCTAAAAAAAGTTTAGTAGAACAGAGAGAAAAAAAAGTAAAACGTCAAAGCGGAAAGCTTCGGCGCCACTGACACTTCGTTTTTGTGCAGCCACGCCCCGGCGCCGGGCGAGGGCGAAGGCTCTAGGTATTGCATTAGTGTTGAACCAACTTTAATTTTAGATGTACCATAGAGGTTTTTTCTTCTATAAAGTTTTTTTTTCTACATTAATAACTCCTTAAGTTTTTAATAGCCAGTGACTTGGTTGAAAAGTTAGGAAGCAGTGAAAACGTTTTGAATGAAAGGATTTGGGCGCTTCACAAAACTCTTGTTTCTTTAAATTTTCATATAAACCTGGTTACTTTTAGGCTTTTACTACTGTTTTGCAGTAAGCCTTTTTAAGCACCTCAGTTATGACAATATATATTGTATGCGTATTCACTCGATATTTTCAAGATGTTTCACTACGATACCTATTAAATATCTTTAACGAAGAAGAAGAGCTCGATGGCGCAGTGGTTAACGCGCCCGGTCTGCGAGTGCTGAGGTTAAGCAACTTTCGCTAAGGCCGGTCATCGGATGGGTGACCAAAAATGTATCATCTCGAGCTCCTCCGTGATCAGCTCATTTTATGTCCCCACTGTTGGGGCACGGGCCTTCGCCTATAGATGGAAGGGAGAACGGGCCATAAACCACCACGCGGGCCCATTGCGGATTGGTGGTTGTTAACGACTGCTAATGCAGCCGGGACCAACGGCTTTACGTGCCTTCCGAAGCACGGAGGAGCTCGAGATGATACATTTTTGGTCACCCATCCGATGACCGGCCTGTGAAATAATTGTGCTGTGTGAAATAATTATTTTATCTACTCTTTTAATAGAATATTTCTGAATTGTTTGCACCGCCGATTATAGAGTGAATTAGTAATCATACTCGAAAACATTTCATCATCATCATCATTTCAGCCAAAAGACGTCCACAGCCGGACAAAAGCCTTTACAATGACAGATTTTGTTAAGTATATTTATTTCGAATCAATTCCATAGACTGTTAGTAATAAAAATAAATAAATAAGTTCTCGTCTACTAAATTTTATCTTATCTTTATGTTATCGTATCTTATATTACTGGTTTTCGGTAAGAAAGCGTTGACCGCCAAATTGTGACTTTGTTAATTTTTGTGGTGTTGCAATTAAAGTAACTAGTGGTCGCCCAGTGGTCGAAATTCGACCGTAATTTTATTAAGGCTGCACGGATTGTATCCTAAGCAATGAAAAATTTAAAAAGATAAAATGTGAGTTTGGATTGGCATTGACAGATTTCGGCCGCTCCTTTTCCATTTCAAATTTTTGAAGAGTATAATATACGTGTGTGTCAAATACATAATATGTATTTGACACACACGTATATTATACTCTTTTCAAAAATTTGTCACGTGTGTGTCAAATACATGGTAGTGTGTGTAATGTTTGTTTTATTGATTTAATGTATTTTTATGCATAATTAAAAAAAAAAATAACATTCGGGTAACCTTCTCTAGATAAACTTTAAGTGTGCGTAATTTCATAGGTACTCCTCCGTCCGCGCAATTTTCGTAAAAAAGGGGTAGGTTGAAAGTTTTTGCTTCACGTATTAATATATAGATATTATTAATTGTACCTATCTATCAATGTCTAGTCCCTTGCAACATTTGATTATTCACTTTAAATAGTAAGTATTTTATATATTTATTAATCTTTATTGTACATTATAACAATAAACTACAAAAGGCGGACTAAATGCATGCATTCTCTACCAGTCCATATTACCTATTATGAGGGTTACCGTTCCAACTTCATTCATTCATTCACACAGGTTCACTCGTCATTCGCAACCACAAGTCCGGCAATAAAAAGGTACACGATAAATCAAATGAGTTTCCCATACATGGTATGAACGCACTTCACCTATCACACAGAGTAATAAAACCACTCCAAGCATGTCGGTAAGTCGCAAGAAGTTATGAAGTTATCATAATCTTTGTTAATTTATTGTTTAAAGCGATGTGCACACTGACTGTAAGCCGTAATTCTCAATATTCTACGAGTAGGTAGCTAGCACAAAGCTTTCCTCTTTATACTAATATTATAAAGAGAAAAGCTTTGTGTTTTTGTATGTATGTTTGTAACGAATAAATTCAAAGACTACTGGACCGATTTAAAAAATTCTTTCACGATTAGAATGCTACATTAGCACTGAGTAACATAGACTATATGTTACTCATGTATGTTTATTATTTTTTGTTTGTTTGCTTTTCATTTTATTTTTTATGGGTCCAGCTGAAAATCAGCGTTGTGGCTACAAGTTACAACATGAGCTGAGCTGGTCAGCCCTTTCAGTTGTTTCTCATTATACCTTAGATATAAGAAACCTATTGTAATGTTTATGTATTGGAAGCACTGAATAAATAATTACTTACATACTTACTTACTTACTAAATAAAAAAATCCACCCGTGCGAAGCCGGGACGGGTGGCTTGTGTACATATAACTAGGGTGGCGGCACCGGTGTTACAGGTACAGATAGGCGTCTGCACCTGTAACACCGGTGCACATCGACCTATACAAAACTGTAAAATTTCTTCAATACATTTTCAACCATATTACTAGGTCATAAAGTTCAGAGTCTATTGAGGAAATTTGACAGTTTTTGGTACCTAGGTGCAGGCGTGTGTACCAGTGATCGACACGTTTTCAATGTAAGTAATCATTTAAAACAGGGGTCACCGATAGTTTTTTGATGCGTAACATCTTTCCGCTCGCTTTCTTGCAATTTGTGTGAGTGATTTCGTGAAATGGGACGGAAGTGTAACAGGAAGTCGGGGAAGCGCCATTTTGTAAATTCTGTAATCGATATTATGAACATGACATATTATTATTTTATGTGACTTAGTGTGTCATTTGACTACCAAAGGTCATTTTGATATGTCAAATGTCTTCTTTATAAGTGAGGAGAATGAGTAGGTATTTACTGCATTCTGTTTATGATTTGTAGAAAAATATACGTAATTGTTATTTCTATATTCTATTTTCTATTGTAATATTGATTTCAACCCTTTCGTGTGTAATAGACTTTATCATTATTTATTTTTTAGTTATAAAATGATGTAATACCTGACCCATTTTTTTCAGAAAGTGAGATGTCAAATGTTACACATCATATGCGACTATTGCGTTTTTTTTGTAAGTAGTTAGCTCAGTTAATGACCCCTGATGTTAAGTGAAAATGGTGTCCAGACGCGTAGATATCTATGCCTTGATTCCCGTAAAAAAAACCGCAATGATATCACATCATCGACTTATCGTTGAATTGAAACCATCTTTGTATTCACATCCGTCAATCGAACCGATTTTAAAGTCGTTCGAACGTTCCAACCAACTGTATTCAAAACTACCGTATAAAGTTGGTTAAAACTAGGGTTGCCAACCCAGGTTGCCATTACCCAGGAAATTAAAGTAAATCTGTCACTAGCTAGTATAAAAAAAAGGATTTGAAGAAAAAATAAAGTATTTTCCAAAGGATGACGGGCAAATATCTATGAAACTTGGGCGTAAGACCAACAGTAATGTAACTAGGGCCAGTGGTTAGGACATGATATAGTTATTATATTTTCAATAATAATACTATCAATGTCACCTGGGTTGGCATGTTTTTTTCAAGTGTAGTGGAATAAAACCCAAAAAATAAAATTCAAATCGTTTTATTGTTAACGGACCTCTTCGTCTATTATCACTTCTAATAAATGATGTGCGTGGGCAATAAAAGGCTCATGTCGTCCTAAACCGAGGTACCATATCACGGAAATGACATGAGCACAGGTTCCAACAGTCCTTCTTCCTGTCAGGCACGTACAGTAAGTGTGACTTAAAGCAAAAAAAAAGCAAAGCATGTTCCTGTTCCTGTTGATGCTCAGGAATGTTTTCCTCCAACACGTGTCGCCTTTGTCGATAGACAGATCGTGGACACATAACACAACGACGTTCTTCCATCACAATTATTAATATCAACAAGCAATCCAATCCAATGACATGTACACGGTAGTCCATAAACGTTAGCAGGGGTCAAAAAGAACTGATGATAGCGAAAAATGAAGATTTCGTACGCGAAACAACAAGTGAGCAACGAACAAAGGAGGGAAGCGTACCGGCGCTGACACAGTTTCGAGAAAAATACACCTACCCCCACTCTGAACGTATTTTGTGACTACCCGGCTATTGGTTCGTGACGTGAATTATTCGATAAACAAAAGCATACATTTTATCTGCATGTATTAACAATATTACATTTTTTTACTTAAAAAACGTTGAATAATCGTCGAAATATTACAGATTTTTCGATTACCAATATCTCAATTCTCCGGTGACTTTGACACTTTTTTTCATAATATTATTTAATGTATTAATAATAAGCTTTCTTTTGAAAGCAAAGCTAACCCTGTTGGACTTACGCCCATTTTGACTCATCATCCAATTTACATAAGCGTTGCGTTACGTTTCACTTCACGTGAGTCTGAGTGTCATTCAGTAGTTAGAAATTAAGTCAACAGGAATATTCCGTTCAAACGCACGCATTAGTCGGAAATATAGTAATTTCCATACTTTATTTTTTATTAAAAATAATAAAGTATGAGAATGGAAAATAAAGTAGGATACGTTATTTTAAAGAATGGTTGGCAACCTTAGTTGAAACTTCGTTCGAACGACTTTAAAATCGGATGTAGTATGAAAATGGTTTCAACGACAAAGTCACTAAGATATCGTACGAGTTTTGGAGAATCGGGGGGCTGATTCAGCGGGAAAACGACGCGGCTTCGTCACCCTCACCCTGCCAGCCCACAAGGTGCCTTCACGCCTCGCTTGATGGACCCCATGTCATAGGAAGAAGGGAAAACGTGTGCTGGTAGACTGTTCTATCATTTTGAGTTGCGACAAAGAAATGAGTCTTGCGATGAGTCTTGGAACAATTAAATACAGACACAAATTCAGTCCGTGTTTGTGTCCGTTTTTAATTTCTGCAATTTCGCAAACACAGAATTATTAAATATTTATAAAATGAAGCAAAAAATTCCAAATTAATAAAAAATAAATCACTTATTAATTTGTTAGAAAAATAACTAAAATTACAAGCATAAATAAAAAACAACTTAAATAAAATGGTTTTTTATACCAAATTGGTTGTGAGACAACCAAACATGGCTTTTTACTTCGCGCTAAATTTATAGTACCTACTTGTAAAAGTTGTAGATGTATATATAAACTGCGTGTGTACTTCAGCCCTAAACGTAGCTCTACATTATCTCTGGTTACATCACAATCGATACGAATTTTTTTCACTCTACTCACGCATCGATTCAGTTACATTCAATCGAATAAAACTAATTTGTATTTTTTTATCTGTACTCCATTGTCCATTGTTCGCGTTTGATTTTTCCAACACAACTGATTAGTGTTGGTAATTATAAGGAAGTTCTGCTCTGCTCAAGAATTTTTGTATTTTCTATAGCTACTTACGTGTAGTAGTAAAAGTCTATACGTTTTCTTGTTATAGGTTAATGTCGTGCCAACTTAGTAGGTACTCGTTTGATTTTACTATTGTGTTAACGGGTCGATAAGAAATACTTCGCTGAATAACTGTCATTGAAGAATTACACGTAAGTAGGTATACCTACTAAAAATTAAATAGTCGTTCCAATTACCGCATTAGTTAAAGAAAATTTTTAATGTATAATATTTTTTTTTTTCAGAAAATATTTTTTTTAACTTTTTTTTATAGTAAGCATCACAAAGGACTCCATTCCACATAATGTTAAGGGGATATGGAGTAGACGCGAAGATAACTGGTGCAGCGTGAAAACAACGCAGCATCAGTCTGCAGTCACCCTCACGCTGCCTCTTCACGCCACGTTTGAGGACCCCATATCATAGGAAGGAGGGAAAACGGCAACTAACTTAAAGGGAACTATTAATTTTAATTAAGGTATGGTAGTGGCATTAGTGTCCGACAGGAACCAGTAATTGACACTTTCCCTTAAATCACAGAAAAAATACGGTTCACCAACTGATTTTTGAGTTTGGCATCATTCGAATGACCATCTGCTTCCTGGCTGTCATACAGTATAATGTCAAATAAAGTCAATAAAGTTTGATACGAGACTTCTTGGCGGGAAAGTGAAGAGTCATGTCTGCGGTTTTGTTTTATTTTCAAAAATTTGTGTTAAGTCGAATATTAATGTGAAATAATGGTGGATTATTAACCGTTCAAGTGTTCGTGAGTGTGCATGAGTGTTGGCAAATGAAACAAAACAGTGCAACGGCACTTTTCAAATTCTCTCAAGAAGTCCGCGTGAGGACTTAGTAAAGCCCCACATCTTTACTGAGATACTCCAGGGGTTGGGGGGTATATCATTTATCACTTCTCATTCATCATCATCATCATCATCATCATCATCATACATGAAGGGAAAAATACTAATGAAATTAAGAAACTAGACAGATAAGAAGTGTCTGGAACGAACGAATAGGCTTGATGGATTTCATCCGGAGCCGTAAAACAATACACAAAAAAAAATCAATAAAGCTTGATACCCGTGACAGATGTCAAATTGTCTTGCCTAGGGTTGAAACCTCAAAATAATAACTAAAGCTAAGTTATTGTTCTGAGGTTAAGACAATACCTACTGACGTAATTGCATCAAATGATTGTAGTTTTAATTGAATATTATTATCGTAATAAAGTACAGTTCCTATCATTAGATAGGCACTTGCACATTAGTGCAAATTGATTATCTTTTCTAATATTTAGAAGTTCTTTAAAAACGTCATAATTATACCTACTCAAGAAAAATAAATAAAGACTAACAAATTTATTAATAAAGCTACAATGAAAAATGGGAAGTTAAATTAATCGATTGGTAATTGAATGTCAATTGAGCTTTACTTGGTTTAATAGTAAACCAAGTCAAGCTCAATTGACATTCAATTACTAATATTAGAAAAGAAAATCAATTGGCACATTAAATAGGAACAGTACTTTATTACGATAATAATATTCAATTAATAACTTCAATAGTAAACCAAGTGAAGCTCAATTGACATTCAATTGCCAAACGATTAATTTAACGTCCCATTTTTCATTATAGCTTTAACAAACTATAGTTCAAAAATAAATCAAAATTCAAAATCATCTATTCAGTTTAGGCTACAAATAGCTCTAGTTAACGTCATTCTGCCACCGGTTCGTAAGTCTAATCTGGGCGGGAGACCTTGTACTAAGAAGAACCGGCAAGAAACTCAGCAAGGGCCTTAGGCAAGGGTATTTCTTTTCTCCCTTACCCCTTTCGGACCTGAGTCACACGATCGTGACTTGTGACTTTGAAAATTTCAAACGTCGCGCGATATTCGTTTCTACGCTCCAAACCGACGCCACATAATCGTGCGTTTGTCAAGTAGCCAATGAGAAATCGTTTTCGCGGCAAAATAGTTTATTAAAGCGTCAAATTATTGGAAAATGCCAATATCATAAGAGGACACTTTCCATTACAGATAATGTTAAATTCTCTGTTATTTTTTGCTGATAAAAACTGGTGCCGAATACTGGGTTAGTATGTCGAACACTGGGTGTCCCTAGGCCTAAAAATTAAACAATCCATAATATTTCTGGACTAGTTGAATATATTCTTGAGTCTGATATAAGAGCTGCTATTCAACATCAGTAAAGAATGGGAAAGCCACAGGGAAAGATGAGATCCCAATTGGAGAGCGTGGCGTTCATATCTTCCACATCATCTGCAACAAGATTTGGCTTACAGGCAAATGGCCCTCCGAATGGGCCCACACAGTTTTTACTCCTCTACATAAAAAGGGTTCCACAAAGAAGAGTAGCAACTTTCGACTTATCGCCCTCATAACACATGCTAGCAAAATAATGCCACATATCTAAAATGAGAGACTGAAGGCATATTTGTCCAGAGAGATTGCGCCAGAGCAAGCCGGATTTGAAAAAGGAAAAGGAACCCGTGAACAAATTCTCATCGTTCGGCAAATCATTGAGAAGGTTCGAGAATTTAACAAGCCGACATACATATGCTTTACAAAAACACAAATGTTGAAAAATTTCCACGAGCAGGATTTTTTCAACATTTGTGTCTTTGTAATTTGTTCGCAACATAATTTGCGTTCGAAATTTTATAAAACAAAAACATTTTATAAATGCTTTGTTGATTTCTCCAAAGCGTTTGACTCGGTGAAATAGTTAACGTTGTGGAAAACACTGCTGGACATGGGCACACCACTACACCTCGTGCACTTGCTTAGGAATCTTTACGAAGGGAGAGCAGCTACAGTACTGACAGGGGTGACCTCCTGTAAGATAGTTTCCACCCAAGTGCGGGCGTGCGACAGGGCTGCGCGGTAGATCGCCGATGAGATGGACGCACCAAATAAAGAAAGCAGTGTAGAGAACTCCTTATACGCACAAAGATGACATCGGTCAGGCAGGCGAGAATGGCGTCGGCTGTGCACGCATCTCACTACGACCGAAGTAACGACCACGACCACTTCTAAGAGTGCAACGACTAAAAAAGAAGAAGAGTTGAAAATAAAACAATATTTGCAATTTCTAGTTGACGAAAATCATCAATATTAAATCTTAGCGTTTAAAAAGGATAATGCTATAACCAAATTCGGACAACCGTAATTTTTATTAAAATTTATGTAGGTCCTTAAATTAGATACAGGAGCCTCAATGCCTGCGGCGCATGCGCGTTAACGTGTTGTGATATAGAACCGGAGGACATTAGGCAGAGACTTCAATTACTTACTTTTAGTTTTTACCGCCTCAGACTTAGAGGTCCCGGGTTCGATTACTTGTGGGGTACATGTTTGTGTACTCGGTTTGGTTGGTGGTAGTGCTTGTTAGTCCGCCTGGCTAGCTACCATCATCTTATCTAAATGTGTCGCCATAACATCAATGTTTGTAGCATTGTTGTGTTCCGGCAGCTAGAGATAAGATTGCCAGTGCCTCAGAGACAAAGGCTCCAAAACAAAAATGCATCTCGAAAGTGCTCCTTGTTACTCATACCAATACATTTCAATTTTGAATAACATAATCTGAAAAAACATTGGATAGCGTCAACAACCTCAGCTTACTATGAACCTTAAATCTTAAATGTAAATATTAAATTAAGGTTGCAAAATACCTATTTGTATTTAACTAGTGGTCGCCTAGTGGTAAAAATTCGACCGTAATTTTATTAAGGCTGCACGAATTGTATCTTATGCAATGAAAAATTAAAAAAGATAGAATGTGAGTTTGGATTGGCATTGACACTTGACAGATTTCGGCAGCTCCTCTTCCATTTTTGAAATTTTTGAAAAGAGTATTTATACGTGTGTCAAATACATGGTAGTGTGTGTAATGTTTGTTTTATTGATTTAATGTTTTTTTATGCATAATTTAAAAAATATTAACATTCGGATAACCATCTCTATAGACTCTATATCTCTATATCTCTATACCATCTCTAGCGGCAGCTTGCGGTTTCACCCGCGTGGTTCCCGTTCCCGTGGGAATATCGGGATAAAAGTATCCTATGTGTTAATCAAGTTATAAACTATCTGTATGCCGAATTTCTTCCAAATCTGTTCAGTAGTTTTTACGTGAAAGACTAACAAACATCCATCCATACTTACAAACTTTCGCGTTTATAATATTAGTAGGATAATAGGTGTGCGAAATTTCATACTCTTCCATCCGCACAATTTTCGCAAAAAAGGGGTACTTACAAAGTTTTTGCTTTATAGAGTCGTCGTTATATAAACGTCATTGGGACTCCGTGGCCCCAAAGTCGCGTACCGATTTTCAAGCGCTCATCGGGAATCTAGTTCATATTTAATCGAAGGATCTGTACCTAGTTGAGGATTCCGGGTAAAGTGGGCTTCCACCATTGGCCATAACACCACTCAACATGAGTTGAGATGATGGCACCGTGTTATCTCGATGTGAATCCGAAATAAATATTCTTCTGTATATTGCTGTTGATTCCTTTTGTAGTTTGTATACTTGTTTGGGATGGAAAGTGTCCTTCATGAAAGGAAGTGACGCCATTTTCCAATTATTGACGCTTCAAAGAAAGGGAGAACAAGGTACTGTAGTGTGTATGTGAATGATAACACCACTTTCATTTAACTTTGTGTATTAATAATTAAACTGTTATATTACAATATTACTGATCTCCGAGCACCTCGGCTCTTAGCCGGGCTGTCTAGCTCCTGTACTACTGTCTGCGACTGTGTCAAACCGTTGCAAAACTTTTTAATTACTTAACGTTGAGTCTAATACTCATCCAAACTAAAGAGGTTTACATACAAATTAATTGAACTAGCTTTTACTATGAGCTGCATATAAACTCCTTACAGTACTTACCTAGTACGGTTTTTACTCCCACGTCCGATCCTTAAAATACTCAAGAATAAGTCCAAGAAACCGTACTTGTAGAACAAGTTTTTTTTTGCACCCTGCCGATAGGGCAACCTGGAGGTGGAAGGAGGTGAATACTAACATGTATGACTACCTCAAGCGGTTGAGATAGACTTGTCAGACTTCTACTGACAAACACTCTTGGTGTTGCCTATAGCCTTGGAAGGACTACATAGTCTGACGAAACTTTCGCATCCCGGGATGGGAGGCGACGTTGGAGTTACTCAATCAGAGTTCACTGGGGCGCGCTCAATCTGCAATGATGCTGCCTATGTCGGCTGACTTAACTAAGCGACGGTGTGTCCTGTGCCGTAAGTAGGCAATCCAGGTCACGTGATAACTGATTTGGGGGATCCGATAAAGTGTGTTTGGGCCTACGGAAATGGGGGATGGAGGGAAGCTCGGGGGATAGTCCACTGCCTTTCGAGTGAGGAGATTTGAGTGATTCTCCGAAGCTTCGAAGAATCGCTCCGCGATCGTACGTACGGAGATGCTGTTGCATCGTTGGAAGTTCCAAAATGTGCAGGTCAGCATTCCGTACGTACCAAGGGGCACCAGCACCTGAAAACGGGAGACGAGTAAGTACGTCATTGTTGGTCTAATACAAACCTTATAAAGGGTTCGCTTGTTTCTAAGGGACATTTTACTGAAACGGCCCAACATAGGGTTGAGTCTATTTATATAGAACCTAGCATTTTTATCTACTCTGGCAATGTGAGGGCGGAAAGAGAGATTTTTATCTAAAACGTTACGCCTAGATATTTGACAGGTCGCACGTTGCCAAGGGATCGCGGTCCCTAACACGCGTAACGAAGGGGTTCCATAAGGGACTAATCGGGTTCTAAATTATTATTTTTTTACTTTCCTACACTCACACCAATTATCTAGCCCAAGAGAAGCTTCGTTATGAAACTCGTTAGATGGTTACTAGACAACGGATAAACATACTTTAAATACTTAAATACATACTTATTATACATAGAAAACACTCAGACCCGAGACAACAATTTAGAAAAACTATAATTTCTAAATTTACCTGACCGGGGATCGAACCCGGGGACCTCAGAGATGGCGACAACATGAGAACCGGTGTGCAAACCACTCCACCAAGGAGGTCGTCGTTAGTGTCGTCGTTAGTGTATGCCCTGTATAGCAAAGGTTTACTCTCCCGTCCGATCCTTAAATACTCTAGAATAAGTCCTAAGACATCGTACTTGTAGAACAAGTGTCCACACGCCCTTAATACCAGGTACAGCCTCCTGCATATCGACCTATCCAAATCTGTCAAATTTCTTCAATGAATATTCAACCGTATGCCATATACATAAAGGTAAATACTATTGAGGAAAATTGACAGTTTGTGGTAGACAGATGTGCGGGCGTGCATAGATTCTGACTGACGTTTCTATTATCGACTCTCTTTCGTTTAAAAAGACATCTTTATTATTAGATCTAGATCAACGGTGCAAGAGATAGTGTTTACAACATAACATTAACTCATTCACTGGCCATAATCAAAAGTTTATAAAAGAACATTAACGAAAAACAATCAGACATTTAGCGGAGCAGATCACCGGCGATTATTAAAAGTGATTTATTAAATATTAACCCGCTTTCACACGCAATAAAACAAAAAAGCACCGAACGGAAGACACGTTGAGATTAATTACTTTTTAATTCGCCATTTTGGTTGCGTCATCGTCCGTCTCTTGTCTTGAGTGACGTTTGCGCGGGAACGCGTTGCGCGCGCTCTTTTTTTCGTTGCCACTCTTTTTTTATTCACAGGTGTGTCGTTGACCGCTTGAGTAATCCAGCCAGTCACATTTTATTAGGTAAGGATGTTATAAAGGAGTTTTTAATGTTGTCTGCTGTGAACTATATCGAAAGAGTATCTATACTTACAGTTATTTTTTTCCTAATTCTGTACAGGTAAGCACACACAGTGACGCTAAGGCTTTAAGTGTACTTCACACTGAATCATCAACTAATGTTGTTAAGAAAGAAAGATTAAGAAAGTTGAAAAGGAAAAGTTATAAACTTTAGTGTGTCATGAAAAATCGTTATTTTGGAAGCTTAGTGAAAAAAGTTCAATATAATGTACCTACTCCGTATTTTACTCTTTAGTTTGTGGTTTGCCTTGTTTTAAGCCCGCCTCGCTAGCTTCCGCCATTTAATCAAATTCTGTCGCCTTATCAACAATTATCATTATTGTGTTCCGACAGTTAAAGATAAGATAGCCAGTTCAGTAGTTGAGGATTCTTGGGTCAGGCGCGATTCTACCATCGGCCTTTTATTTACTTATCATAAAGTGAGATGATGGCTTAATTAAACAAAAAATAGAAGCTATCAGCTGGTTTTGAACAAACCTCGGGTTATGTCTTATTCACTTATCAACGCACAATACATTGTCATGTCGACACCATTAATAAAAATATCATCCATTAGTACTGAAGAGCGCAAAATAAACAACCGCAGCAGGTAGCAAGATGTGAATAAATCACTAATTAACACATTATTACTATAGGGAAACGATATAACAGTATTTTGAACCTTTTACTCGTACAATTAAAGGTGAAATTGGTATGAATACAATAGGGTGCGCAAGAGTTGCCGAGTCAGCGCGCGAGTGCAAGGAAGGCCTTTGAAAGGAGTTCGGTTGGCTTTTGTTTTTTTTTAATTGGAACATTTGGTTTGGTTAGTTGGTTTGAAAGAGCCAAGTAAAAGTTATGTTTACTTATTCGATCTAAAGTGGCATTGGCGCTATTCGACAGAGGAACCAGTAGGCTTAGCCAAAGTAACATTAAGAAAACTGAAACGGAGAAAATAGCAATGGAAAAGATGAATCCTATAATAATGAAAAATGCTCTTATAAAACGGAATGTGGGTTTATTATCATAACTTACAATATAAATTCTACCACCTCAAAAGACAAACAAAACAATAATTCATATAAAACATCAAAGTCAAAAGTGACAAATTAAAAAGAATAATATTTAAAATTATACAAAATATCATAAAAAGGGCGGCTCAAAATGAGTCTGCAACAAAAACGATAGCGAAGTTCGAAAAGAATAAAATGTACGGGATTGACATAAGCCGCGCTAAATCACGTGGTCAATCTTATGTCAATCCCATACATTTTATTCTTTTCGAACTTCGCTATCTTTTTCTTAATGTTACTTTGGCTACCGCTACAGTGCTTTTCGTCGCCAAAATAAACATAGAAGTTGCATTGAAAGGTTTACTGCATAACAGATAAGGAAGCTTAATTGTCTGCCCGATCCGATCCGAACCCATCGGAGAATCTAGTAGGGCACGGGGACACGCACTAGTGCGTGATGCCGGTCCCTCTAGAAAACCTCCGAAGGTGATTCGTTTCACACGGCTTGAGGAACACTTTAAGTTTCTCGCCGCCCCCCAAAAAGCCCGGTGAAGCTGAAAATGCCGTCTGAAGCAATCAGTAAACTCTCTACAAAAAATAAGTGGTCTGTGTTCAATTGTTATTAATTATATAAATAAATAAAAAAAAATTTAATAAATTGTTGCTAAAATCAAAATTCATTTGCTGACCCCAATTATCAATAATTAAAGTAAAATTATTGATAATAAGCCACCCGCGGTTTCACCCGCGTGGTTCCCGTTCCCATGGGAATATCTAGATAAAAAGTATCCTATGTGTTAATCCAGGTTATAAACTATCTGTATGCCGAATTTTATCCAATTCCATTCAGTAGTTTTTACGTGAAAGAGTAAAAACATCCTCCAAACTATCGCGGTTATAATATTAGTAGGATTATTTAAAAAATCGATCCCTGATTCCTGTTAAGCACTGTTGCAACTCTACCCTAAATTAAAATAACATGCTGTTCGTAGTTAAGCGCATCAATTGAGAACGGCTGCACGGATTTGGATGAAACTTTGCACATAGACAGTCCATAACCCGGTCTAGGACATAGGATACTTTTTATCTCGGTAACAGGTTCCATAAGATTTCGGTTGGTAACGCGCCCGGTCTGCTAGTGCTGAGGTTAAGCAACTTACGCAAAGGCCGGTTATCGGATGGGTGACCAAAAATTTATCATCTCGAGATTCTCCGTGCTTCGGAAGACCCGGCTGCATTAGCAGTCGTTAACAACCAAAACCGCACGGCACGCTCTTCCATTGGGAAGGCTCATGTCCCAGCAGTGGGGACATAAAAATGAGCTGATGATGATGATGATGATGATGATGTACACGTTTCTGTAGGGTAGTGTAGTCCCTGCGAATGAAATCGCAGGTGCTAATAATTAGTCTTCTCTTCTTCTTTTTAGCCTTCCTCAACCATTTTGGTGTAGGCGTCCTTTAAACTACGCCATAGTTAGATAAGTTAGCCCAACTGGGTGCTAATAATTAATAAATCCCATTTACTAATAAATAATAGTAAATAAAATAATCACTTATACGTTCACCAATTAATCTATTCCGTTTTGTTACGCCTATGGCACTATACAACTGTCTAATGAACACTGCGTTTGATTCCTCTAAAAGTCCAATTTACCTCCGAGGTGTTCCCGGAATCGAACTCGGACCATGAGTCATAAACACCGCGGTTTTACTAGGAAACACCGTATCTTTATTATAGCGATTATTTGTTTTATTCTTATTTATTTACATGTTTAATAGTTATTGTGTTTACGATTTATTGGTTGAAGCGTGAAATGAAAAAAAAAAAAAAATCTGAAAGTGGGCACCATTGTTCGACACGAACCAATGATCGACAGTCTTTGATGTGTAATATCTTTCCGCTCGCTTTCTATAGGTAATATACAATTTGTGGGAGTGATGTCGTGAATTGTGACGGAAGTTGGACGTAACAGTGTGTCAGGAAGTCGGGGAAGCGCGCAAGCACGCGCCATTTTGTAAATTTAAAATCGATATTATGAACAAGACATATTATTATTATATGTGACTTATTGTGTCATTTGTCAATGTCTTCTAATGAGTATTTACTGCATTGTCTTTATGATTTGTAAAAAAATATACGTAATTGTTAATTCCATATTCTATTTTCTATTGTAATATTGATTTTAACCATCTCGTATGTAATAGACTTTTAAACTATTAATAAATATTTACTATTGATAAGTAATAAAGTCTCAATCGTGGACACTCACGGTAGGGCTGGTCCACCAGTTTAAAGTCGCTCAGCGAGCTATGGAAAGAGCTATGCTCGGAGTTTCTCTGAAGGATAGGATTCGTAACGAATACATTCGACAGAGAACCAAAGTCATCGACATAGCTCTAAGAATTAGCAAGTTGAAGTGGCAGTGGGCCGGCCATATCTGGCGAAGAACCGACAACCGCTGGGGTAAACGTGTTCTTGAGTGGAGACCACGACTCGGTAAACGTAGTGTTGGGCGCCCTCCGGCCAGGTGGGATGATGACCTGCGAAAGACTGCAGGCAGATGCTGGATGCGTCAAGCCGAGGACAGGGCGCTATGGCGGTCATTAGGGGAGGCCTATGTCCAGCAGTGGACTAATATAGGCCGATGATGATGATGAAAGTCTCAATAAAGTGCAGATCATTGATAAAAAATCCAAGTAAGTAATTATTAATAATTATTCGAATAAAATATTTCAGTATAAATTTTGAGGTTAATTTCTGTCACTGCTTAATGGAAAAGTTTCCGTGTTTTATGTTACAGATCAAATGCGACTACTGTAAGGCTGGCTTGTTTTTTAATATAGCTTATGTTACTCAGCGCTAATGTAGCATTCTAATGGTGAAAGAATTTTTTAAATTGGCTCTATAGTTTTTGAGTTTATTCGTTACAAACATACAAAAATACAAAGCTTTCTTCTTTATTATCAACAACTGTCTACACGACAGTTTTGGATATGTGGATGTGCAGACCCTCAGAACAATAACTAATATTGTTTTGAGGTGCAGACGTATGTACATACTCTTGTCAAACAGAGTCATTCTGAAAGATGCCTAAGGCCTAAATAACTTTCACGGAATATTGTGACTTCTGTAATTTCATTGGTATTCCGACTGTTAGTATGAGAGCGAAAGTCTTCGCTGTGTGCGAGTGAGATGGTCAGTGCCAGAGTGAGAGGCAAGATACGAAGAGAGCCGTGGCGCCACTGTGCCTCGGTAGAGTCAGCAGAAATGGTACTGGGTCAAAGTTACAATACATAGACAGTAAATAGTCGCACCAGTCTTCGACATGACCCAATGATCGACATGACCCAATTATCGACATTTTCCCCATTAAATAGGTATAGGGGTCAGCAAGAGATTTAAGTCTTTATTGACAATTGGATACAGACCACCTACGCACCTACACATACTGAGGAGCTCGATGGAGCAATGGTTAACGCGCCCGGTATGCGAGTACTGAGGTTAAGCAACTTTCGCCAAGGCCGATCATCGGATGGGTGACCAAAAGTGTATCATCTCGAGCTCCTCCGTGCTTCGGAAGGCACGTAAAGCCGTTGGCTGCATTAGTAGTCGTTAACAACCACCAACCCGCACTGGGCCCGCGTGGTGGTTTATGTATGTGGTGGTTTGTTTATGTTTATATATGTCCCCACTGCTGGGGCACGAGCCTTCCCTATGGATGGACAGGGCGAACGGGCCATAAACTGCCACGCGGGCCCAGTGCTGATTGGTGGTTGTTAATAACTGCTAATGCAACTGGGACCAACGGTTTTACGTGGAGAAGCTCGAAATCATACATTTTTGGTCATCCATCCAATACCCGGCCTTTGCGAAGGTTGCTTAACCTTAGCACTCGCAGACTGGGCGCGTTAACCACTGCGCCATCCATCGTGCTCCTCATAAACACCTGTAGAGGTAGTGCTAAAACCTCTATGCCAATTCAACGAGAAATAAGAACTATGAGTTTTTAAATAGTTTAGTTTAACACAAAAACCAAACGAAACCGAAAAGCAGTGACATTTAAGAATTGTAGTTTTTGCCCACCATACTGGAATAGGCAGCTTCAATCACGTCTGGGAGAGGAAACGCGATTGTTTTTACGTTTCTGACGTGCGCGCGCGCACACGGGGCGAGATTTAGCATCTCATATAAATACATTTTAATTGTTATTTTTCAGTTGGTGTTCTATAGTTATACTATTGTATTTAAAATAGGTTATAAACTTCATCTAAAACAGTTAGTAATTTTTTATGTATGTTATTCTATTAGTAAAAAGTAAATATTGTTGAATAATGCATTAAGTCCGCCATGTAATATTTTGTGGCAAAAGTTTAAAATAAATAAATTTCGGCGGGCTGGTTAGAACCACGATAGCTCAATTGGGAGAGCACCTGACCCGGTATGTCAGAAGGGTGCAGGTTCAAATCCTGCTCGTGGATTTTTTTTTAACATTTGTGTTTTTGTAATTTGTTCGCAACAAAATTTGCGGTAAAAACTATATAAACAAAACAAAAATATTTTATATTATTCTGATAAGATTATTTAAATACAACGAGTGCATAGACTAGTCACGTAACGTTAGAAGAGAAGAAATGATATACCTATGAATATTGATAAACGTATGGGATTGGCATAGGTAAGATAAGCTAACGGGACGATTTTAAATGAAGTTTGATTAGCTAATCAACATGCCATTGTATTCAATAATCATTTTCCATCAAGATACCTACATCAAAATATTATGCAACTAGTCTTATTTTGTGTTATGACCATCTAGTCAATATAAATATACTTATTTATATTTAAAAAGATCTATCATGAGACAAACATGTAAGTGTGTGAATAACCATGTATACCTGAATGCTTTCACACTTATGGAAACGACATCATGTGAAACATGGGAAAAGTAAGTATTTAGGGTACTTCAGTCGACAAATTAAATTAAATCGTTTTTAACAATAATTTACATCAACTCAAATAAAACTTTTTAATTGTAATATTGTAACCAAAAAAGCAAGCTATTTAGGAACTGCAAAAAAAATTTTGCTTTTGAAAAGACTGTCAAAATGTGAAATTACATAGCGCCTTACTTACTTGTTTAGTTTTCGAATGCCCTTATGTGCTTACGAAATTGTAGGATGGATCTAGGATGTAAGAGTGTTTTTTAAATAATTCAAGACAGTAAGCAGCTTTTTGCTTCAAATGACTATTCTATTCGTACTTATTTTTCTTTTTATTGATAAAAATTACAGTGGAAAAGCTGTAAATCTTTTAAATTATAAAATACATGATGTGGTACATAATTATTAATAAACGAACAATGTAATTATATTAATCACGTGAGTTATGAGAAAAGAAACAAAAACAGTTTTGAATAACAAAACTCTTTGGTCCACGTTAGGAACAATAAAACTCGTACCGTGTGTACGCCGCGCGCATGCGTGCTACGCCGCGGCCTGTCATTATGGCTCAGCGCGGACGCAAATTATATTATCCTCGGTACATTGGGATTATGTACAATTATGCACCGGCCGGTTCCCCTATTTACGACACGAAAGACACGCGAGCGCGCCTTTTTATACTATAACGAAACGCAGGCGCAGGTAGGATGGGAAACTTTTGGGCAAAGACACGATCAGCTATGCAGCCACGAGCAAAAAGATTGGGAGATAAATTACACCTCTGTTGTTGTGCCATGGTTCGGTGTTCTTTATTTGAAATTAGAACAAAGTCCAGTACAATTAAATTTAAAATAAGTCTTAAATGAGGTTTAATAACATTAGTGTAGTTTGTACTTTTGTAGTAGATAAGTTGAGAAATACTTTTTACTGAATGATTAATACAGAAATTTTCAGATGCGCAGATGCAGAAGCCACGACGAAGACTACGCTCTCGTTGGTCATAGAGTGACTCTATGTACCCGTAACTTTTTGGATGTGCTTTGAAGATCAGAATCAACGTTGGTAGAGTCAACAGCAGAAGCCCGTGATCAAATCCAGCAATACCAATAGTTATAATTGTTACCTATATGTATCCTATATTATTATTGAGGAGCTCAATGGCGCAGTGGATAACGCGCCCGGTCTGCGAGTGCTGATTAAGCAACTTACGCAAAGGCCGGTCATCGGATGGGTGATCAAACTTTTTTTCATCTCGAGCTCCTCCGTGCTTCGAAAGGCACGTAAAGCTGTTGGTCGCGGCTGCATTAGCAGTCGTTAACAATCACCGCACCGCACTGGGCCTGCGTGGTGGCTTACAGCCCTTTCTACCTATCCCTCCATAGGGAAAGCTCGTGCCCTAGCAGAGGGGACATAAAATGAGGTGGTGGTGATGATTATTTTATGGTCATTAACGTATCTTGTTAAATGTTAGACTATGTTGGACAGCTGTGGTCTTGTTGTTCGATACTAAAACAAATTTTATTTCATGGTGTTGTTACTAACGTGTATCTACGACGTGTAAGTACGACATTTACATAAATTTTGTAAATGTCGTTACATAATATATTAAAGCTGTGGAGTTTCTTGCGCCCATTCTTCTCCACAGCTAAAAAATAGACGTCCTGAATGGGTAGTACTTAGGTAAAAAAAATTTGGAGGAATAAAAGCACTTTTCTAAAGTTTATTTGAATAAAAATATTTCACTTTGACTTTATCTTTATGATGTTGATAAAAAATATGATTATAATTATAATTTTAGGCAAATATTGTTGGGAACAAATTACAATTTGCAAAAAGACAAAGCGTGGAAAAAATTCCACGAGCTAGATTCGAACCCGCCGGGAACATGCCGACTAGGTGCACTAACAACTATGCTGTCGTGGCTCAATCCAACTCGCCAAAATTAATCAATTAGGGTACTAACCCCAATTACTTTACATAAGTCTTTTGTATCTAGGCTAAGTTTTTATACAGCAATAAATTTATCTTATCTTATCTTAATTTAATTAAAATTTTCGAATGCTGCTCGTGGAAGTTTTCCAACACTATTTCTTTTTTTTAAATATAATTTAATTATTAACAATACCTAGTTATAAGATAGCCAGTCAGTAGATGAGGATTCCGGGTGAAGTGCGCTTCCACATTCAGCCTTATCATCACTTAACAACAAGTGAGATGAAGTCCATATGCTTAAACATAAAAAAATATTTAAAAAAAACCCTTTAGTTTAGATGATCGGCCAATGCAAGAGTTGTTTAACATACTCGCCGCTATATGATAACAAAGTTAATAGGTATTTATTTAAACATTTTATTAATAATAAGTGTCAATATGCCTCCCAAAGCACGAACTGGCCATTAATATTCACTTTCATCTCGTTTGTCTATGCTCTAATCACAACTACTAACCTCTTTGAATACGTAACAACCATAATAAAAATAAGTAATTGTCTATTCGCCCAAAGTTGCCAGTAGCAAAGTCAACAAAGAGTATTACAATGTATAGATACTTTTTGTTGCACCATTGAGAGTTATTCAACCCTGAAAAGATGGAAGGGTCCGTGTCTGTCTGTCTGTAATGCGATTATAGTGTAATACGGAGATTTTACAGTTGAATTGACTGAGTTTTGTTGGAAAAAATCATACCGTTGTAAGCCAATGAATACAGAGTAGTGAGTTTAGATTTTGTTGTTATGCAATGAGGTCTAGTCTATGGATTTTAGTATTAAAAGATAACTATAGGTTAAGACATTGTGTTAATAGCCAAAACAACATGAAACAATACGCGCACACACGTGTAAGTTTTTAAGAATCAGCTACTTAATCGATTTCAGCCATTTTTACTTTTGTATTATGTTCGTATTTGAATAAAAATGAAGGAACTTTTAAATTAGCCTTTCCTTCGTTGAGTAGTCGAAACAAAAGTATTTAAATGTTAGTCCAAGTAATGAGTCTTTCTTAAAATGAAAATGGACATGGATATACCATTATCATCAGCCTATACACGCCCACTGCTGGACATAGGCCTCTCCAAGTGCAAACCACCGAGCACGATCCGCGGCTACGTCTAGATATAAGTACTTACTTATATAACTAGTAAATGTAAATTTAAATTTGGCCATCTTTGTTATCAATAATTCATCGCTACAATTACAATAAACTGCTCTTTAATACACGCTATTACGAGTATTATCTGTTGATGATCTTATTAACTTCGCCATTGAAACATAAGCGCGTTAAAACTATCTTTATAAATCACACGTTATCTTTTAAGTTTTAAATCTTTACGACCCGCCATAAATGCTCTATGGATTTTCCCATAAACGAATAATACTGGTAGCCAATATCCTACATCGTACATCGAGACACAATCAAATAAACAATAAAACATGAAACGTAATTAACTTCGGCACATTTCGCTTTTGCCGTCGAGTGGTCGGTTTGCCGCTATAAAGCTTTCTTGCTGGACCATTCGGAGCGCTATTCCTCGCGCGGTAAAAGTTTTAAAAGGCAAAAAGTCATTGGTGCCACCCGCACAAACCTAATCCCGGCGGCCTATAAAAACGTCGAAGTTCAAACTAACAAGGTGGGTTTTAATTATTTAAAAGTCTTGTGTTAATGTTGTTTTTTTCGTTGGCGCGCGGCCTCTTTGCTTTTCGGCCTCTTTTGTGGCGTGTTGTGTTTTTTTTCGTTTGTATAATTTGTAAAATGGCATGTTAGCGCCGACGGACGCGATTTAGTCTGATCTCCTTTAAATTATCATTGATATTTCAATGCGTTTCCGGTCGTGTTTCATAATGTTTTTGGTCGACCACCCATTTTAATAGGACTGGGTTAACATTTTGATAAATCGTTTGACCGTCGTAGGCCAGAGGAAACATGATTGAAAATTGTGTCATTATTAAAAGCTAAATTAATTGTTTATTTACTTAAATGTTTATCAAATACTGACGTGCGCATGAAACATACAACAAGTAAACATAATAAAAATTATTATTATCTAAGTATTAATAATTGTACCGATGACTTGATTTCAATGATAGAGGCCCTTGCCCAGCAGTGGGACAGTTACAGACTATTTACTTACTTACTTAATTCAAAACTAAGTATCACAAACATATAAACAGACGACACAAGCTGATAAACGTACCTACACTTAAAAAAGTTTAAAGTTGTTTATTAAAGTATCAGTACCTACCTACTTACTTTATTTATACATTTAAAAAAAATAACTGTCCCTTTGTAACCAACCACAGACAATTTCCCAAGTCTTATGGCGCTGTAACGGCCGTCTGAGGCCAAAAGCACACTCTCCAATAAAAAAAGAACCATTTAAAGGGTTCGAAACGTCAAGATTCGCGAGTAGATTTAGCATAAAATCGTTAAAAACTCATTATGTTAATTTTGTATTACCTAATCAACGTTATAAAATACATAGTTTGAAAAACAACCACTGGCTAAATCGCTGTACGTATCGCCAAAATCACCACCTCACAAGATGTCACAAATTTGCGCACATTGTCGATTTTTTTTCGCTCATTCTGTCGGCATGCTTTCACTCTGCGAAATTACGGCAAATCTTTCTTACCTGGGACACCGCCAAAGACATTCGTATGATTGATGCGTATAAAGGAATACCGTTCTAACTAATTTTTTAATGTGTCATTTTGGCTATGGTTTTTGATTTAGAGCAGAGATTTTTTGACATGAAAAAGTGTACCGCGCTTATTAGGTTGGCAGCAGCATCGGTTTGTTTTTTTTTTCAAAGTTCAGTAAGTGTACTGTGGTGCTGGGACGTTTTACAAATTTTGAAACTTATGTAACTTCCATAACGCTGATCACTGTAAGTACAAAAGCAGAGTATGCAATCCGAATGAATATGGAGTATAGAGAAATCCAATGACAGCGACAATGATGAAAAATAACAAGAAACTTGACTTCGAAAAATATAACAAAAAAAAGAAAGAACTTCATTGTATTTTCTTTTCATATTTTTTCTTGTTATTCTGTGTCCCAGATTTTAGGAAAGCTTTGAAATGCAATTTAACTTATGTTTTATATCAACAACATAGATCGTTAGAATAATTTTTATTATGGAACAGTTAACAAATTACTATGCTCTACCTGATGTAAAGCAAGAGAAGAGTTCAGATGCTCCTCAGCTTGTGGAGCAGAATTGTGGCTCACTACCCGTCCTCACGTTGTCGACCCGCCAGTTGCTTCTACACACCGGTTAGGGTGTCGCAAAGGGGGTGCAGGACTTAGAAAATTTTCGAGCAAAAACTTATTTTCACAAAAATACCAAAAATCATAGCTAACAAAAACAATCAAAAGAGAAAATATTTTTTTTTAAAGTTAATAAACAAGACTTAGAAAATTCGATGGGAGTTTGGACTTGTAAAATAAACAGAAATACTAGCTGCCCTACGCCTGTAGGTCACGTTATAGGTTAGAAATTTAAGAGGGGGTGCACCCTTTGTGACATCCGGACCTACTAACCTCGTTGAAAGGACCCCATGTTATAGGAAGGCGGAAAAACGTGTGTTAGGTTAAGAGAATATTTATTGTCTCAAGAAATTACAACTTCACTTAAAAGACAAACTGAAATATTATATTGCTATTACATGCTAAAACTTATGCTAAAAGTGCGCAGTAGTGAGCTGCTTGTTACAAATTATGTTAACTTATAGAGTACAATACTTAAAATATATAAAACTAGCTGTGCTCGCGACTTCGTCCGCGTGGAATAGTGACTTTCGGCAGCATTTTTAATTTTTTTGGCTCTTTTCCCGTTTTTGCAACATTTTTCACTGATGCTTCGCTCCTATTGGTCGCAGCGTGATGTTATATAGCCTAAAGCCTTCCTCGATAAATGGACTATCCAACACAAAAAGAATTATTCAATTCGAACCAGTAGTTCCTGAGATTAGCGCGTTCAAACAAACAAACAAACAAACAAACTCTTCAGCTTTATAATATTAGTATAGATTGACTATCCTTCAATGATTTGGGTAATTTATTTATTGCAACTAGCAAAATGAATGTTTATATAATTTTTAACGAAAATTTTGTTGCGAACAAATTACAAAAACACAAATGTTGAAAAAATTTCCACGAGCAGAGTTTGAACCTGCACCCAAACCCTGCTCGAAGGTTCAAACCCTGCTCGTGGAAATTTTTTCAACATTTATGTTTTTTTTTAGCAAAATGAAGTCAATTAAATGAAAAATCATGTCATCAAATATCACTTTCATATGTTTTGTAATTGTTGGGTAAAATCAAGATCCCCGTCACGTAAATTTCCAATGCGTCGTCTTAATAGGGTAAGCCGATTTTTGTCCTAGTCATTATGGGACGATAGCTGCACATAAAAAATCGGTTAAGTTCTCATTTTGAAGAGCTCCAGCCGTAGATGTGCAGAAAAATCAAAAACCTGTCATAGGATTCGAAATTCCTCAAAAAATCTGTTGAATAAACGTGGAAGTTTTGCGGGTGACCCACTAGTATTTTTTTAAAGTTACAGAAATTCATGCTTAGGTCAAATATGAAATAGGTTGATGTTTCGAAGAACTGTTACGTGATTTCATTAGTACGTTTAATGTTAGGGAATTTATTATTATTGTTGTCAATATCAGATCAACATCAGAGGAGCTCAATGGCGCAGTGGTTAACGCGCTCGGTCTGCGATTGCTGAAGTTAAGCAACTTTCGCAAAGGCCGGTCATCGGATGGGTGACCAAAAATTTATCATCTCGAGCTCCTCCGTGCTTCGGAAGGCACGTTAAGCCGTTGGTCCCAGCTGCATTAGCAGTCGTTAACAACCACCAATACGCACTGGGCCCGCGCCCGCGTGGTGGTTTATGGCCCGTTCTCCCTATCCATCCCTATGGAAGGCTCGTGCCCCAGCTGTGGGGACATAAAATGAGCTGATGATGATGATGATGTTGTTAACACCCCTATTGATGCCCCATCCTTAAATATTTTCGTATATTCGTACAGTCAACAGCAAAAGTAGATAATGTTTAAGTACTAGATTTCAAAATTAAGTTTCGTTAGTGTAAGTCGGTATTTTCTATATAACTACAGTCAAAGTCTGCAGGTACTAGTAGTAGAAGGTACTCGAAGGTTTTTTGATATGCGTTTAAAAAGTCCCTAACTCCAAAACTCCCTAAGTCCAGCAAAATAAATACATCACACGCCTCGCCAAATTAAGTAGCGTGCGTCACAAAAGTGCAATGTCAGCAGTTAATGCATCGTCGCCACAAAAAAAATAGTGTCAAGTCATCGCTGAGACAAATCGTATCTTGCCGGTAGCGTGATGGCTGTTTTCGAATAATATGTCAAAATAAGTTTAGTTTAAAATGATTTATTGTGGTTTTAAACGAACTAGTTGAGAGAAAAGTGTTTAAGCACTTTTTTGAATAAAATGTCTTTACTTTTGGCTAGGAGGTCATTGAAAAGTAAGAAGGTGCAGGTTCTAGTCCCGATTGTGGACCCGTTTTATATTTTAGAAATCATAAAATTTGTAAATGTCACTGGATATTACGGAATTTATTAAAATTGTTAATATTTGTTATGTAGAATTGAAATAAGTCTTAATCTTGAGTCAAAGTCAAAATCATTTTTTAATTCAAACTTAAGAAAAGTGTGAATTGGGTTATGTTTTTGAATTGACTTTATCCTACGAATGGCGTCGTCAAATAGGTATAAAATACATAACTCAAAAACGTACCTACGTGGAATTTATTAATAGCTGCGATTAAAGGTAAGTTCCTACAGTAGAATTAAACAACAACAATGAATAAAGTACGCTAAATAAAAAAGTAAAAAGGATTAAAAAAAATTTTTTTTAAACAAATCAAACTTTTCCGTGCTTTGCGAGCTAACCGCCGCAAAAGCCGCACGTAAAGCCGCACTGAGCTCGCGTGGTGGTTTATGGCCCGTTCTCCCTATCCATCCGTAGGGAAGGCTCGTGCCCCAGCAGCGGGGTCATAAAATGAGCTGATGATGATGCGCATCTTGTAGGAAGTGCATGTGTAGACAAGCCATATCTAACGATGTCCAATTACGTAACTGAAGTGCATTCGCATGTTACATGAAGCTCTCATACAAACCAATTCTAAAGAGACCCAATCATTTAAATTGACCCGCTTTATACATACAAACGATGACAAATTGCGCTGTTGACATATTGTTAGGCATTCAGTGGTGTGCCTAGGGTTTCAGAATTGTTAAATAAGACATACTTTTGTACCGTAACGGCATCAGTCCTCGACACAGTAACCCAGATTTAAACACCAGTTTTTGACGCTAAAAAATATTATAGATTTAAACAGGCCAGACCCATTAGAGGTATTCTGTTCATTCCGAAACACACTTTGGCTGACCTAGAAATTGAATCCCGGAACTGCGATTATCGGGCTGAGTGCTTTGCCATACGGTCATCGAGACGACACATCACTAAATTAAGTATTGAGACTTTGGTCTTCCGTGGAAACCTAGAAAGTGAGAATAACAGAAAACAACTGCCTATCATCATCATCATCATCTCAGCCAAAAGACGTCCACTGTTGGACAAAGGCCTCCCCCAAGGATATGAGGGGTATTTGCCGTAATCGCCACGCTTGGCAGGCGGGTTGGCGATCGCAGTAGGTTGAGGGTAACCTCAGAGAGATGCTGCTGCCCATCCTCTGGAATGGTCCCTTAGTCGGCTTTTACGACACCCACGGGAAGAGATGGGGTGGTGCAATTCTTTATCCCCGGCACCACACAACTGCCTATATAGGTATTAAATTCACACTACTTAGTTTCTTATGTGAATAAAACAATTTGGTAGGTATGTCTTTTAAAAACAAACTCGGCAAACTATAAAAACTTTTAGTTGACCAATATTTTTGTAAAATTACTAAGATTCAGCATCAAAGTTCATCACCAGCTCATTTTTTTATGTCCCTACTGCTGGGGCACGAGCCTTCCATATGGATGGATAGGGAGAACGGGCCATAAACCAACACGCGGGCCCAGTGCGGTGTGGAGGTTGTTAACAACTGCTAATGCAGCCGGGACCAACGGCTATACGTGCCTTCCGAAGCACGGAGGAGCTCGAGATGATAAACTTTTGGTCACCCATCCGATGACCGGCCTTTGCGAAAGTTACTTACCCTCAGCACTCGCAGACCGGGCGCGTTAACCGCTGCGCCATCGAGCTTCTCATATAAATCTCGTATAAAACGGTAAAATAGCTGCTTCAGTCTATACTCGTAGTAGTGACCTTACATTGTTAAAGAAATATTTTTTATAAAAAGAAGAAAAGGTTTTATTGTCATTGAGTTTTGTTATAACTTTAGCATTAAACCAACTTAGCACGAAAGACAAGTCTGTTTTCGCCACTCTCCGCTAGATGGCGTTACTGTATTCGTAAAGCTTCAATAGTTCAGAATTTGTTATGAAATCATTATTTCTTTAAATATAATTGTAAATAACGATATCAGTGATAATTGTTGGTAAGATTATTGGTAATATAATTCGGTTATTTCAGTTAAGTTAATTTGAAATTCAAAGATTTATAAAATAAATAAAATGCGATAATGTAGGTAGTAGAACCAGAATTCGAGAGGATCCAGTAATTGACAGTTCTTTCCTTTAATCATACGGTTAAGTTAATAGGTTGTTTGGTTTGGTTTTTGATAACTTAAAATAATGAAAATATTTTAAACGACCTGAATCTAGCATCAATTAAAACTTATTAGGCAGTACGGAAGAAATTACCAGAAAAGCTTAATTGGAAGTGCACTCACCTAAATTGTTCTAGGATCGTTTTCCAGAGTAGGCAGTCAACGTTTTAAAACGTGTTATAAAAAAATTCAAAAGTGTTTAAAAAAATACGAGCTGGATTTGATTCCGCACTCACTGACATTATGTTAGGTAACTACACTTCTATCTATCGTGACCAATCCACGCAAAATCAACACTTCCTGTCTACTCTTACTTTGTAAGCCTTATTCATTTATTTATTCAACAATGTTTCAACAGCATTCAACGAAACACAAGGTACAGAAAATGTTACATTCACATATGCCAATTAAGTATATAATTTATCATTGACAACAACTTGCTATATTTTATTGTCAAAATGTCGAAAGATCAGTTAATAGTACATAATACCTATTTAATATGAATTCAAATTGTAGGATTCGGCATGCAATAATAACGAATTAAACAGAAAATCCGAAGCCTCAGCATAAAACCTCCTTTGTAACCGACCGACACAAAATTAATTAAAACAAAAAAGAAAAACGATACACACAAAAGCCATAAACTATTTGTACAAACCGAAAAGGTCCGTTCACGCCTCATAAACACATAAACGGGTCGTACAAATCGGCCACAGTTAATAAACGTCACTTGGACTACAAATAGACGAGAAAAAAGCACTCGTAAAATACGATGAGACTCTATCCTACTACCGGGGAAGCCTTTGCTATTTTCTAAAAGAAAAAAATACTATCTATGGTTTTCTGACAGTTTTTAATATGCAAAGAAAAATCTGTCACTTCTTGGCGGGAAAGTGAAGAGTCATGTGTGTAATGATAAAATTAAATGATAATGATAAATGTTTATCTGTAGTAGTTTACTAGTTTTATTTATTTTCTGAAATTAGTGTTTTTATCATATATTAATGGGAAACAGTGGTGGATTATTAACCGTTAAATGATCATAATGACTCTGAACAATCATTCAGTTGGCAGTATTAGGTAGGTATAATAGTGAGTTGAGGATTTCAGGTGAAGTGCGCTTCCGTCTTCGGTCTTATCATCACCTATCATCAGGTGAGATAAAGGCCAAGGGCTTTATCTTATCTTATCTTATCTTAGTGGGGCCTGAGGTTTCCCTCTCGCAGTAACACTTCGACCCATCGGGATCTTTTGTGCAACCTCATTCTTTCACTCTTCCTCCTCTGTAAAGATAGATGCCATAAGTCTGGCAACGTCCTTAAGAACGGAGAGCCTGAAGTCCTCCGGTTTCGGATAGGCCGACCCCAGGAGTCCCATTCTTTTCCTAACCAGAGAGTGGTAGTCACACAGTATGCAGTATGCATTGACTCAGTTAAGTAAGTAAGAAAAGTATAGCGCTTCTACTCATCATCATCATCATCAGCTCAATTGTTTTATGTCTCTCTGTTGGGGCATTAACCTTCCCTGTGGATGGATAGGGAGAACGGGCCATAAACTACCACGTGGGCCCAGTGCGGATTAGTGGTTGGCTAATGCAGCCGGGATCAACGGCTTTACGTGCCTTCCAAAGCACGGAGGAGCGAGAGATGATACATTTTTGGTCACCCATCTGATGACCAGCCTTTGCGAAAGCTGCTTCACCTCAGCACTCGCAGCATCTCGGTTCTACTCGTTGCTTGTAAACTTTATTATTAGTAAATTCTGAAGTTTAATATTTATAGAATACTAGCTGTTACCCGCGACTTCGGCTGCGTACAATAATTATTTTATGCAAAAGTTCGTTTTATTTAAGGTTTCATCTCTCCATACTTTACCTACTGATTTTCAAAACATAAAAAAAAATATGCTACGGGTAGTGTCACCAGTGAATGTTCATCAGGAACAGGGATCGGCATTTATTTCCTTTAATAACACAAATAAATTTCAATAAAAAACTATGTTATTTCTTGACGACGAAAACTGTGTCATCTGTCACTGGACTTAAAGGTCGAACAGTGGTGCCACAACTTATCAAACATATAGGAACTCGTAAGTGTCTATTAGAAAGAAAGTTCAAAGTAATTCGTCCCTACTCCTACGTAAAATTTGTAACGGTTTAAAAACAAAAAAAATAAATGAGATCAAAATTGATAAACGAACAATGTCAAGCGCCATGCGCTAAATATCTAATTCTTAAGCAATCGCATTCGATTCGCAAGTCCTTTTCTTTACAAAAGTGCGGTCCTTTTAACATCACTACAAAGTACTTTACAAATTAAAATTGTACTAGCGGCAAAAATTGGAACTACACATCCCACATACAATCTTTCGCAACACGCAACGACACTAGCGACGTTCCAAATTTGAATTTAAATTTGGTCATGTCACCATTGTCGATCATTTTTTATTGGCAAAATGACAGTGGGACCCTTGCGAATATTTTTTTTGCGTACTATAGAGGCATTGTTACGGGGGGTCTTAGAGCCTCTTTGCAATTTTTTTACCGGCCTTTGTACCATAGTTTGAGTCGTGTGCGACTGACAAAAGGGTTCATGGTATATTAAAAGTAATGATTAACAGTAAAGAGTTTGGACAGCGCCGCTATTCAACTATTTAACTGACGATTATAAATAATAGTACCTAACCGACTGCGATTGTTTGAATAACCATTTACTTATTTGTCATCCGTTTATCGTTTGATTGATGAAGTGTTGAGAAATCTTTGTGATATGAAGTACCTACTAGTAAAGTACTAGTTCCTATTTGTTTATGTTAAACGTAAACTTCTAGTAACCGTTTTAAACACGAATGCAAGTAAAAGTGAAACGATTTTAGTTTTATATTTCTTACGTACGATTTAATATTGGGTCCTTACATAATGAAATTGACGTTTTTTCTCACTCATTAACAAGTGTATTACCTACTTATAAAACTCAATACCGGTTGTTAATATTATTACTTATACATTTTAGTTAAGACTATGGTACTTAGGTTTCAGTAATAACAATGATTTATGATTTTGTGTCTTTATGGCCCAAAAACGAAATAGAATCGAGATCGAATGTGTATAGTCACGGGCATAATAATATCGGTACCTACGTATGCCTTTAAGTTTCCTAAGTAAGTGAGACATTCAGCATTTATTCTTGTCTTTATATACTTACCTTCAAATTAATATAAACAAATTAGGTGACGATTTATTATAGACATTTCAAAAGAAATTTTTTCACACTTCATTGTTTACTTCTATTTTTTGATACCTAAATGATGATGATATCTAAATTAGGTTGGTAAAATCTAAATTAGGTTGTTTGAACTTAAAATATTTCACTGCCAATTTCACTTTGCAACCACGGACAAAGTCGAGAATCGGCGCCAAACTACCACAGTCAATAGATAATTAAAAAGCGCGATGAGATGCAACCTCCTTCTTTAAAAAAAAAGAATTACTACGACCATAACATAATAATTAGTAGTATAAAGCGCTTGAAGCCGCTTTTATAGCGCTATAAAAAGGAGCGCCGGCGTCTTAGAAAAATTCAAATTCGATAGCATTGTTCCTAGAAGCTCTAATAGGGTTGCAGGTTGCATTAGCTAGGGATGGGGCTTATAATATAACGTAAGAAGGAATTAAATTAATTGAATAATTTGGAATTGGATGGGAATTAGAATCAAAAAGCGCTGGTTTCTATAATTGGTTACATTAATCGCAATTGAATTTGACAGATAGATCGGAAGCAAACAAAAAACACATCTAGTATAAAACTTTTCTAAAAAAGTGACAATACAAGCAAACATGTGGCCAGTAAATTGCATGACGGTATGTTAACAGAAATATTTTTTTTTTTATAAAGATTCCTGAGTCATTAATACCTAAGCCTTAAACCGCTAAGCCATGTAGGTGACGGTTGCCGGAGTAGATACAAGTGTAATAGGGCATCATGACTCATTATTAAGAGGAAACACTAAGGTCGACTGAATTGAAAAACATGTATGAAAAATAGACAAAATCAACGTTTCGTAGTCCCCTGATTCCTCCTTCGAAAGTGGACCGATTTAATTACTTTTTAAATATAAAATTAAAGAAAGGCTTTGGCTGTGTCCCTATATTTTCCTTTTTTTCATAAATTAATTATTAAAAAAGATATGATCCTTTAAAAACCTTAAAAATTTACCAGAGAGAAAGCAAACCATGGGGATAGAGCCAAAGTCTTTCTTTAATTTTTAATGAAAAAAGTAATTAAATCGGTCCAGTTTTGGAGGAGAAATTAGGGGACTACGAAACGTTAATTTTGTCTACTTTTTATACATATTTTTCAATTCAGTCGACCTTAGTATTTCCTCATAAGGATCACGATTCCTTATTATGTATCAGATAGGTTAAACATAAGTAATAATAAGTAAGCTAATGGTAACATATTGACATGGCAGCTAATATACAAACCTTAGAAAGAAGTTTTGTTTCGGTAGATAATCAATTTGTTATAGAAGTAGGTATTTAAGGAACTATAGCTAGACGAATGTCACTTACCTTTTTTTAATAAAAATTATAAACTTATCTATGGAATGAATTGTTTAATTCGTCGAATTCCATTTTCAAATTTTCTTTTCTATCTGTCGTCACTCGATTACAACAATTTCGCGGCACATCACTATTCGAATTTTATTTGTTTACAGTTTATTTATACTTACGTGGAAGCGTGGCTTATTCGATGTGATTCCATCGAATGATTGCCGTCCAATGTTTACAGTTACTTCGGAAATGGTACACTTTTATTTGCCTCCGTGGGGGGGAGAGTTGATCGTAACTTTTTAATTATATCGCTTAGTTTTAATCGATAGTGAATCGATATTGATTATGTAAATTTTAGTTTGTTTTTTAAAAGATACTCCTCAGTGGGGACTGACTAAGCTCTCGGTCTGTAAGAGGAGGTCGTGGGTTCAATGCCTTGGTCGAGGAAAGCTTGTTCCGATTTTAGAATCGCATTAAATATATGTATTGTTTATTAAAATATATATTTTCAGTATTAATGTGTGTACTTGTACTATTTTTTATGCATAATATATATCTAAGTGCAATTTATATGCCTAAATTAAATAAAGAATTTTCATTTAATTTAATTTAATTTCATTTTTGCAATGCTTAGCCTGGGATCGCTCGCTTTCTATATAAGCAATTTGTGGGAGTGATTAGGTGAAATGGGACGGAAGTAGGTATGTGTAACAGTGTAACAGTGTAACAGGGACTCGGACTTGTTTTGAAATCGTTATTACGAACATGACACATTATTTTTATGTGTTAGTGTCATTTTATATATTTTCATAATATTTTTTTATTTACATCAAAATGATGTGACTGCAATAGTGAAACATAACATGACTACATTACATTACATACATTACATTACTACATTAAAGAAAAAATAAAGCAAAAAAAAAATAACTTAAATAAAGACAGAATAAAACCTATAAATAAAAAATGTCCTCCAGCTGAGAACTCATGGGAACGGTCCCAAGAATGCTGGCAACATTACCTCTTGGTATTGCCAAGGTAATACGCTGGCAGAGGTAGCTGCCAGCCTTCTTGTTAACGGACGCTTCAACATGAATCAAAAGGCGCTGGTGTCTGCTATTTATGTAACTGCTATTTTGAAAACTAAAACTTTCATTGCACTTATCATCACATTATTCTATAGTAGTGCGATAGCAGTATGACCACAGAAACATATATGACCAGTATTGTTTATGGGTATCATCATCATCATCATCATCATCTCAGCCAAGAGACGTCCACTGCTGGACAAAGGCCTCCCCCAAGGATCTCCACCACGACCGGTTTTGTGCTGCTCGCATCCAGTGGCTTCTTGCGACCTTCACCAGATCGTCGGTCCACCTTGTTGGAGGTCCTGCCCACACTGCGCTTTCCGGTACACGGTCGCCACTCTTACTTTATGGGTATCTTAGAAAGGAAATTCTAAAATGCATCAGCATATTAGTACGTATCTGATACTATTAATTTACTATCGACTTTTAGTGAATATGAATGACCTTAAAAACTCTAATTTTAGTAAAATTCCATGCAGTTTTTTTTTCAGGAACTCGATGCCTTGCGCGTCTGATGTTATGTGGAACTGGAGTCCAGACGCGAAGACAACTGGTGCAGTGTGAAAGGTGCCTCTTCACTCTTCGTTTGAAGGACACCATGAGGCATTAGCATCATTATTATAGGGTTTATACATAAGAAGTTTTAGGTAATAGCCTTTTAATGTAGGTAAGGAATAGATACAAATAAAAAAAACGAAAGAAATTTATTTCTGAAAAGACATTTTATTTTATAATTACAGATACTCGTGTGTAGAAATATGTTTATTATACAGTCACAGTCAATTATATAAAATACACATAATTTATCAGGAGCGGCATTACCTACTCATTCACTTACAGAAATATATACAAAGTACCACAGGAAGTAGGTAACAGTTCACTAAGTTTATCGTATAACAATAGGAAATATTTCATCATTATCTAGTAATGATGAAATAAATATACCTTAATACTTATATACCTACGAATATGACTAGTACCATAATAGGTAGGTATCATAATAGACGTCTTGCTTTAAAGTCGTTCTGCAAGTTAGGCTATCTGCATTTTAGTCATTAAGCATTGTAGACGTCTTGCTTTAAAGACGTTCTGCAAGTTAGGCTATCTGCATTTTAGTCATTAAGCATTGTAGACGTCTTGCTTTAAAGACGTTCTGCAAGTTAGGCTATCTGCATTTTAGTCATTAAGCATTGTAGACGTCTTGCTTTAAAGACGTTCTGCAAGTTAGGCTTTCTGATCATAACTCTATGAACCTACTAAATTTTTGGCAAAACAACATTAGGTAACTATATTAAACTACAATTTCAAAATATATTTTTTTTTTTACATTTTTTTTTGTACATAACTAGTTAAAGTTTAATGTAATAGTTAACACTTCAAAAATTTTGACAATAAATTTTATAAAATTTTAATAAGAATGCAAAATTCAAAAATAATAGGTATAAATAAATTCCTTATAAAGTTTTAAACATTTTGTTTCAATTACAGGTTTAATCTAATATTACCTAATACACAACATTTTTGACAATATATCAAAAATTAAATGATCGCACGAGCCTTCCCTTTGGGTGGATAGGGAGAACGGGCCATAAATCACCACGCGGGCCCAGTGCGGATTGGTGGTTGTTAACGACTGCTAATACAGCCGGGACCAACGGCTTTACGTGCCTTCCGAAGCACGGAGGAGCTCGAGATGATAAATTTTTGGTCACCCATCCGATGACCCGGCCTTTGTGAAAGTTGCTTAATCTCAGCAATCGAAGACCGGGCGCGTTATCCACTGCGCCATCGAGCTCCTCAATTGATAAACATTTTTTTAAATTATTTACATAGAATTTAAAATAAAAAAGTGAAACTATCAGTTTACAATATCCACAGTATAAATAGTTACCTAAAGGGTTCAAATCCCAGAGGGGGGTAGGGAAATTTTGTACTCGATTTAGTTTAAAGGTTGGTTACAAGTCCATCGCTAACTACCATCAACTTATATATATATTTTTTCTGTCGCTATAGCAACAATACTAAAAAAACTTGGTTGTTATTTCGTTGCTAAAGGTGCAACCTCATTTTGTTGTGGATTTCAAGTGAAGTCCTCTCCCACCCTCGGCCTTTACTATCAGTTACATCGGATGAAGGAAGAACGCTCTACAGTCAAAACAAAACTATTCTACTAATCTATCGTGGCTATGGCGACAGTTTTCGATAAGATAGTTAATTAATTAATTATCTTAATTAATGGCTTCGCTTTTAGCATTTAGCCAATTTCAGGTATTTTTTCTATTATTAGTAGTAAGGGTACAATTGTACGGTAGATAGAAATTAAAATGGAGTCTCACAACGCGTGTTATTACGGGAAGACCTCGGGTGAAAAACCATAAGTGGTTAGTTAGTCAGATGTTAGAACAAGCTCTACCATCTTCCAAAGAGACCTTCGATCAATAGTGTTGTTGTACATTCGCCACAAAGTTAGTTTGCCACAGAAAAAAGTATGTGTAAATTCGCCACAGTTCTATTTTTATCAAGTAAATTCGCCACACTCTTATTTTCGACACAGACAGCACAAAAATCTAATTATTCCCCAGAGATACACTTTCCCTGTAGACACTTTTAATAAAACTGCGCTTTTATTCCTGTAAGATACACTTTTTTAAACCCAATTTGTCCTCTTAGATACACTTTTAGGTACTGTTGTGTATAAAATAATTGCTGGAGATAAATAGTGTAGTACTTACTAGATTCTCGATGAGCGCTTGAAATACGGTAGGCGACTTTGGGGCCGAGCCACAATGTAGTCTGTGGCGATGACAGTAAAGATTAAGTACAAATACTTTGCAACCTTAATTTAATCTTTACTTTTAAGATTTAGGGTTCATAGTAAGCTAAAGTTGATGCTATCCAATGTTTTTTCAGATTTTGTTATTCGAAATTTAAATGTATAGGTATGAGCAAACAGAACTACTTTCGTGATGTATTTTTGTTCCGGATCCTTTAACTAGTAGGTACATAATTGATCGAGGAATCATGTTTAAAAATTTGAATTTAGAACAACGAACTTTATTCTTGTTTTGTTTTAATTTTTCGTGTGAACTATATGTATAGAGCTGTAAAATTATAAATCGTAAATCAATTACGTATTCTGACACAATAGTATTTCCCCTCATTCTAAAATAAATTAGTTAACAAGTAAAAGGAGTAGTAGCATTTCTGTATATACTCTAAAACTGATAGAAATTCGATGACTGCAGAAACACGAAGTTTGCCCAGCAGAGACTAGAAAAAAAGATGCACAGTAAGTGACAATAATATAGACATCTCTTAGTACCAAAAAAGACCAAATTCGAAGTGGAATGTTTGTAAAAAGTGTGTGAAATTGTAAACTCTTTGTTTTTATATTCGATAACAGTCAGATTTTTACTGTTTCTTCAAAGACAGTCATCATTATTGGTGGTAAGTAAAATTACCTTGCCGAGTTTCTTGCCGGTTCTCTTCAGTCAAGGTCTCCCGCCCAGAGTAGACTTACAAACCGATGGCATAGTGACATTCTTAAGAGCAATGATTGAAGATGATTTTGAATATTGAAATTTTGAAGTAAGTCTATCTTAAAACCGGTATCACCGGTATCAACATATAATCTATCAAACATCACAAACATTCTAAATAGAATGCGGCCTCAATTAGAGGTCTTTAAACTCAATTGGCGTACGGGACAAAATACAGATTTTGAGGAGACGAGTAAAAAAACCAAACAATAAGTCTACACAACCAACATAACCTACATTTTCACATGTCATACACAATAACAACTATTTCAAATCATTCGCATACTGATTGTGTAATAAATTCTATGGCTTTACCTGATAGATATAGTATTTCACGGTAACAACACTGTGTTTTGTTCTAGGAAGAGCTGCCATTAGGCTTGTATTATGTTATTACCTCGTTACTTTGAAGCTAGGTGCAGCTAGACTGATGGAGATATTGATTGGAAGACGTTTAATAGACTATGTATGTTTACGAATAAATATTATTAAAGTTGGGCCAATGGGCATTGGGTATTTTGATACAATTAGTGGTGAAGATTTAGCTTCTAAAAGTGGTCCGGAAATTATGAATTTGAGTACATTTACGTTTTTCTTTCGCTTGAAATTTTATCCATATTCTGACTGTTATATATTATTTCTTATTACTAGTTTTAGCCTACAACGTGGGCTCATATAATAGAATAATCTTTATTGCAGGTACTGTGTACATTTTTGCAGGTGATAATAAATTTATGTGACAAAGGTAGGTAGGTCTTAACAGTAATTAATACTCATTATGGGCATGCAATATTACTTTGTAAACAACATATTAGGTCCTTACCTATAAAATTGACGTTTTGTATGAAGATTTTTTATAAAATTTTATTTTTCATACTAACGTTTTTTTTAATTTTCTTAGCTTATTTATGTTAACACTATAAAAATTGTAGAGTAGTGTGTTTATTTCATTAGTTAAATATAGCAGAAAAAAATCAAGTCCCTTCAAAGCTACAATGAAACAAAAAGACAATTCCGCGAACATAAAAAATAGTCAATTTAAAAAAAATATTGGGCGATAAAGACAAAATTAATAATCATTGTTATTACTGAAGCCTAAGTAACATAGTCCTAACTAAAGATGTATAATAATATTAACAACCAGTATTGACTTTTACAACTTTTAGACCTTTTAATAAGTGAGAAAAAAACGTCAATTTCATAGGTAAGGACTTATAGTATTTACTTAAATATTTTTTGTATTAAGGTATTCATCCAAACTGTAAAAACATTATAAGCAGCCAAGCTTTTATTGAGAAGTCTAAAAGACAATAATTTGTTGTACAGGTTAACAAGAGACTGTGAACAAACCTTCTTATTACATACAACACACAAACTTTAACTTAAACGAAGTTACTTTTTTTTATAAATTCAAATTCAAAATCATTTATTCAGTCAGTCAGTTAATCATTTATTATTCATATAGTTAGATACCTAGATCATCTGATGGTAAGTGATGATGTTGCCTACGATGTAAGATGCTGGAAGTACCAGCCCCTCTAGACAAGACGGGATTGACACAAAGTCAACGATACGCAATATGAATGACGTTTATGTCAATCCCATACAATAATCATTCGATTTAATTTCTATTCTATTATTCTATACTAGCGGCCCGTCCCTACTTCGCACGGGTGGACATTTTTTTTCTATAGCCTATGTTACTCAACGTTAATGTAGCATTGTAATGGTGAAAGAATTTTTTAGATCGGTCCAGTAGTTTTTGAGTTTATTACAAACATACATACAAAAATACAAAGTTTTCTTCTTTATAATATTAGTATAGAAGAAAGAGTGATTTGCGTCGTAAATCTGTATCGGTATTGTACTCGTATTGCTAGTACCTATAGTTTACAATCATCTAATTGATTCTTTTGTTGTACACTTAGCCATCGTCAAAATCTATTTACCACCAATGTAAGTCACCAACACCATAGACAGGATTACCTAGTTTGGGGACTACTAGTAATAATGTATACGTAGGTATAGTCGACCATGAAATTGCTTTATCACTTTTGACAAAAACTTCCATTACAATAAAATTTCGCTAAGGCTCATTGTCAATAATGACAACGTATCTGTCACTTGGTCTTTTAAACAAAAATAGAACTTGTTGTTTTATGGGTATTTTTCATTTTCAGTAAAAGTAACTGTGATTGCGATTTTTTCCCTATTATAACTTAATCCATGAAGACGTTACCTATTTATTATGATGAAAATACCGTACACGGCGAAGACAACACATAAACATACTCAATTTAATTAATGTTATATTTTAAATTAAAAAAAATATCCACGAAAATGTCTTTTCCATGGGTGTGACTTAGACAAATTTAGAGGTATAACAGTTTGCCCTTTGTTTATATTGTAATATTTCTGCACTATATGAATTTTATCGTAAACTGTAATAAATATTGCTTCATATAAGCTAATAACTTGATGACTAAGTGATAAAAATAAGAACAAAAAACCTGATTAAAGCTTGTGACCTAAATTTTATTCACTTCCATGGGTGAACGTCACAACCACTTTTCACTTGAAAAATAATTTGCATGTATCCGAACATAACTGAGCAATGACAAGGCAACATCTGTCAAGTCATAATTAGATGTCAAATTGTTAACGGCTACATTACGTTTGTCGTGAATAAACAAATAAATTACTGAAATAAAACTCGTTAAGCATACGTGGTCACTACTGTGGTTGTTTTAACAAGTAAGTATGTTTGATTATTTTTCATTTCTTTTATTATTTCTATAGGTTTGATGGTCAAGAATCGATGGCCTAATTGTGTACAAGTACAAGATTTTTGAGGATAGATTGAAGTCTAAAAACCGAAATAATTCCTTTCCATGGATGTCACTTCCATGGATTCCGTGGATATTTTCTCTCCATGGAAGCGACAACAGATCCAGGGAAGTAAACTTTTACTTAGTATAATTATGCAGGTTATTTCTTAAGCTTCTTTCTTTCTTTATTTACATAATGCTTTTTAAAATAAATTCTACTTAAAAGAAAAGGCAAAGAAATTTAGTCCATACAACTTTGTCTAATGTTTATTTGTGTTTTAGTACCTGTTTGGTGCCGAGGTACGTATACTGCCTTTTACGCAAGAGAGGTCGCGGCTTCGATCCCCACACATGCCAAATATTTATGTAAATAAACATCTCTATTTGTTTTGGTGTGTTCATCTGGGCATTTCTATAATAAGTACATATTTACAAAAAAAATATGTAGGTATTTATGTATGTCAATTCGTTATCATACATAACACAAGTTCTTAATGATACTTAGCTTGGGCTAGATATTTGATGTGAATGTAAGAAAATTATTTCATTTTTTTTTAAATTATTTCATAGATGGCGAGAAATAAAAGACCAAAGACAGGCTGAAGAAATTCGCAAACAAAAAAGAGAATGAGAATTGTTATGTTTTTGATTTCTTTAGCATTACTTACATTTAATATTATATAAGTAATTTTATTAGTTATGTTTAACTACGAAAGTATTTTTGAACCTTGTATCATCTCAGCCAAAAGACGTCCACTGCCGGACAAAGGCCTCCCCCAAGGATCTCCACAACGACCGGTTTTGTGCTACTCGCATCCAGCGGCTTCCCGCGACCCAGATCGTCGGTCCACCTTGTTGGAGGCCTGCCCACACTGCGTTTTCCGGTACGCGGTCGCCACTCCAGGACTATCCCGCCCCAAAGGCCATCAGTCCTGCGAGCAATGTGCCCTGCCCACTGCCACTTGAGCTTGCCATAACTGGCAACACACACTGGTATATCGGACGAGAAGATATTTCGTAGCTTACCGAACGCTGCCCAGCCTAATTGGATTCGACGATTGACCTCTTTGCTGAAGTTGGACCTGCCTAGCTGGACCGTTTGTCCCAGGTAAACATAATCGTCCACAACTTCAAGGGCAGAGTCCCCAACCTTCAGAGGAGTGGGTACGACACGTGAGTTCGACATAACTTTCGTCTTCTCCATGTTCATTTTAAGACCCACTTGTTGAGAGACTCTGTTGAGGTCACCGAGCATTTCGCCGAGGTCTTCCAGGGTCTCAGCCATGACCACTATATCGTCAGCAAATCGAAGGTGAGTGATGTATACGCCGTTGACGTTGATGCCGAGTCCTTTCCAGTTCAGAAGCTTGAAAACATCTTCCAGTGCAGCAGTGAACAGTTTTGGAGATATCACATCTCCCTGTCTCCGAATCCCCGTCTGCGAATTTTTGAACCTTTATCCTAAGTTAAAGTTTGATTGAAAGCAATTAAAAGTGATTTTCTAAAAGTTTACTTCTTTTTTTTTTAATAAATCCTATAATATTAGTGGTAAATGCATCATTTTTTAAATTATAGTAATATGAAATGTCACTTCTAGGGTTTGTTGTTATTTCCATGGACAAAAAACTATATGGAAAGTCACTTCCCTGGTTTCAATGTCACTACCATGGAGGAGCGGATTTTAAAGGCGTATTTCTAGCGAAACTAAGAAGTTTTTAGCTCGGTACATGTTTCGGTATAGTTCATTATGATCTAAAAAATCAATATGTACAGTTATTTCTAGTAAAATAAACCTACATGTTTTTTTTTACTTTCATCACTAGAAGTAAAAAACACCCTTATTATATGCAAACAAAATTCACTTCTAAAGTGGTAAAGCAATTTCATTCGACTAGGTATACAGTTGTAACTCTTTTATTTAATAAAACATTTTTTTAACACAATTACATCGTCTATTATATATATTTTATTTACTAAAGTATAGTTTTTATATGTACCTATTAATTTTTCTCCAGCAGTCGGAATAAAAACAATATAGTATATAATAATTAACTTAAGTTTATGTAACTTTAGGATAAGATGAGGCTATTTTTCTTGTTAATCGTACTGGCATCAACGAAACAAAATTTTATTGTTTAGTGTTGATGTCACAGTTTATCTGGTGATATATCTTTACAACAAAGTAGGATGTAATGTTGCTTTAATTATGATACAGTGTATAATCCTGTATTATCCTATTTTATTTTATTTTTCTTCTAGGTGATGGCTTCGTGCGATTAGCACATTTAGCCAGTGTCAAAGTAATTTTTCTTACAAGTAATACATAAAATAAACAAAATTTTTTTCCTGTATGATGATGATGATTGATGAATGATAATAGAAATGAGAAGTGAGAAATGATATACCCCCCAACCCCTAGAGTATCTCAGTAAAGATGTGGGGCTTTACTAAGTCCTCGGACGTACTTCTTGAGAGAATTTGAAAAGTGACGTTGCACTGTTTTGTTTCATTTGCCAACACTCATGCACACTAACGAACACTTAACGGTTAATAATCCACCATTATTTCACATTAATATTCGACTTAGCACAAATTTTAGAAAATTAAACAAAACCGCAGACATCACTCTTTACTTTCCCGCCAAGAAGCCTATTATCCTATTATTGTTGAAATAAACATTTTTTTTTCTTTTTTTTTTGTTGTTGTTGGCGTTATACCATATACCTACCTAGGGGAGCTGGTATTGGGCAGTAAACAATCTGAAAATAGTAACTGAAATCACACCTTTGTTATTTTTTAATGGAATGGCTTTTCGTGTAGGTATCTCTTCCGATAGTAATTCAGTCATATTTTAAAATATCTGCAGCATTGTTAATATTTTACTATCTTTTTTATAATCTGTGTTGTTCCTACATTACTTATAGGGTAAAATAAAATAACTTACGTTACCTAATACTAATTTTTTTTTTTTTACTTTTACAAATGTTTTTACAAACTTGCACGTAGCTGTAGGTATACCTACTTACATATTATTAATGGCAAAGCCAAAAAGGAAAAAGCAATTCACCCAGAATAGATTCGAGTAAGTAAGTGAATAGCCTATAACTGTCCCACTGCTGGGCAAAGGCCTACATCATTGAAATCAAGTCATCACTACAAATGGGTAGAGTCGAGATTTTCCCAAAATTTTAATATAGTGGTTTATAAATTATATTTATTGTCGTTAAATACCTTTTCTTTGCCCGCTGCTCACGGAACGCGAGGTCCCGAGTTTGATTCTCTTTTGAGTGATAGTTAGTTGTATATAGGTAGATAGGTAGTACCTTTGGATTGGTATATCTATATCGTGTTCCCATCTTTGACTTATCACAATTTAAGTGATAGGTGCAGTTAATGCTAAATGTGTTTTTGTTAATCAATAATTTTAAATTTATATTCTCTCTTATTCCATCGACAATAGATTTAAAATTGTGAAATATAAAACACAATATGTTTTAAAATATATCTACGGTGTCTAACTAAAACAGATGCCGCCATCTTTCTGACGATAACTTAGATAAAGTCTTATTATTTTATTCACGTGTATGAAAACAAAACAAAAAAAAAATCCTTAGCAACTAGTAATATTTTTGAAAAGAGATGTTATCTCCCTTTTGTTTTCTCTACCAAAATAAAAGAGTTTCGGTGTCCACTTTATTAATTAAGCATCATATATTTTCCAAGACAATGTTTTTACAATGTTATTGTAGAATTATTAAGTATAATTGTTAAGTTTTTAACTTTAAAATGAATCTAATATACCTATACCTAAAGTATTAACATTGTTTAGGTTAGACAGTAGGTATTCCACGTATAGTGTACCTACACAACATGCTAAAGACAGTTACTATAAAACAATACAAAACAGTACCTAATTAAAAATGTAAATTAAAATAATATAGGTAATAATACAAACCTAAATAACTATGGAAACTGTGGCGGGGTTGAAGATATTGCAGGTGATAAAAAACCTGATATGGTCTTTTTAACACACATGTTTTGTTATGAAAAACTAAAACACAATTTCAACAAAGACTATCGTCTTTGAAATTTGGATCTATTCAGTAAGCATCTCCCACCCTAGCCCACATCTTTACTAAACCTAAGACAAGATAAAAGAAATGCTTAAATTATATTTTTGATTTAAAAAAAAGGTTCATTATTAACACAACAATAGTGTTATTGTAAAAATTGGTTAAATGTACCTATTTTTATTAACTTTAACTATTGATGTTATTTCTCTGTAACAAATAAAATAATATAATATATTAGCAATGTATTGACGTTACATACACACTCATACAACTAACAAACGCGCCACAATCCAATAAGAGCAGCCGTTGTATGTAACAAAACCGATTCGCGTATCATACAGTGCGCCTGCCTACCAAACTCTTCATCAGAACTCTATTCAAACAACAATGAGTATCAAACACAATGGAGAGGTTCATTGGCCGTTCCGTCACCACAAAACCCAACTGACACCACACAAAATCAAAGACACCAGCACGTAAAAATTGAAAAAAAAAAACGAAAAAAAAAACTGACTTTAACAAAAAAAATAATATCGAAAAGCCTACGGCCTCAGCCAGAATTGATAGCCTCTGCGCATCTCTCCGCACGTACTAAGTCGGATAGGCGTGGCTTCTATAACAGGTTACCAAAGGACAGAGTACCGCCAAAAAATACCCATAAAAAACATATAATAGCTGGCCTGGCGCCGACGATCAATGAGTCGGTGCCAACCCAAGCGCTCTGCACGTACAATCCAAAAAAATCGCGCTACAAAACCCGGCCAATCGCATTAAAGACCCGCCCCTAAATCATTCCACCTCCTTATAAGCCACGCCTCCGTCGCGACGCTAGCGCCGGCCGCCCCATACAAACGGCGTAGATCCGTACTAATTAGAGGGAGACAGCGCTACCTCCGGGCCGTTCGTTTCTCGGACAATTTCCCCCAACCGGTCATTAAGTGTTTAAAGTCTTCGGGAGTTGGTTGTGTCGGATTTCTGCGGAGGGGCAAGCGCTATTAAAATATCTACAAACATTATCTTTAATTGGACAGAGTTTTATGCTTGTGTGCGCGCCCGCTGGTTTTTTTCATGACAGTGACTACGGTTTTTGTTGAAACCTGATCACAGTTATTCGGTTTTAGTGTTCAGTGACCGTGTGTGATAACGTTATAGAAGTAAATGTGTTTAGACTGTGGAATCGTTGTGATCCAAAATGACTTCGTCGCACCGTACGGCGCGTTGTAGGTGATACGTGAAAAATCGGAGCAAACCACCATCTACCCCATAATTATTGAATCGTAATGCACGGATCGCTAATTGATATAGCATTATCTATCTGTCCCGTTCGCTCTAATTGTGAGTAGCCGTTCCGTTTGACGTTTCCCATTTCGTTCTAAAGTTAACATTTTGAAAACAAATAATAACAAAAGACTGTTGAATCGAAGGTTTTTTTAGTGAAACATATTCAGTGATTTTTGGATAATACCAACTACTTGTGTGACGGTACTAGTGTTGTGATAAAGTGACATGCTTTGTTCCTGCGCTTGATATCGAGTGATACCGTAAGTAATTGATGTGTTTTTTTTAATTAAAATTGCGTTTTATGTAGGTATTATTAGGACAGTAATTTGATGAATCATATTTTTATTGTATTTTTTAATGATGAAGCAGAATTAAATACTTTTCAAGGAAATAACTTCTTAAAATGAGTAAACTATATCAAATTGTGGCTAACAAAAGTCTGGGAATCTACCTACTCGCTAATAAAAATGTACAATTATAATTGATTAATTAATATATAGATTTGTGAGTAGGTAAAAACTCTACATAAAAATCTACATCGAATATAGTAGACAAAAAACAATTGCAATAGAATAGACGTCTGTAAAATTGACCAAACGTTAATTTACATCTTACCGTAGAGTTAAAAGTTATTTGACTAATATGAAACTTATAAGAATACTTCTTAGGCCTACGTAGGTATATTATTTTAATATCTTATTGGGGAAGTACTTACCTAGCCTTCTTCTCACGTAATGTTAAGTGCCGATGAGGCCTGAATTGGAAATAAGGTAAGTTATCTAATTGTCAAAAACCAACCACTATTTCAATATTTTGGTATGGCGACATACTTAGATATAATGGTAGCTAAATACTTGGACTAAGATCGAACTTTAGCTATCGCGAAATGTCCCACCGGCACCGTTGGGAATCAAACACGGGATCTCTGGACACGAAGCCGGCGATCTAACTAGTCCTCAAAGGCAATTAATAACATAGGTTTCAATTAGTAGGCATTTATCTATACTTAGTAGGTAATCTATATCTTGATATCCATGATATCTTTAAATTTTCCTATTTGTATTATAAATTCAGATGTATGACTGTCTGTCTGTTCTTCAATTTAGTTGCAAAGGCTGATTTTACCGCGTCGAAATTTTGTGCACATGTAAAACACATCTTTTATTAAAACATGGGATACTTTGAGAAACAAGTCCTGGAAAAGTATCTTTTTCTCACGAGATTTTACACTTTTGGACATACCTATCGAATAATAAGCAAAACTTTTAACTCAAAATAAATTCTTATTTTATAATGCAAATGAAATAAGTACACTAGAATAAACGTAGCTACCATATCCTTTTATATTTCTACAATTACTTGATATAGCAACTATCACTAAACCAATAAGTATAACCATTTGAATATATTTTACAAATATTTTTTACCTTATAAAATAAAAATTTACCAGATGACAACGGTCTGAGTATATTATTTAACATGATGTATAAATAAAAAAACCTGGGATGACAAATCTTTTCTCATAAATCAGATAACACATAAATGTATTTCGACGACGACGACGGAAGGTCGTAAACACTTCTATGTGTCAATCATAAATCCAGGGATGGCAAACCTTTTCACTAGAATTATAAGGGCACATAACAAATTTATTTCTACGTTTTTATCGATACTTGCAAAAGTTTTCTTTCGACTGTGAGGGCACTAACTTCACAGTGACGTAATTCCTAAGGCTTGCAGCGTAAACCGCAAACTACTAGAAGAGTTCAACGAGTCTTTTAGGGCCTCGGTGGCTCAGCAGTCAGAGCATTGGATCGGTTATCCACAGGGCGTGGGTTCGATCACCACTCAGCTTCCAGAGGCTAGATTTTTTCTAGTAAAATTTTATCTTGTAAATTTTTCTTGATAAACATTTTCTATTGTACTTACAAATTAGTAAGTCACACAACATTACCGACGAAAGAGCGAATAGTTCAAACGCAAATCGATACTAATTATATATTAATAAACTATAACTGGCCTGTCGCTGTTGTAACTTTAATATTTTATATATGGCTACCACGGCATACAACCCATATTTCACTAGATAAGCCATTCACAATTTCTTTTGACAATTCAATGGTATAGCAATCATTAAGATCTATGAGCATAGTGTCAGCAGTGGACACCTGTTTAGGTACATCACCAAAAAGTAATAAAACTTATATTATTTTGAATTTTGCATTCACAATGCTATTTAAAGTTACAAGATATAATTTTACTAGAACCGTGGCCAGGGCCACTGGGCCTCGGTAGCTCAGCGGTTAGAGAGAGCATTGGACCGGTTATCCAAAGGTCGTGGGTTCGATTCCCACTCGAGCTACCCGAGGATGGTTGATTTTTTCTAGTAAAAAAAATTTTTACCTTGTAACAAAACTCAATTGAAATATGGCTAAAATAAAAAAAATTGTTGCTGACCCCTGCTTATAATGGTTTTAAAGATCACTGGTGTCACTATACACTGCTAAAATTAAATATGGGATCACATTTCACCCGGATTTCCGAGGAACTTAGAAACTGGCGAACTTGCTTTTAATTGTCGTTAGACATAAGTTACTTACGTTGCTGTTAGCGACAGATTTAGTCAAAGATAAGTTAGATGGCTACAGATTTCTGTAGCACTTCAAAACTGGTTATCTTAACTCTAACTGTCGGACTACAACAATGCTACTGACATTGCTTTCATGGCGACAGATTTAGTCTCATATAGTCAAACGGTAGCTAGCTAGACTGATTTAAAACAAGCTCTACCACTATTCAAACTGGTTGATTTGCTATTATTTCCTTATGACTTTACAGTATTTTTAATGTTTAATGATTGAGCAGAAGAAATATTAATATTCAGCAAGTATAGTCGACAACGAAATTGCTTTACCACCTTAGAAGTGAATTTTGTTTGCATATAATAAAACAACAAGTTCTATTTTTGTTTAAATGTCCAAGTGACAGAGACGTTGTCATTATTGACAATGAGCCTTAACGAAATTTTATTGTAATGGAAGTTTTTGTCTAAAATGATAAAGCAATTTCATGGTCGACTATACATAAAGTTATGTTACTCGATATTTGATATGACTCTTTAGTAAGAAAATTAATGAAAACTTGTAAATGTTAGTTTGCAACTCAATCGTGATAGATCAAATCCAAAATCTATAGATAAAAGTGAGATTTAAATTTTTAAAGAGCAGAGTTTATGAGACATTTGTTTGTTAGGTTGTCAACGTTAAAAGCAAATTTACGTAAATCTCTATCACACGGTGATAATTTAAAACAGATTAAATATTGGAAATGCTATCTGACTCCTGATGAAGTGGCAAAAGTGACCCTTAGTTTTTTACCTTCGTTATTTTTTCTAAATAGGTTTGCAATGAACGTTAGAACCTTTTTAGGACAAAAAACTTTAAAAAATATTTTATCATTCTGTGGCTAAACTGTTTTCGGTTTTGCGTTGTAAATTTAGTTACGAAAATATTAAGATTTTGCTACAAAAGGCAAGAATTGACAAATTCTCCAGTACCTACTCGTAAAAGAACTATGTATTCAAAACAACCATCCATGTTGCGTATACTAATTAATGTTAAAATCATGTCTCCTCTAAGTAATATTTATAAAATTGACATAAGATTCTTATTAACAATTTTTAAAGAGCATAAAAATTACAATGACTGATTAGATATCATCAAACTTTTTTCCCTAAAGCCATGCGTTCCAATAATAAAATTTAAATTACAATGGTAAAAAATATGTAATTTTCAATTTAAATATTTTTTAGTTCCTGATATATATAATACAATAAAACATGACTCGATGTCGTTATGGACATACTTGTAAAAAAACGATCTCACCAAAACTTCGCCATTGATATCAAAAAGGCAAGTAGAGGAGGCTGGATAGAAAAGCAGACCCTATAGCAATAATTTAAAATCAAAGACATTAACTGGACAGCAGAAAAATCTTTCTATCACTTAAATGTAGGTAATAACTACTCATACTGGAAAAATAGCAAAATGCACAAAGAACGCGAAGCTATTGAATTAAAAAAAAACGAGAAACCATAAACACAATTTTTTTTTTACTTCTTGGCGGGAAAGTAAAGTGTCATGTCTGCGGTTTTGGTTTATTTTCTAAAATTTGTGTTATGTCGAATAATAATGTGAAATAATGGTGGATTATTAACCGTTAAGTATTCGTGAGTGTGCATGAGTGTTGGCAAATGAAACAAAACAGTAGTGCAACGTCACTTTTCAAATTCTCTCAAGAAGTCCGCCCGACTTAGAGCATTAATGCTCTAAGCCGCCCGAAGACTTAGTAAAGCCCCACATCTTTACTGAGATACCTACTCGAGGGGTTGGGAGGTTTTCTATAATTATTCATCATCATCATACATACACGACGGAAATATTGTTTATATGTGTTATTGTTTATTGTGTGTATTATTTGTAAGAAAAAATACTTTGACACTTAGCTAAATGTGCTAATCGCACGAAGCAATCAACTAACTAAAGAAAAACAAAATAAATATTTTTTTAATCCTATAAAATCTTAATTAGAAAATGTCTCTATTGAAAGCAAAATAATGACCAACAATGGCCGGCCTATTCCGTTCTTTGTCTATGTAAGTGAATTATTCCTGACATCCAAGTATAGGGTTAAATCCATTTCTCAATTAATATTTAATCAATGGCGTCGCTTCAATGGCGCGGCGTATAGATTTTGATTGTAATGGCTATTTTAGTTATTCGCTAAGTATGTGTATGTTATTATTTGGATTAATAATACGTGTTTATTGTAGCTATTATACGTTTGATAGTGTAAGATTATTAGGTATAAGGTATTTTGTAGCTGTGGATTTTCTATTACAATGTGTTATGTAGGCGTTAAATATTTTATGTGAATGTATATTTTTTATTTTTAAAAAGTGAAATGGTTAAGGTGATTTATAGGTACATCAGTGTTCGTCTGCATCCGGTGATCGACATTTTTTACTATTAACCATTCAAAATAGGGGTCATTAACCGACTTTGATCAATAATGTACTAGATATAGGATATGGAACAAAAATGCACCTCGCAAGTGGTCCTGTTGGCTCATCCATAAAACATTTAAATTTAGAATGACAAAATCTGAAAAAACATTGGATAGCATCAACAACTTCAGCTTACTGTGAACCATAAATCTTTTTTTTCCTTAAGTTGATGGCTTTGTGCGATTAGCATTTAGCCAGTGTCAAAGTAATTTTTCTTACAGTATACATAAATAAACAATATTTCCTTCTTGTATAGATGATGATGAATGGTAATAGAAATGAGAAGTAAGAAATGATATACCCCCCAATCCCTCGAGTATCTCAGTAAAGATGTGGGGCTTTACTAAGTCCTCACGCGGACTTCTTGAGAGAATTTAAAAAGTGACGTTGCACTGTTTTGTTTCATTTGCCAACACTCATGCGCACTTACGAACACTTAACAGTTAATAATCCACCATTATTTCACATTAACATTCGACATAACACAAATTTTAGAAAATAAAACAAAACCGCAGACATGACTTTTCACTTTCCCACTAAGAAGTCACCATAAATCTTAAAAAAATAATATTTACTGTCATCACCACAAACGTCATTACCGTTTTTCAAGAAGCGCTCATCGGGTATCTAGTACATACCTAAATAATCAAAGGCAACTGATTTTATCATTTTTAAACAATTGAACAAAGCCCATCTTTTGCTTCTAGCTCTGCCCTGCTAATTGTAAATAAATTGCTTGCAAAACAGCGTTTCAGAGAAAATCGCAAAAAACATATGTTTTTAGATATCTCACTAACATGTTCATGTTGTTATAGGTATTTATTTTGGACAACTTTACATTCGTTCTTACTAATTTTAAACTGTCATAATATAAGCTACCAGGGATACCACTTCTGCAAAAGAGGGACAACCCAAAAATTACGATTAGGTACTGCAAAAACAATTAGCAGGGCAGGGCAGAGCTGTCGTCCTGTAAAAAATCAATAAAAACCTATGTTGTTTTTTGGGGACAGCGAGGAAAACTGTGTGTCGAATACTGGGCTTAAAGTGTTAAACACTGGCGCCACTATGATAATTGTCTTTTAATTGATTTTGTATGTATAAAATGTTTCTATGAAGAAAAACAAATGATTTATAAGGCGCTGCATAGACGTAGACACTGTTGTGTCTTGTGTGGGATACAAGCTACCAGTGAATATGAAATTAGCCGTCCCTGGCAGACGTAGACACTTTTAGTGTCCAGTTACTTCCACCTGACACTGATACAGCAACTCGGTATTATTGTATGGTGTGCCGTGTCGGTAACAAAAAGTGTCTAGGTTTGCGCAGCGCCTTAGGTACTTTCTTAGCTAATGGTAATGATGACAAATGAAATCAAAGTTAAAATGAAATCTGTATTTATTTGCCACCTCTGTGATGCAGTGGTTTAAGTAACAGTCACAGACCCAGTTATCCCGGGTTCAATTTCCAGCGAGGTTAACCTCAATCAAACCAAGCACAATAAATTTTGCGTTTAGCTATACTTTGTTATAGAGCTTATATTAAGGCGACGCATCGCTAAACAATTAATCTATCAGTTTGCGCCCCGTACCATAAGAAAAACTGTTTTTTTTTCTTTCCAATTAAAACTACGAATAAGTTTAAAAAAATTAACTAGCATATTGAAATGTGTGTTAAGACTAATCTACTAAGAAAATTTAGATGCTTAAATCGGTCTGGTTTGCCTGCAGGTAAAATGCAAATCTATGTTTTAAAAGAGGTTACTTTGATATTTTTTTCTCTGTTATAAAAGTTAACAAATCGTGTGTCTACAACTAGCAAAATGAAGTCGATTAAATGAAAAATCATGTCATCAAATATCACTTTCATGTGTTTTGTAATTGTTGGGAAAAATCAAGATCCCCGCCACGTACATTTCCAATGCGTCGCCTTACCCGAACGATGACCAAACATTTATCATCTCGAGCTCCTCCGTGCTTCGGAAGGCACGTAAAGCTATTAGTCCCGGCTGCGTTGGCAGTCGTTAACAACCACCAATCCGCACTGGGCCCGCGTGGCTTACGGCCCGTTCTCCCGTGGTGTATCCATCCATAGGTAAGGCTCGTGCCCCAGCAGTGGGGACATAAAATTTGCTGGTGATGCTAGTCTTAGACCTTCCCACGTAGACAACACATATTATATGCACTGCATATATAATGGTTATTCAAGCATACCGATCGCCCACATGTAGATTTCAATACGTCGTTGGTAAAGTCCAATCTTTAGCCTTATATCTTTGGTAGCTGTCAAGACCTACGCATTTATTCAGACGTTAAGTTCATTGCACAAAATGTAACTTAACTTTTGGAACAACAAATTGCGTTTTAATGGAATACTTTATACTGACTCCTCGGTGGCCAAGTAGCTTTTAACTCGATAAACAAATGCCATGAGTTTAATTCCCAGGTCGTGCAAAGACCAATTCGAATGGCCAAATGCCGGGTTTGTGATCACCAACCCGCATTTGGCAAGCAAGATGATTAAGTCAATACCTATCAATAATTGTAGCGATGACTTGATTTCAATGATGTAGGCCTTTGCCCAGCAGTGGGACGTTTTGTAGGCTATTTACTTTACTTTATACATATGGTGTTATTTTTGACGACCTCCTTAGTCGAGTGGTTTGTACACCGATTTTCATGGTGTCGCCATCTCTGAGGTCCCGGGTTCGATCCCTGGTCGGGTCAATTTAGAAATTATTGTTTTTCTAATTGTCTCGGATCTGGGTGTTTTCTATGTATAATGTATGTATTTAAGTATTTTAAGTATGTGTATCCGTTGTCTATAGTAACCATATAACGAGTTTCATAACGAAGCTTCTCTTGGGCTAGATAATTGGTGTGAGTGTAGGAAAGTTTATTTATTTATTTATTTTTACAGTTATTGTATCAACCTGACTTGTTGATGGTCTCAAACAAACATCTGAGACTTAGTAAGCGTTTTTTTTTGGAAAGAGTTTGCTGCATAGTCTAGTACGGCCTTTTCAGCGGTCTTTTTGAGGACCGGACCTTTTTGGGGGTGGTAAGAAACTTAAAGGGTTCCCCAAGTCTTGTGACCGGGACTGTCAGAGGTTTTCTAGGGGAATGGTACCTAAGCCCCCGTTCCCTACTAGATTTTCTAAGGGTTCGGACCCGATAGGGCGAAAACTTTGGAAACAACCACCATAGGCTTTTAAATAAATACAAAAATCATAACTAGTATAAGGTAGGTTTTGTTTATTTTTAACGCAAATTTTGTTGCGAACAAATTACAAAAACACAAATGTTGAAAAAATTTCCACGAGCAGGATTTGAACCTGCACCCTTCTGACATACCGGGTCAGATGCTCTCCCAATTGAGCTATCGTGGTTCTAACCAGCCCGCCGAAATTATTCAACAAATTTTTACTTTTTTACTTTGAAAGCCAAAGGCGCCCATTCAATGTCATCCGATCATAATATTTTTACAAATACTAAAGATCAGTTAAGAAGTAGGCAAGCTAGAATATGTTTGTTTGTACTCAGCTTAGTAGGTGACACTTCCCCGATCCGATCCGAACCCTTCGGAGACTCTGGAAGGGCACGGGGACGCGCACTTTTAAGTGTGCGATGCCGTACCCCTCTAGAAATCCTCTGAAGGTGTTTCGTTTCAACACGGCTTGAGGTACCCTTTACGTACCTCGCCGCCCCTAAAACAAGCCCGGTGAAGCTGGAAATGCCCCTCGGCAACCAGCAGTCTCTCTCCAAAAAAAAAAAAAAAAAAAAAGTAGGTGACAACGCTTGTTTTAGTCTATGGATTCACCTGAACTGATTCCACCTTCTCCTTTTTATTTTCGGGAATCTAGACGCAGACTGAGATCACACCCTTATGCTGTCCACATACCGCCTATTCGCACTCGCTTTGCGTCATCATTTTTGATGGGGACTGCTAAGGAGTGGAAATCCCTTCCTGCGGATCTGTTTCCTGATACGTAGTTACATTTAACCTGGACATTTTCAAGGGTGAACAGGCATTATCTAGGCAAGTATGCTACATCCTAGGCCACATCATCACTTACCACCAGGCGGTATCGCGGTCAAATACTTGCCTATAAAGAATTTTAAAAAAACCTCGCAATGCCATACAGCATCTTATTTAACCTTTTCACCGCCCAACTATCCTGCACGCGATGTCTCGCTGTACGCCAACGTATAAATGTATTTTAATAAAGTAGGTACAAAGAAGAACTTCTCTAGAAGTGCTGGCGTGGGCGGCACGAAAGTCTCGAACTTCTATAGAAGTTGTTGGCGGTAAAAAGGTTAAAATCAAAAATTAAAGCCAGCGTGTTTCAAAACAACGCTTGCTCTCCACTTGCAATTATATCTTAGCTATTGATACCTTACCTATCCTGTATAGGATAAGTCAAATTGTGTTCATCATCATCATCATCATCAGCTCATTTTATGTGTCCACTGCTGGGGCACGAGCCTTCCCTATGGATGGATAGGGAGAACAGGCCATAAACCACCACGCGAGCCCAGTGCGCATTGGTGGTTGTTAACGACTGCTAATGCAGCCGGGACCAACGGCGTTACGTACCTTCCGAAGCACGGAGGAACTCGAGATGATAAATTTTTGGTCACCCATCCGATGACCGGCCTTTGCGAAAGTTGCTTAACCTCAGCACTCGCAGACCGGGCGCGTTAACCATTGCTCCATCGAGCTCATCAAATTGTGTTCTTAGTATCTTAAAATTTAAAATTTGCACAAAAGTTCCCGATGGTTCGAAGTGCTACTGGGCGGGCCCCACTAAGATACTATGAAATTATTGAGCGTAGTAAATATATATCCGCCATCTTGTTTTGTGCCGACAGTAAGGTAAAAACACGGTCAAGTGCTACTTAAAGTCGGGCAAAGAGGGTGCCGTACCGCTGTGGTACTTGCTCCAAGGATCGATCTTCTGTTCTGTTGTTTTGTAGCACGTTTTCGTTATAGTTAAAGCGCTTTCATTAAACCACGTCGTTGTTACCGACTTAAAATAGCAGTGAAGAAGGCCGTTCGTCAATACAGCTTTAAACATTATGTAGAAAGCATAAATCCTTCCTGCTTACATGTGTACCGTAAAAAAAAACATTCAGCCCAGTTTAAAAAAAGAACTGTCATAACAAAACGTCGCGTCAGAAAGAACCCTCCTCTACAATATTTATGTGACAAACAAAAGCAACAAGATTTATATCGCTAACGATTGCCACTACACGTCTCCATCGGGTTGACAATCGACAAACATGGCACCTTCGGTTCGATGGCTATTAAAAAAAAGAAACTACACAGAGTATGTAAACATTGGCTATAGAGACTTCTTGGCGGGAGAGTGTAGAGTTATGTTTGCAGTTACGTTTTACTTTTTAAAATTGGTAACCTGTTAATATAGGTGACCTTTTTGGAGTTTGTTTTCCTTTTTTGAAATTTGTGTTTTGCCTCATAAGATGTAGAGATAGACAGACACCAAGAGAGAGATGTAAGAATGTGAGAACCAATAGGTTATTATTAAACGGTATCTAGGTGTTTGTGAACGTACTAGTCTTAGCAAAGGCAAGTAAACAGAACAACGTCTCTCTTTTCAGTGCCAAAAAAGTCCTAAGTCTTTACTGATACCTACATAAGAAGAGGTTTGGAGAATTATCACTAATCATTTAACATCTATCATAACTCATCAATAAAAAGTATAAAACATTATTGTTTGTATTTTACTGCAACGTTTCCTTTCCCTTGATGATCTCCAATCCGCACAAAGCCATAAAAATATTAAATAAACATCAAATCTAAAAGCACTATTACATAATTTAATTAGGTACTGTGAAAAGTAATACCTTTAGATGCCAGTATAAATAACACCATTTTTAAGTATAGGAAAGTAAGAAAATGGGAATGAACAGTAAAGAAGCATTCAAGGTAATTGAACATGTTTTTTTTACGAGTAATACAATTCCTATTAAAAAGTTAGTATGCAAGAAATACCTTTTATTGTCTCCAATTAAAAGGACAATCTGTAAATAGCAACACTTGTCCTACAAACAACTTTCGCTTAAGTAATACAAAGTCAGGAGACAGGCTAGAATTAATGGTATACAACAACGATATACATTGGCGAAGCATACTCGTTTTTAACACCTGTAAATATTGTATGCATATTCATTCTTTTGTTGGACTTTTGTAAACGTCTAAAAAGATACTGGCCGATTGTTTAAGAAAACTTTTTAGAGTAAGTTGACATTTTTCTTTCCTAATAGGTTTTATTTTTTTTATTAATGGCTTCGCAGTGTTTGGTGTTATTCTTCGTAGTTCATCTTTCAAAAGCTTTTGTATGTTAAGGTCAGTAATATCTTTTAAAGAGATGACCACATTGAATGTTTGAAACAAAACGTCTTAGATACTTGGGTATGTATAGAAAAAGATAGATAGATACATATAGACTTAAATATAAACTTAGAACACTACCTATACATACACTAGATTAAACTTGAAGAATAAGCAATGACTCAGTAGATAATGGACAAGTAATGGATGTAAACGTGCAATACGAAACTGATACCCTAAGTAATCTGTAGCGACTTTCGCATACCTACCGACAAATATAATTTTTCTTTAAATAAAAAGTTGTCTAATAAATTCCAATTTAAAATTAACAATACACGTTACTTCTAGTAAATGCTAATACACGATTTTTTGCTAACCCCACTACATTAACTAGTCTATACGACAAAAAACTGTATCCAACCGCCATTACGTACTACGCCTATTATTAGATTATAACAAAGACATCAATGGGCAATATTACGATGCAGCAGCGAACAATTATAGACGTATATAATGACGATACTACTTGCCTTGTACGGTTAATATGACAAAATGGTGGTCGGTCTATTTGACACATGATTAATGACGTACCGACTGACTGGCAAATGTCATAACTCCCGCCTTTTCAAGGGTTGCTTTTTTAGAGATGCCGACCTGTTTGCGCGGAAATTCTGGCACAGCACACTGGCTGGTTTGAAAAGCTTTTATTATTATTTTATTTATAGTCTTTGAGAGCTTCAAACTCCGTGGAGGATGGGATGGGGTTAAATTTTTTTTCGTTTTAGAGCTGATTTTTCAATCGTCAGATAAAGTTAATTCATTGAATAATTTTGACATAATGACAGATTCTCTTTAGAAAATATGTCAAAATGACAATTCTATTCGCTGGATAAAACTTATCTGAGGATTGAAAAATCGGGCCTTAATCAAATTAACAACAATGTGTCGTAGATACGTTTTTAATGTTAGGAACGTTAAATTTCGATGATCTAATAAAATTAATAAAACCTACATAAGTTTATTGATTATTTGTTTATTTTATTTTTTGTAACCTAGTAAGTAATTTAGTGAGCATGTAAAAAATGTCTTTTAATTTTGGAAGATATTTTTTTTTATCTAGCTACGACAAATGTCTTACTAAAACGCAATAAATTTTTAACGGCGTGTAGGTATTGCAAGTAGTGAGTATGAAGAAATATTTTCGTTCGTGTCTCCGCCGCTGGATTGTTGCTATCTCACGCAAATCTCGACAATCACGCGAGTACAGTCGGAGACAGATTGAATCTAAAAATGGTGGTAAATTATATACTTGTTTACGCACGCTGCGCCATGCCAGCCATGCGCCATCTTGTAATTATTGTTAGAGTGACATTTTGTTTTTTAAGCAAAGGGGTAACTGTTTTTCATCCACAGCTTGAAAGAAAATGATCTTGTCAGCCGTAACATGAAAAAAGTTGTTTTCACAATATTTATAAGTACTAAAATGCGATTAAGCTTAATATTTAGCTTTTAATTTGCTTTTGTCAGTCACGAATAGAGATGAACGTAAATGTTGTTATTTAATTATCTACAAACACATAACAAAATGAAATAAACAGAGTTAATACTAATCATAAATAAATAAAATAATAGATAAATGTTTCCCACACTCACACCAATTATCTAGCCCCAAGAAAAGCTTCCTTAAGAAACTCGAGAAATGGTTAACTAGACAACGGATAAAACATCCTTGTTATATACTTAAATACATACTTATTATACATAGGAAACACCCAGACCCGAAACAATTTAGAAAAAAAGGTATTTCTAAATTGATCCGACCGGGGATCGAATCTGGGACCTCAGAGATGGCGACACTATGAAAACCGGTGTGCAAGCCACTCGACCAAGGAGGTCAATCATGGAATGAGGTTACTTTTGAATCAAGTAAATATAAAATTGATCGCACGCAGCTTAACTCTCTAAGTAGCTGCTAAAAAGAGTGACTTTGACTTAGACTTTCACTTCATCATATTATATTATATAGAACAATGAACCTATAACTAAAAAACCTTAAAAAAATATCATCATCATCATCATCAGCTCATTTTATGTCCCCACTGCTGGGGCACGAGCCTTCCCTATAGATGGATAGGGAGAACGGGCCATAAACCACCACGCGGGCCCAGTGCGGATTGGTGGTTGTTAACGACTGCTAATGCAGCCGGGACCAATGGCTTTACGTGCCTTCCGAAGCACGGAGGAGCTCGAGATGATAAAGTTTTGGTCACCCATCCGATGACCGGCCTTTGCGAAAGTTACTTAACATTAGCAATCGCAGACCGGGCGCGTTAAGCACTGCGCCATCGAGCTCCTCCAAAAAAATATATAATATAATATTTAAAAAATATTATTAAAAGGAGTCCCTTTAGGCAAGGTTCCGAAGATACTGGCAGCGTTCCCCCTTTGAATAGCTAGACTAATTCTTTGTCCGAGGTAGCTGCCAGCTCTTCGGTCTCCTGTGATGTCGACTAATCTTTTTGCTATTTCCTTAAAAAGCCTTATAGCGCTAGGACCCCACGGACCAAGGGTCTCGACACCGAATGGGACAAAATCATATTCGGAGCCTATACCCCTGTATTTGCATGCTTTAGCTTTTTCATCCGCTTCACAAGCCGCACTAGCTCTGTTGTTGGTTCCATGTAGATGGGAAGGGGCCAGCGTGTCAGAACAGGTTGCATCCCATACCAGCACCCGGCCCTACTTCCATGGAATCAAACTCATACCGTCCGGTCTCTTGCCATCGTCTCTTGCAATACCAGTCGGCTTAAGTAGACTTGGCACGATAACGGTGGCAAGGGACCGGCGTATGATATTGTTAAGTGCGGCATGTCTCGAGAAGCGGCCTGCACTTTTTTGGCATGACAGTCTGTGATGTCCTAGCTTGTCGACATCACTGCCACAGGGACATTTATGAGGAGCGCAGACTGGAACCAAACATATTGTAGGTAAACATGTAGAGGACAACTCCAAAGAACAGGAGTAATTACCAATGTTACACTCGATTCAACTGTAGTTCAGCGGTAATAGTTTAAAAGAAAGTAAATGGTTTCAATACTGTCCCATTGCTGAAAAAAGGAATCATTGAAATGATGTCGTCGCTACAACCGATGGGTGTTGGCTTAATCACCATGCTTACCAAATACGGGTTGGTGTTGGTGAACACAATCCCGGGCTATGCATCGTAACACACTTTGCTCAACCTGGGAATTGAAGCCAGGACCTCCGGATATGGAGCCGAGAGATTTGCCACGGCCACCGAGGCGCATTTATAGTAAACTAGCGGCCGCTCGCGGTTTCACCCGCGTGGTTCCCGTTTCCGTGGGAATATCGGGATAAAAAGTATTCTATGTGTTATTCCCGGTTATAAACTATCCTTATGCCGAATTTCATCCAAATCCATCCAGTAGTTTTTACGTGAAAGAGTAACAAACATCCAAACAAACTTTCGCGTTTAAGTATAATATTAATAGGATCATCATCATCATCATCATCATCATCATCAGCCTACACACGTCCACCGCTGGACTTAGGCATCTCCAAGTGCACGCCACTGAGCACGATCCGCGGCTGCTTTCATCCAGCTGTTGCCAGCCACCTTGCGAAGATCGTCGATCGTCGTTCTTGGTAAATTCTGAACTTTATGAATTTTAAACAAAAATTAAAAGTATAAAAAATTTAACATCTATAACGAAATCTTTTTTCTACCATTGTACAATACAATAGGTACATACACTACAAACAATTCATTGTTATATCTATTCATATTGTTACCTTGGTATGTTATATAGTAAGTATGTTAGTGCAATTGTCTTGACGATTACATAAAGTTATATATACCTACAGGCTATTTCATTCCTTCCAACCATTATCCGAATCATCATCAGCTCATTTTATGTCCCATTGCTGGGGCACGAGCCTTCCCTAGTTCGTTTCGACGTTGACCCGACCGGGAATCGAACCTGGGAGTTAGCGCCGCCCGAAGTCTGGCGTGCAAGCCACTCGGCTACAGAAATCGTCATTATGAAGGACTGTGTCTAGAAAAATGGGCGTTATACTTGACATTAGATATTTAAAAAAATGCTACCATATGAAATAAAAAAGATTTTTTTAAATAAATTTTAATACATATCGCTGCAAACCAACAGCCACAAGCAACACTTACGCCATTTGCAAGCATTTTTCTGCAATGTCATTTAAAATAACGATTTCCTTTGAAGCTATCATTACCGTTGCCTAGAATATCTTGAACATATAATATTATAATAAATAAGTACGGGAAAATCTTTTATCACAACAACATGACGACATATTATATAAAATATATTTTATCTACATACTATCTAGACTATTCTAGACACCTCGCTGGCCGAGTGGCAGACCGCTCGGCCCGATACCCGAAGGTCCCGGGTTCAATTCCCAGGTCGGTCAAAATGTATTTCTGATTTTTCGATGCATAGCCCGAGTTTGTGAGTGAGCGTGGTGATTAAGCCATTACCCATCAATTGTATCGATGACTCAATAATTGAGAACCTTTGCCCAGCTGTGGGACAGTTATAGGTTGTTTACTACTTTACTTACTTACATACTAAAATAAAAGCTATTAAAGACAAGCTTTATAAAAAAGCATAATATAAAGTGTCTGATTACATTGAAGACAAAACAGCATGGGTTTAAAATGCTCCAATCACTCCAACAGGTATTTCTAATCTAAAATATTGTTAAGGTTTTTTAAACTGTATAACTTGGTAGCGGCATATAATTTTGTAAATGTCGTTACATATTATATTAAATCTGTAGAGTTTCTTGCGCCCATTCTTCTCCACAGCTAAAAAATAGACGTCCTGACTGAATGGGTAGTAGGTAAAAAGAATTTGGACGATTCAAAAGCACTTTTCTAAAGTTTATTTGAATAAAAATAGTTCGGTTTCAAGAGGCACCAGTGTTATAGTTTTCGTCACAAAAAAATAACATAGACAGCAGGAATGAGCAGTCTGAAGGGATAGACAGAAATAATTCATACTTTATTTTTCACATTATTTAATTCATCATCATCATCATCTCAGCCAAAAGACGTCCACTGCTGGACAAAGGCCTCTCCCCCAAGGATATGAGGGGTATTTGCCGTAATCGCCACGCTTGGCAGGCGGGTTGGCGATCGTAGTAGGTTAAGGGTAACCTCAGAGAGATGCTGCTGCCCATCCTCTAGAATGGTCCCTTAGTCGGCTTTTACAACACCCACGGGAAGAGATGGGGTGGTGCAATTCTTTATCCCCGGCACCACACGGGGGATTATTTAATTAAATTAAATTAAAATAACAAAAAACTACTAAGACATTTCATACTTTCGCATCGCGCTCCATTTAAAACAAAACACGATGCACCTCCCTCAGTCTTTTTTTTTTCTTTAGTTGATGGCTTTGTGTGGTTAGCAGTTATTTAGCCAGTGTCAAAGTATTTTTTCTTACAAGTTAAACATAATAAAAATTAACAATATTTCCTTCCTGTATGATGATGATGAATGATAATAGAAGAGAGAAGTGAGAAATGATATACCCCAACCCCTCGAGTATCTCAGTAAAGATGTGGGGCCATTGCCCCACATCTTTACTTTAAAGGAAACCATGAAATCTGGACTTAAAAATTCAATGGGTCAAGTTAAAGCCCCTTTACTCAAAGATCATCTGTTTACTTAAGTTAGTAATTAATAATTATCAATGACGTTATTTATCCATTAAAATGACGAATTACTATTTAGTTACGATTGCAATTTGCAATTGAATTCGTTAGAAGAATCAATTTGTGTATCCAAGAAAATGGAGCCCATTTCGAGCAACTAATTAGTTAGTTTACCATTTTTGTAAATAATTAAAATAATTTCATGATTTCATCCGTATGATTGACTCTAACGATCGATGCAATAAAAGTACAGGGTGTAATTTTTACAGATTTTAGTCAGTTCATTTCTCGGGTGTGGCAAGCGAATAATCGAAAATCTTTAAATTAAGTTTTTTTTCTTTTCAAAAATAAAGAAATGTTTTCTTTGAGTAAAATGTTTTATCTACAGTATTAAGAGTGATTTCCCTTCAGGTGGCATTATCCTGTATATAAAGATTTCGCCAACATAGCCACTTTTGCCCGTCTCAGTCGATCGCCATAACAAGACCCTTTATCGGGCGAAAACCAATTTGAATTAAAATTGTATACTTTTAAAACGCACGCAATGCATTTCAAAAAAAGAAGCATTATTACAACTGACCCGCCACTTTACGTACACGCGGTATAAAAATGTCTCTTGAAATGTCTATGGTCGCATTCAGGACACATGTAAGGCGATTCATAGACAACCAAGTAGGCTAATTTGTCTCTTAACCTACATTTAAGGATCGATTACTTGGCCGTTATGTTTCTTTTCTTTTTTTGCTTTTCTCAGTTGCGTTTCGTGTAACACGCAAAAGGTTAGTGCAGCTGCTGTTAACAATAAAACTCAGTATTTAGTGCTTTTTGATCATCTTTAATTATTAGCCTTTGATGTTTTCGATTTGGTGATACATATCAACATCTAAATGAGCTTTTTGTTTAATAAGGCTTTACTTTATTAAACTTCTTAATCCTAAAACTAGTTTTGTCCGACGCTTTGCAAAAGGTGGAAGCGTAATTCACAAAATCCCCACTAATGAATACCAGCGTCGTTGAGGTGGTGTTTGTTTCTCAGCACCGCAACGGCACAAGCTGAGGCAGGGTCCTAGTTGGCCTTCACACACATTCATACTTCCCTATTGTTGTTTAATTATTATTATCATTACTATTATCTTTTAAATGTTTTCATATTCACTGTTTCTTTTTTTTTTCTCTGTAATGTCTGTGTAATCGTCAATAAAATAATTTCTTTCTTTCTTTCTTTCTAATGAGGCACTGGCTATCTTATCTCTAACTGTCGAAACAACAATGCTACTATCATGGTTGTTTTGGCGATAGCCTTAGATGAGATAGTAGTTGCTACCATTGCATTTTTGTTTAATTGTAAATAATTCGAGTAGTTCGCCTTTTCAAAGTTATCATTTGTTGGCCTATAAAGGTACCAATGCTAATATTTTTATATCGAAACAAAACTGGCCTAGGAGTTTTCTATAATGAGTAATGTGATTTGATTCAGGACGTAATGAGAATGAATGAATGGGTGAGTGATTGATGTCAATCTTCTTGTCACAACACTATTATCTGTTCATCAGAAACTGGTAACACCGTAAAAGTCAGATTACTCCAGTGAATTAATAATTAGACTTTAGTCAGATGGATTAAAAACAATCCAAACATAAGTCCTACCACAAACCGCACTGAGGACATTCAAATGCAGTGTGTGACGAATAAAGCTTATTATGTGTCCCTACTGCTGGGGCACGAGCTTACCCTATGGATTTCCCTTTTGTATAGACACGGATCTCGGAACAACTCAGAACAGTCCAAGCGCAGCTGTTGCGAAATCCCCGCCCGATCCTCTAAACCCCGCCCGATCCTCTAAATGCCACTACACATTTACAGAATATACTAAACATGCACACTAGTTTAGGCCCAAGACACCGTACTCGTAGAACAAGGGTACGACGAGCCGGTTCTCACGCGCACAATACCAGGTACAGACATCTGGGTGCTTCTCCTCACCACCACGGCCCGGTCAACCCGATTTTTTTTAGGAGAGAGATTGCCGATTGCCTCAAACGACATTCTCAGCTTCACCGGGCTTTTTTGGGGGCGGCGAGGTACTTAAAGGGTACCTCAGGCCGTGTGAAATGAATTACCTTCGGAGGTTTTCTAGAGGGAACGGCATCACACACTTAAAAGTGCGTGACCCCGTGCCCTACTAGATTCTCCGAAGGGTTCGGTCGGATCGGATCGGGGAGCGGAACAACCCGAGGGCGCCTCTAAAAAACGTTCCCTCTAGAAAACCTACGAAGGTGATTCGTTTCACACGGCTTGAGGAAGCGTTTAAGTTTCTCACCGCCCCCAAAAAAGCCTGGTGAAGCTGAAAATGTTGTTTGAGGCAATCAGCAAACTATCTAAAAAAAAAATGTTGCCATATTCTGTGCCCGTGAGAGGCTGTCTACGTGTGCGTTGCTCGCACGCTTTTGTATGAAATTGCCTTCTGCGGTCTCCTTGTTCTGTGTCATGGGTAGCTGCCTAGCTGACCCCGGGGTTATAGTTAACGCTTTATGGGAGAAAAGGAATGAAAAGCTAAGTTTCTTGTCGGTGCTTCTCCAGTAAAAGGTCTCCCGCCCTGGTGTAGACTTACGGACCGATGGCATATTGACGTTCATAGCGAGTCTCTTACCCTAAACTGTATCCTAGATGATTTTGAAATTAGAATAGTAGTTGTTTTTAAAAGGACAGAAGTAACAAAATAAATACGTAAGAAACTCAATATTTATAAATATAAATCGTCCGTGCGTGTGTATGTTATTAAACTCCTTCTAAACGGCTGGACCGATTTGGATGAAATTTTCTGTGTGAGTTATGTGAAGATACGGCCAAAGGTGATAGTGTATTTGAACCTAACTTTTAATAACTGAACATTGACTCTTAGATCTGATCTTGAACTATCGGAACACAACAATGCTTTTGCTACTAACATTGTTGTTATAGCGACAGATTGAGATAAGATAGCGGTGTCTAGCCAGGCAAAGATAATACAAACACTACCACCAATCAAATAGATTCTAAATAAGACTATAAAGAAACTTTATAACATTAAATCGTTACTGTTGTATTCTGTAAAAACCCGCAGCATTTTTTTTGTACAAAACACCTTTCTAACGTTTTCGTTAACAGTCTCAAGGCGAAAACGTAAAACTCAAAGCAATTTATATTTAAAAAAAAAGAACCAAAGCTATTTGAGTCACGTTTCAATCTGATTGACCATACATAGACCAATCACTGAAAAGGTTGATACCACGACCATCGACACTAGTCTTTTGTCTCTACCAATTCAAAATTCGAACCCGGAACAACACATCAAACAAACACAGAGAATCGTGTCAAACTGTGTTGCAAGACTACAGACAAAAAAAATACAAAAATGAAGTGTATTAATTAGTAAAGATAATAAAAACTAAGAATAATCAGTCGTTCGCGTGCTAGCGGTTTTTACGATCGAAAATATTGGATTCGTTATGGTTTTCTTTTACGAATTTTTATGGGTACCGCTATGTGGAGCCGGTTTTTTTTTATTCGAAGTTGTTTTTTTTCAAGTGTCTATTTTTTCTTTAATTATGAAATCTCAAGGCGGAACTTCCATAGTCTAGTGATAGCAGTAAGAACTTTTTCAATCCAAAAAGTTTTTTTTAAATCTTTCCACAGTTTTTGTTTGGGTAAGTAATTAGTCTACTGTCCTACAACAGGCAAATTTATCCATTAAACTAAAATCAAGTAAAAGTTTCAATTGATGGCTGGTAACTACTTGGTAACACATAAGTTTTTTTATTAATGCTTGCTGCATCCTTTTTTGATGAAAATATATAAAATATTTCTTTGTTTTTACTCATTAAACAAGAGAGAGATCTAACCAATGACTGTTTTTTTAGCAAGCTGACCTATTTGTTGAATATTAACTTGCATCTCATCTCATTTTTATTTCTTATTTTTATGTAGTCTTCACCTATAATTGTACTGACATGAAGTTAAAATCTACTTTAATAATGTTATGTTTATGAAATCAATGATGTTTTATGTTGGTGATAATTTCTATAAATAAATAAAAGATGATTTCTGTTAAGAAAATTAAACAATAGGCTAAAGCAATATACATACAATGAACGGAAGTAGATCCGTCTAAACGTATAAAACAAAAAAAATAAAAAATATATAGATAGAAAAAAACATAACAAAAAAGTTATGAATCTAATATCATAGTAACGTTTTGAAGCTTCGATAGCCGAACGGCTTATAGATTAGATGCTCGATTTGAATGCGAGAAATCCGTGGTTCAAACCCTAGAGCTCCGTTAGAATACTGACGTGAAACTACACAAGCATTATAGCTTTCTATGTTAACAGGACTGGTATAATGTTAATGTTATCCGCCTCTGTGGTCTAGTGGCTAAGACCACCTGCTTAGACCCAGAGGTCCGGGGTTCGATTCCCAACGGGGGTTACATGTTTGTGTACTCGGTTTAGTTGAAGGTAGGGCTGTTTGTCCGCCTGGCTAGCTACCGCCATATTATCTAAATATGTCGCCATAACATCAATGTTTGTAGCATTTTGTGTTCCGGCAGCAACAGATAAGATAGCCAGTGCCTCACTATTTGAGGATCCCGGGTGAAATGAGCTTCTATCATTGACCTTAACATCACTTAACATCAGGTGAGATCAAGGGACTGTGCTTACCTGTAAAATATATTTAAAAAAATATATAAATGTGTTAACAGCGCCAAAATATTTATCAATAAAAAACCCTTTGGCCTTCCTGGCAGATCTTTGGGACTTCTTAAAAGTAGTCTCACACCCGTATAAAGCAAGCCTTTACTTAGCTACTTTGTTCTTAGAAATGTCACTAAGATCTAATTTATTTTTTATATAAGTAATGTTTAAATTAGAATAGAAGTTTTCTTATTCAATGAAATAAAAGTATTATAATTATTATCAAAATCATAAATTTAATATTATTTTAGACACTTACTCCTTACAAATAAACAAAGAATAAGGTCCGAATAGTTATTCTGTGTTTTGTCTCTTTTACTTTAATTTGAAATAACGTTTACATGACAGGAACAAAACACGAAATAACTATTCGGACCTTATTCTTTGTTTATTTGTAAGGCGGTTAGAATCTAAGTTTAGACATCATCATCATCATCATAACACAAACTTTCACACGGATAATAAATACCTCAAAACTAACTTGTCACAAGCTTGTCACTATGAATTCTTTGAGAAATCTAACTAGATTGCTTGAGTAAAGATATTGGTGACTATTGCTTGGCTAAGAATTCAAATTTTTGACGTTTCTAACCTTATAGTTTGCTAAAGAATATAACTTTTTACTTACGGAATTACTTTTGCTTCAGTATGAGCTTTTACTCGTTTTTAAATACGTATGTCACTGTTTACTGTTCGTTCACTGTGATCGTGTGGTTTTTTTAATAAACGTTCGTATCAAATCCGATACCTCCATAACGGAATTTACGAGAAATTTGTCGATGGAATGTCGGCCATATTTGTCTTGAACACAAGAAATATTACGCATTTCGTATTATTTAACGTATTAATTCGCGGTTCTTGTATATGTCTTTCTTTGAATTTGTCTTGTTTTTTTGTGTTTTATTTCTTATGTAGTTTAAAATTATGGAACGCTTTTTCATTTATTAAATTATTACAACTTCATAGTATAACTAGCACTAATCCCACGACTTAGTCCACGTGGATTTAGTATTGTACTTAGTACATACAAAATTCAATACTTTGATTCTCAAATTAAATTAAAAAAAAATATAGCCTATGTTACCCACAACCCACAAGGTATAAAGTATATAGCATTCTATCAGTATAAGGATTATACATACAACAATACACAAACATACAAACAAATCAAGAAAGTCACAAACGTTACCTATTAATAGTAGATACTTGTAAGCTAAATTACTTTGACTCTGGCTAAATGGGCTAACCGCTCAAAGCCATCAACTAAAAGAAAGAAAAAACCTTAAAATGACAAATGACATTGACAGGTCATTGACAGCTTTTCAAAAGACCAACCATTTTGTGATCTTAGCTAAACGTGCCTAAACCTAAATATAAACTATAAAAGCCCCTTACAAATAAACAAAGAATAAGGTCCGAATAGTTACTCCGTGTTTTGTTCCTGTCATGTAAACGTCATTTCAAATTAGAGAAGAGACAAAACACGGAATAACTATTCGGACATTATTCTTTGTTTATTTGTAAAGCATCTGTAGCCTAAACGTGGCTTATAAACACTCAATTATTGACACATTTTATTGTAATGGCGAAAGTTGAATAAAATAGAATAGAAACAATGTTAGTGCCATAATACATTTGTGTTATTTACCTCAAAAAAATACAATACATTAATAATATTAGTTAGTTGTTCAAACACAAATTTTAAGAAAGAATATCGTTTTGACAGTTTGATAAAAAGTTTATCTAATATTAATAATATCCTTTATCCTTTTTTTTACCAAAATCTTAGCTTATCAACGTTACCCGAAAGGACTTTATCATACCAGTGAATGAATTTTTGGAATTGTACTAGTAGATCCAGAGATTAGTTGACAAACAAACAAACATAGTCACGAACGTTACCCCTTTATTAATAGTATAGATATAGATAATTAAATAATAGATAATGGACAAATACCAATCAAAAATCAAAAGATATCATACAAAGTACTAAAAGACGTCGAAATCATTGATGCCTACATCCAACGAAGAATAGACAATAAATTAACATTTTCCTAACAAGCTCGACTTACCAAAGCGGAGCACGTATGTCCACTGATCCGGGACCGTGGGGTCCATGGGAACGCACGAAGGACCCCATAAATAATTGGAACCCCATAAAATGGTATTAAGCATTCATTATAGACAGCGCACTGTTCAATGCTCCGATAAGCGTTGTTGTTTCAAAAGAAAAAATAATTATAAAATGGCTTCCTATTTTCTTTTTTTTTATTAGTGGCTTGTGGTTTGCACATTAAGCCAGTGTCAAAGTTGTTGAAAATGATATTGTTTAATATTTTCTTTGTTTGAAATTAGAATAGAAAGGAATAGATTTATTTATTTAGGCAACAGATATTGAGACACCACTGGGTCCGCGTGGTGGTATACGGCCCGGTCTCCCTGTGGTGTTCCTATTCATAGGGAAGGCTCGTGCCTCAGCAGTGGGGACATACACTGAGCTGGTGATGATGAATGCGTAATGATAGAAATGGTAATATATGTTCTCCCAAACCTCTTGAGTATTAATCAGTAAAGATGTGAGATTTTACTAAGACCTCACTTTTTAGGTTACAGAAATTCGTGCTTAGATCAAATAAAAAATAGGTTAATGTTTTAATGAACTGTTACGTGATTTAATTTATACGTTTTGTATGGTCTATACAACCGTACAATTGCGTCACATCGGCAATTCAGCAATTTTTGTAATTTACTTAATTTTATTATAATATTAATTTAGTAGGTACTCATTCGATCGCCCCGATGTTCACTCGTATCAAAATATCATGCATAAAAAAATTCAGACTTTCATCAAGACTTCTTATCATTTCATCATTATCAAATTAAATATTGTACAGCAGCAGCTCGTACATGTTTAATGTTATGGAATGAATTTTATTATTGTGTTTGTCAACGTCCCTTGTGATGGGTATTGTCTTCATCACCACACACAAATGCGAGTTAGTGATCGATCATTCTCGGAGGAGCTCGCTGGCGCAATGGTTACGCGCCCGGTCTGCAATTGGTAAGGTTAAGCAATTTTCACAAAAGCCGGTCATCGGATGGGTGACCAAAGGTTTATCATCTCAAGCTCCTCCGTGCTTCGGACGGCACGTAAAGCCGTTGGTCCCGGCTGCACCAACCCACACTGGGCCCGCGTGGTGGTTGACGGCCCGTTCTCCCTATCCATCCACTGGGAAGGCTCGTGCACCAGCAGTGGGGACGTATATGAGCTGGCGATGTGATCGATCACAATCCTGGGCTGTGCATCGTAAAATCCGAAACATTATTGTGCCAAATGCATTAATAAAGATTTTCTGCTTTTAAAACTAACTCTTGCAACAGCGACATTGTATTCCAGAGATACGACGCCAAATGAAATCGAAACGAAATCATGTCATGTTGTATTACATTGGAAAAAATTCGACGAACTGCTAGCAAAAACACGACACGCGACCACGGAGCGCTGGGGGGCGAAGTCTTCGCCTCAAACTGCATGGAACCATCATGGCTGCAATCCGTTTAGTTGACGTCCAGCAACAACCAACAGCCGTCTCGGTAGCTGGCGTTTATTCTATTTTTAAACGTCTACAATTGTTTGTAAGCAGTCTGATTTGAACATTTAGGCTATATATTAAATCTGGCTTTTAGGACACTACTATAGATGTTTTTATAAGGTTGGGACATTATATTATGTAAATATGACTTTCGTAATTGCTGTTATCATAATGCATCGTATCGTTCGTAGTGCTAGGCCTATTATAGAGCGCCAAGACAAGTGGCATAACGCTCTAGTAGAATAGAATGATAAACGTATGGGATGGACATGAGCCAAACTAACGTTGGGGAGCTTGATAGCGCAGTGGTTAACGCGACCGTTCTGTGATTGCGAAGGTTAATCAACTTTCGCAAAGGCCGGTCATTGGATGGGTAACCAAAAATGTGCCATTTCGAGCTCTTTTGTGCTACGGAAGGCACGTTAAGTCGTTGGTCCCGGCTGCATTACCAGTCGTTAGCAACCATCAATCCGCGTGGTGGTTCAAGGGCTATTCTCTCTCTATCCATAAGGAAGGTTTGTGCCCTAACAATGGTGATAGTAATGAAGCATCAAACGTCATTTATACGTATTGTTGGCTGTCATTTCAATCCCAAACCATAATCATTCTGTTTTCCATTTCAATCCTTTTAGTGTTTTTGACACTTGTCTAATAAGTCCAGGCACTGTTTTGTTTCCGTATTGTAATCGCTCAACATGAAGTTTGTAGCTACGACCCCCGATAGACGATAGATTCAATGTTAATACGGTGATAAGATGGAGGCAACTCGTGTGGAGCGCAGCGGTTTGCGATCGTGCATGTTAAGCTACTTTCCCAATGGCGGGTCACCGGATGGGTGATCGAATTGAAAGGTCCTTCGTGATTTGGAAGACACGTTGAGTTCATTCCTGTTGCTGTCTACGTTGGGCTAGTGTGGATCATTGTAAAGTCAAATTCCTTAGTCAGTTTATGCCATCACAGGCACTTTAGCCCTCAAAAACTATGAAAGTAAACCACTGAATATATCACCAGTTCGGAGTTTGAGAAAGAAAAAGTTAATGACCTTTTGCTTAATTATTTATAGAGTATTTATTTTTGCTGGCAACTTTATTTTTACTCAATTTTCATTTCAATCAGTCAGCATATAATTTTAAAATCAATTTTAATTTGACTTCATTAATTTGACTTTTCAAAATGCAAAAAATTTCAATCAGTAAATTAATTTTCTTTGTTTCGACTTTCTTTCTAATAACAAGTTCTTCTATATGAAAAGCAAAGGGACATTCATCCCATACAGCCAAACTTTAAAGTAAAATAGTAATACTGCCGTCATTAAGGAAAAAGGGCACAACTAACATTTTTTTTTAATTTGAGTTAAATACATATTTGGAGTCAGGAGAAAAAGGCCTATCTTTTCACACCAGTTTTTCTCCTGATTTGAAAAATGTTAGATGTGCCTTTTTTAATTATGACGGCAGAATAGTTTTCTTTTTTAATATCTCTTTTTACACAGGCAAACAGATATATACTTACCGTACAGCCACTAAAGATTTTATTTTCAAAACTTAAAACGGATTGTATGATACAAAGCCGAGGTCTTGTCTTCGGATTTCGCTCGCTTTTGCATGATGATGATTGATGGATGAACATCCCACTCGCTTGAGTTTCAGTAAGTACAATACAGACGCCTGTACATCAACCTACCTAATCAAAACTGCCAAATTTTTAGAATTATTTTATTATTACAAGTGTAGGTAGGTTATAATTTTATTCTAGTATGTTTTCATAGTTTCACCTCTGATCTTAAAGTTAATTAGCTTTCTCCATCCGACTGGTTGTCTGGAAGAAATGGCTTGAAAGCGATAAGACCGCCAAATTGTAACTTTGTAATATTATTATTGTTTTTCTTTTGTTCGTGTTTATGTTTTATAGTGTTGCAATAAAAGTATTATCTATCTAATAATAAAATAATTCTATGTAATAATTTAATTATAATAAAAAAGAAAATAGGTATGTAGGTATGTATTTCTTTACTGCCAGAGTGAAAACCTCGCAAATAAAACTATAGAGACATAACACTATTCACTTACAAGAATGATTATTTCAGTAGGTACTTACACCTTCTAATTTTGAAATAAATTTTATTTTATTCTGTTTCTTTTTCGTTAAATTTTTCCAAAACGTTCTAAACGCCACAAGATCTACTATCAAATAATGGTACTTATAATCAACATGGTGGAGTCGTAGTTTGACTGCACACTTATCTAGTGATTCAACGTTTCGCATGCAAGGTCTCACGCTCATTCGTGTCGGATACATAAACTATGCAAATATAGGTTTTTTCTTATTCCTTACGGGTAAGCATAATTGGCCTTCCTCTCACCTGATGTTGAGTGATGATAAGGTCGAAGGTGAGAGCGCACTTCACCCGGGATCCTCAACTACTGAGACACTGTCTATCTTATCTCTAGCTGTCGGAACACAACAATGCTACAAACATTGATGCTATTGACAATGATGTTGACGACATATTTATATACGATAGTGGTAGGTAGATAATCAGAAAATTAATTTTATTTCATTTTATTATATTTTAATATATTTTAATATATTTCAAAATTCATGAAAGAATTTCTTAGCTAGGTAGGTACTCAATTGTCAGAGAACATTTGAGTTGCCAGTAATGAAAAAAGTAAAATATGTTGCTATAATAATGTAAAATTAATATCAAATGGTAGAAAATAAGAAACAACTTAGCAAACGTGAGATATCGTAATCTAAATGAAATAGGCAAAGTTGGGCTTAGTTGGCTAAGTTGCAACATTATACGGTACTTAGTTGTTCTTAAACCAGACACAATAGAAATTCAATCGTTCTATGGCACTGTTATTACATTGGGCGTCCAAGTATCTACAGATTTCACCGATTTAAACAAAATCTATTTTTTCTATCTAACTTTGCTAACAAAAAACTTGGCTACCTACATAAGTAACCGGCGAAGACGAAGCTATATATAGCGCAGGGTTTTTTAAATGTTTTGAAGTCACAGACCACTTTCACAATAGAACCAATTCCGCGGACCACGGTCAAAGATTATTTTACGAAAAGAAAACACGCCTTAAATCACTTTTATTGGTAGTTTCACTTACTACTAAGTTAATGAGTAGGATGCTGCTTGTGAAGTGCGTGACGACCAAGGTATACTACTTATTGATTGAACCATCGATAGTACCTATAGTTATTTTCGATATAATCGATACTATCAATGTCAATTATACAGGCAAATATTCAAGAAAAATCAAGTTGCTGTTTTTTTACTATTGTATATTCTCTTAAAATGAATGTAAAGAAATCATTAGAAGTTTTTTATCTGACTGTACAAAGCAGCTATTTTTATTGGTGTCCGAATCGTCAGTGAAAAAAATAATAAAATTAAAAAGTGTCAATTCGGACACTGTGTCCGAATATAATGTGTCCGAAACGTCAGCGAGCCATGCATTCGTGGCTTAGCCAAGAAATGCTGAGTTTACAGCACAATTTAGATAGATAGGTAGATAATACTTTTATTGCAACACTATAAAACATAAACACGAACAAAAGAAAAACAATAATAATTAATTAAATTAATTTAATGGGGTCCGTGGACCCACTTTAAGAGACCATAGCGCGATGCAGGAAGAAATCAATTAAGGCCATCTAGTTTGTAAAATGAGAACTAAAATTGACAATTATACAAACCGATACAAACCAATTATAAAACCAGAGTGAGGAACCTCCTGACAATACGTGCCGTGTCAAAGAGTACTGCCTTTTGCATCTGACCCTTGACCCAACCTCAGCAAGAGCCTCTCTAGATGTTGATCGAGGCTCTTGGCTAAAAGACCGTTTGCCGAAACGACTATCGGTACAATAATGGATGAATCCACATCCCACATGGCGGTAACCTCGTGAGCCAAGTCAAGGTACTTACTGAGCTTGTCCTTCTCGGCTTATTATTATTATTATTACATATCTACTACCCTACTTTTGATGATTAAAGGAATACAGTGTCGATCACTGGCCCCTATTGATCACCAGTGCCACTATGTTAGTTCAAAGCTTAATTTAATCAACACATAATTTATAAAATATTTTTTTAAATTAATTCATGACCACGTACACTAGTCCTTCAGTCGAAAACTTAATTTATACGTTTCTCAAAATTAAACTCTGTATAGGATGATGATGAATGATAATAGAAATGAGAAGTGAGGAATGATATACCTCCCAACCCCTCGAGTATCTCAGTAAAGATGTGGGGCTTTACTAAGTCCTCACGTGGACTTCTTGAGAGAATTTGAAAAGTGCCGTTGTTGCACTGTTTTGCTTAATTTGCCAACACTCATGCACACTCACGAACACTTAATGGTTAATAATCCACCATTATTTCACATTAATATTCGACATAACACAAATTTTAGAAAATAAAACAAAACCGCAGACATGACTTCACTTTCCCGCCAAGAACTTCTACTACTCCATAATTTATAAAATAAAATAGGTGTTACAAGAAAACTGTATCATTAACATAACAAATATTGAGTTATTCAATATTAATTAAAAAAATTGAGCATAATAATTATTAATAAAAATTTACACCAATTAGTTGGCTTAAAGACAATTATTAAAGACACGAGTTATCAACGCGGAGAAGAAATAGAAAAAGAAACTAAAACAAAAAAAAAGCAAAAAGACACGAAAAAACAAAACGATTTGAGTTTTGACCTTTGGCGGCGCCGGCGTTCGTCGAGTAAGAACGAGACAGCTATATCTATTACCGACACGTTCGAGCGAGACAGAAGATGGGAGTAATTAACACAAAGCCGTTGCCGAAAGGATAGTGTTGTTTTTTTTCTGATTTTTATTTATTGTTTTTGGTAACAATTCCTCGCCCCATTCAATTTTAATGTCTAACCATTTCTCGAGTTTGTTCTGTGAGAAGTTCGTGTTCTAAATCATTGCTTTTCTGTCCTCTTACTTGCGATAATGAGCCTTAATAGAACTAAACAAGGCATAAATTGAAACTGAGAATCAGCGCTTGATAGGTTTCAAACGCGTTTTAAGTTTTTTAAGTTTACCAAAGAAGGTCGCATTAGAAATTATGTAAACACGAATGACCTTAGAGCATTAATAAGCGAATGACTGACACAAAACAGTATTGTCATGTTGGGGATAATATATCAAACTCCTTGGTTTTTTTTTTTTTTCCTTTCGGGATTTGACGTACTACTATTGAAGATGGAGGCGAACCGCACCTGGAATCCTCCAATTAATCAGACACTTTTTAAGTCCGCCTGGCTAGCTACTTAGTATTTCATATTGGTAATTGAGTAAAATTATAATAAAATTGTAATAGGTTATATTATATTCTCGCTATTAATGGAACCCGGGACATCTGTCAGAGACCATTTTAGCCTAACTATTAGACTACAGAAGCGGTTGATCGTCCATAGTCATGTCTCTGTATTTCTAACAAATTCTAACAAATTTCAAAAGACAAAATCAAACCACCTAGACTAGACAGACACTATTGTGAATGCTTTAAATATTTTAAGTAATCGACGCGATGCAAACATTTCAACTTATTTTTTTTTTAAATGCATCGATACAAATACAAAATGTCGCACGAATTCTATGGCGGCATCGACTGATGCATCATTGGTTCAATTGACCGTGTCCGAGCTAAATTGTTTTAAAGAAAACCCACAGAGTATGACCTGTGGTGACCTCGTGGGAGTGGAAGCGATACTGGAGGGGTGGAGACGATTCGAAATTTGAAATACTTAGACGGGATAAGTGAACTGGCTGGAGATAAGAGAAAGAAAAAAGTAAACTCATATATGTGACATTGTAAAGAAGTTTCTGTTAAACAAAATATATGCGGGACTTCTTGGAGGGAAAATTATGTGTTCTAATTTTCAAAATTTCAAAAATAGAAGAAATCAGAGAACTAATGTCTTCTGAGCTGAGTTCTTGTTGGGAAAGAAATAAATAGTCATTAAAGCAGCTTTGTTTTTAAATTCTATAATTTGTCTGTTAACGAGTTTTAATGTGAAATAAAATCTAAGTATGTTAAAACCCTCTAATAGCAAATGAAACAACACAGTGAATAATAATATTTACTTTTAAAATTCTATTAAGAATTCCGGCGTGAGGTGTCAGTAAAGACATCCATCATTCATCATCTATCAAATAAAATTAAATAATCATTAATGTTATTGAAGAAATAGAAACCAAGCCAAAAAAAATCATTATTTAAAAAAAATTGCTGCGAAAAAAAATAAGTACTACTTGCCATAGAGTTCAATGACGACGATGTTCTTATTTTAAAATCCTAATGGATCTCATTTTTCAATTTTATAAAATCCGGACTGTGATTTGGATACTGCGTGAATTAACGATAAATATTTTCACTTTTACAAAAAAAACCACCTACCTATTTATGGAATGACTCAAAGATTAGCAAAGGGATACAAAAATTGTTTTAGGAACTTTTAAAGCCACTATATTTGAAGTCCACCTACGGATTTGTCTATGCTTTACTATGTATGGGTGCGCTTTTTTTTACGCACGATTGGGCGTAGGTATGCGTCGACACAGCCTATAAATTTCAATATAACTCCATTACGACATAGAAAGTTGTGCAATGGCCAATTAAAAACCCCTCATTTTGGTGTTTCTATAGGCTTCGAGTTGCGTTTTGTTTTTCTTAATGTCAGAGGAAAAGAATTAAACTTTCCAAGATTGTTGTTACAAAACACATATAGTTAATAATATTGTACGTATTTTTATTACGTAGGTAATAATAAAACATAAGATGATGATAATAAGTATTAAAATTTTAAAATGTAGCTGTGTTTTAATCATCATCTCATCATCTCAGCCAAAAGACGTCCACTGTTGGACAAAGGCCTCCCCCAAGGATCTCCACAACGATCGGTGCGCTGAGCTGCTGGCATCCAGCGGCTTCTCGCGACCTTCACCAGATCGTCGGTCCAACTTGTTGGAGGCCCACTCTGCGCCTTCCGGTACGCGGTCTCCACTCGAGAACTGTTCCTCCCCGGCGGCCATCAGTTCTATGAGCAATGTGCCCTGCCCACTGCCATTTGAGCTTAGCAACTCTTTTGACAATGTCGGTAACCTTTGTTCTTCTGCGGATCTCCTCATTTCTGATTTGATCACGCATAAACCACGAGCCCTCTCCATTGCTCTTTGAGTGACCTAAGCCTTCTTAGTGAGCGACCACGTTTCAGTCCCGTATGTCATCATTTACTTACGAAGTTAAATTTTAAAATACGATGATGATGATATTGATCAATTAAAAAACAAGGGACCGCAGACCTGAGTATATGGTTTTAATTTCAACTTGATACCTCCACGCGTTCCCGAAAGGGTCTTGACAGACAGACAGACAGACAGACAGACGGACAGACGGACAAAGTGAACCTATAAGGGTTCCGTTTTTTCCTTTTGAGGTACGGAACCCTAAAAACCAAAGATAGTATTTGGCACAGATCGCTCACAGCGTCTAAATTAGCTGCGATCAAGTTAAAAGTCCAGGTCGTGTAATGTTTGGTTACCCATCCGTAACCCTTCTAATTCTAAGGTAGCATAACATTTACGATCGTTGCAAAAAAAACCCATGACCGCGCCGCCACTGACCTACTCCATGACACACATACCATAGACAATACCATAAATCACGAAAAGAATGGAACATAATCAAGATGTCAACGCCATACTCCTGTCTAAACACACAACGATTGAATCAGCAACTGTTCAAACATAGTCTTTATTACGTAAGGAATATGGTCTTAAAGTAAGATACGTGTAACATGCGATCGACTGTATTAAGCTCATGCATCGTTGAACGTAACTTTATGTTTCAATATTATTGTCATTACATTCAATCATGAAGAACGGTACACAAAATGTATACAATAATATATTGATCTCAATTCAAAGCAATATCCATACATACACTTAGTACACTCGCCTGCACACTTTATATAAGGAATATGGTAGAACATTTATTGAAAATTTTTTACAATAATGGTTCTGTCTTATAAAAATTGCTGTGGTTACTTTATCTTAATAGGGGAATAGTCCTTGAGTGGCGACCGCGTACCGGAAAGCGCAGTGTGAGCAGGCCTCCAACAAGGTGGACCGACGATCTGGTAAAGGTCGCGGGAAGCCGCTGGATGCGAGCAGCACAAAACCGGTCGTTGTGGAGATCCTTGAGGGAGGCCTTTGTCCAGCAGTGGACGTCTTTTGGCTGAGATGATGATGATAATGATGTTGACTTTATCTTTGTTGTAAATTATGATATTGATTATTTATTGATAAGCCTATTATGTCCTCACTGCTGGGGCATGGGCCTCTCCTATGATAGAATAAACTACAGCAATAGCAGACCGAATGGGTTCTCGTGAATGTTGAGGGTTGTAGAGGTTAAGTGTAACCAGTAGGATGATTGACATGGTATGATGTACTTATTTACTCCATGATCATTATAATAAGAAGACCCTTTAATGTTAATACATAACTATTTATGTAGACAATAATGCTTAGTCGACAACGTTGGCCAATGTTGCCATAGACACTTAACTAAGTCGCAGTGCAAGTCTATTAGTCTATTACACTCCCCGGGTGACAGAACGAAAAGTGTTACGAACGCTGTTGAATAAACATATTATAATAATAAAAATTTTTTTTTACTTTATCATAACAACAATAAAAAAATATTTACTATTGACTGATTTCATCGATCAAACTCCTTCTAATTGATGTATCCATTTGATGTCAAACACAATCTCCTTTGTTGCAGGCTGACACAGCGGCGAACATACAAGCGGTGCCGGAAAACCTCAAAATTACTCGAATCCAATCCCCGGGCGGCAAACCTAACACACTGAGTTTCTCAGATCCTTTTGGGCCTCCCCAGTCCTCGGACGGGGGGGGCCCGTCGACCCCACAGCCCGCAATGACCACCCAGGAGGCGTTGGAGCACCAACACCACCATTTGGGAGGGTCGCAAACGCCGCATGACATATCCAACTCTGCAAACTCCACTCCGACAAATGTATCCTCGAAATCCGCCTTTATAGAGTTACAACAACACGGTTATGGTCCGTTTAAGGGGGGATATCAGCATCCTCACCATTTTGGGAGCCCTGGGGGGCAGCAGAACCCCCATGAGGCGTCAGGGTTCCCCAGTCCGAGGTCGTTAGGGTATCCTTTCCCTCCTATGCACCAAAATACGTATGGCTACCATTTAGGATCGTACGCGCCGCAGTGCGCGAGTCCGCCGAAAGATGGTGAGTACTTTATTTACTGTTAATAATAATAGATTTGAAATTATTAACTATATTATCATTCATACAAACTACAATACAAAAAAAACTGTTTAAAAAAAATAACTATTGTTAGTAACCTCTTTTATTGTAGGGAAGGTTTTGTTCAAATAAGTTTAAAACGGTAAACTTTTTAGTGTCGTGTGTCGCAAACTAAAGGACGACACTTAGGCATAGAATTTAAAAAAAAACATGAAGTTAAGTAGAATGAATAGCCGTCAACAACTTCACACCAACCACCTTCAACGTATATTTAAGTAAGCGAACATTCCACAAGATAATTAGGAATTAATACATACTTACTATTTTACAAACAACGAAAAAATAAAAAAAAATGTTACACCAATTTTTCAATTTATGCCGTCCATTCAAAGTAATAATTTCGATATCACCAATTCAATATCCAATTTGCTTACGAAATGACACAATACTTTTTTTACCCACTTATTTTTTCATAACTACCCCAAAATTATGGTGGAAGTGTCATGATCGGACCTTATTACGAATTATCGAACCATCTCATTACGGGCGCGTGAATTCATCGTTAAACTTTTGTCTATGGTGAAAAGGGAAAACTTATTTTTTAATATTTCAGCTATGGAAACTCCTTTGTGTGAATCCTTAAACTTTTTCGTTTACATTGAATAATTGAAAAAAGAAAAAAGTTATTCGGTGGTTCTTATTCGTTTTGCGTGAAGTGAACTTTACTTTTCAGAATCAATTATTTAATAACCTATGGTGCCTTATTATTTTGCTATAATTACCAAGAATTTTAAAGCTTCGGCAATAAAAAATGCAAAGAAAGCATAGCCCAATCGTTCAAAAAGAAACATAATATTTATAAGTACAAAAATGTTATACAACATTTGTACACAATATTCAAGCCGATTGAATCTAAATTCAAATGTCCTAGCTAAATCACAAACAGCAAAATGTCGCCCAGATATTCCGTATCGTCAAATAATTGCCCGTACAAAATGGAATTCACGTAAACGCTGTATTGTGTAAAAGCACCTCTAATCGACGTCAAAACACTGTCAGCCGACTACAGACTGCTCTTTAATATTTAACTCTGTCCCCCCTTGCCACTACAATTTAGTGGTACAGTGAATTTTTTAACACGCCAACCGGCGTTTGACACATTAAACTTTTACAAGTTGACGTCGATACCGTGAAACGGAACGCTTCGGATTCCAAATTCGAATGACTATCGGCAAAAGGAGTTCGAATATTAGATGCGTCGTACTTGTACTTGCATGGTAGTATGCAATTACCTGTATGCAGTTTGAATTTGGAATGCAACTGTTTTTAATGATTATGATTATGACAGACAACAGTGTGTTTTGTTTAGGCTTAAGTTTGAATTTAGAATGCTTTGAAGTATACAGTCCGTGTTAAATTCATTCGTGATCCTTTGTCTTTGATTTGATAATAGAAGAGCGTCACTTCACTCATTTATTTTTGAAGCGTCAAGTAATCATTTCTCTCCTTCTTTATTTCTTTACAAGATTGACATGATATGGCGTTTCGAAATCTTTGCAAGGCCACAGAATAATACCTACAATTAAATCATAAATATTTGTTGTATTTTTTGTTTTAATTAATACTCATACCTAAATTCGTATAGAGCATTTCATTCGAAAGTCTAAATAATACTGAAACAACAACGCTACGAAGCAGTAAAAGGGTAATAAAACGCAAATATGTGCACGCATGACAGCATAACCATATAACCAAACATTGTATTTGTTAAGCAATGCTCACAAGATCCATTTTGATTCATGACACCCGAATGTGGCCTACAAATCCAACGCGTTACACGCTACAGTAAAAAAAAATCATTGTATGTAACTTTTTTAGCGCGCCAAAAAGTAGCCGAGTACAAAGGAAATTGAACGTTAAAATTAACGGTTTCCGACACCGTTTTTCCTGGACAGACGGGCGGACGCGCAAGGTCGATATTCCGTTGCAACGTTTCCCAAATGTTTCTCGATTTCACGACTTTCCCTATACGTATACACTGTGGAAGGTCAGTGAGTTTTTCATGTGTGTGGCGTGTTCGGTTCACAAATGATCTTTTTCGTAATTCTTTGACGAACGCTTAAAGCGTTGCACCACGTTTTGTTGACCAGCGATTCTTTAGTGGAGGCCAAAAATGTAGCACCATGTTTCGGTAGCCATAGACAAGACAAGCAAGAAGAGAAGTATTGTTTATTCCTTACGGGTTAGCATTAATTGGTTTTCATCTCACCTGATCATAAGTAATGATAAGACCAAAATGGAATTCAAAAATTCAAAATCATTTACAATTAGCTCTTATAAACGTCATTATGCCATCGGTTCATAAGTTTACTCTGGGCGGGAGATCTTGTACTGAGAAGAACCGGCAAGAAACTCAGCAAGTGTCAAGTTCATTTCTCCCTTACCTACAGCGTCACAAATATTGGAAAATGCCCTATCATAAAAGGACACTTTCCATCACAAATAAAAACACAACATATAAAGGACAATCACACATGTTAAAAAAAACAAAAGAGAAAATGAAATACCTAATATCTAAGTTTGCAAATTTGGATTGGGAACGCACTAACCCTGAATCCTCAATAAGTTCAATAACTGAGGCACTGACTTTCTTATCTCTAACTGTCAGAACACAACAATGCTACCAACAAATTCCCTTCCTGACAAAACTCCTTAACTTTTAGAGACTTCGACTCCACATTTAATATAAACAAAATAAGTAGCCCCGAGGTGGAATAGGTAACATCGGTGATGGGTTCCTAACCGATCGCCTGACGTAAGAGCATCTTGGAACCCTTGTCCCGTAGATACTTGGACGCCCAATGTAACCACAGTGCCATAGAACAATTGAATTTCTATTGTAGACACAATAGAAACCACCACCAGACGGAACCAGACGGTTTAAGAACAAAGTCGGCTCTTATGGCATGGACGGGAAGTTAGGCAGCTGGTACACACGACGGCAGATCAACCTACCCAAAACTGTCAAATTTTTACAATAAATTTTGAACTTTATCGTTTGGTTATAAGGATCAATATTCATTGGAGAAATTTGACAGGTTTGGGTAGGTTGTTTGTAGGGTTTTATAAACTATGAATTTAAATTCATAAATCATCAATCACAATAGTAAGGACTTGAAAAACACAATTAAAAAATGTAATATTTACGCTGATATCCGTCAAACTTAACAAAAATAAGAAGTTTTTTTAGATTTGGGTGCATAAGGATAAAAATAATATAAGCGCGAGTAGTGTTTGTTTTATAGAGTCAGTCATACACATTATGATATAGTTATATCAGTATGTTTTAAGAGAAAACATGATTGTGAACTTACAATAAAAACCTTTACAATGAAGTCGTCAGAGGCAATTGATCAATAACTGTTTCTTTTAAACAAGCTAATGTAGAGCTGTTTTCTACTGCAAGCTATGAAAAATTAAAACATAAAGTAAAACTTAAAAAATAATATTTAAAATTTGCATCAAAATTAAAGTTTCTTCGCTCCGCATAAATATTATTTACTATGTTGTGAAACTCTGTTAATGGCTAACGCACAAAAGCTGTAGGTAGTAGTAGGTGTAGAGCTTCGTAATTAAAAAAGTTTTAAAAATTTGTTTTTGTCCTATACAAATTGTTTTAAACTTTACTCAATTATTAATTGAACATTTTTAACTGTACCACGTTCGTGCAGAATAAATAATATAAAAATGAGAAATGTTTGTTTTTCATTTTGAAAAATGACATCAAGTCATCATCTGATGTTGAGATATAGACGATATTATAGCTAGCTATACGTCACTGTCTTTACATCACTAGGTCGCTATGTAAAAAGCGGAGTTTGCGTGACTGTTCACTTGCAATACAGAGCCAAGGTAACTTGCGACTTGGTTGGCAATTTGAACTCTATTGTGACAGCCATAAGGCTGTATGTTCAAAGGGTTTGCGCAACGCGACACGACCTTTTAGTGTTAAAGGTCAGCTATAATCGACACAATATGTCTTTATTTCTCTTGAGAAGTGTGAAAATTCTGTTTTTTTTTTCGAATATTTATGGATTTAAAAAGTTTTTTTTGTTATTGTAGAAAATTACGAAGTATGAATCTTAAATATACGCAGATTACCTAAATATATACAGGCTTTAAATCGATATTAAAAGAGTTAGTAAAAATGTGTCTGTCAGTTCATCTTATGTGACTAAACTATGTAAATTAAATGATATTTCATAAAAAAGATAGCTTAAGGTCTGTTAATTAATAAAGGATTATATATGTTTTATTTAAACAAAACCGTTGCCTGAACTTTGATTCACAATAAATGAAAAACATTTTTAACTGATATGTTCACTGTCATTTATTCCTACTGACAAATGACTGTCGTTAAATTGGATCAAACCAAGCCAACATCGATAAATTTTCATCTCATGCAACTTTGCACCATTACAAACTGAACTCCTACACTCAATTCTAAAGTACAACAAAACGGACGCTTTAAACTTCACTCTAAACTGGTCAGTGATCGACTTACCTATGCGTAAGTCTTATGAGAGGGTAGTAAGGCCGATTTTGCTTTGCGCCAGTGCTAGAACATGACTAGTAATAAATCTTCTGCTAGGCTAACTAGGGGTGACTAGTTTCAACAGCCGTCGTAATACAAAACGTTAATTTTATAATTAGAGCCTCTATTTGATCTATGGTGGTAATGGAGATGCGACTCAATTTTCAAATTTAGAACTCGCTGGGGGACATTTTGTTGTTGTTTTGTTTCGTTTGTGCATTTAGCATTTATAATACCATGGTTTATAATGTTGCCATAGACAAACGAATCTGTTTTGATTTGTAGTGACAGCTATTTCTTTTGGCAAAGTATTGGTTTATTGTTTTTTATTTCCTTTCAAAATATAATAGAAACTTGACTTGTCTAACAATAATGTTGGCATTGCATTACCGAATGATAATCAATGCGCAAGTACGAAGGAAAATCGTCCAGTATCATAGTCAAAATAAGCACCAGAAAGAAAAATAAAACACTAGAATACAGATCTTCATTCCATATTTATATCTTAGTACTAATAATACATTTAACAATTTCTTTATGTCTAACTTAATGTAGCGTAAGAATCTACAGAAGTTTTAAACGTAAGTACTAAAAAAGTTGTTCGCAAACAAAATTAGATACCAAGCCATATATCTAGTCAACGAGAACGAATTAAAGGCCGTTTTTAATTGCAATATTTTAATAATGTATAATTTTTATATTAAAACGTTATAATTTTCTTGTTACATTGAAAAGGGGGTTTGATAAATCATCATTAGGGTGGAAACGCCCCATAGCTGGGCTATGAACTGCCCACAATGACGGTAATGTTGCGTCCGTTGGAGAGAGTTTGATGAGGTTCTCATAAGGCCCTTTAAGCGTTACTGGACTTTTTGGGGGGCGGCCATCAAAAAAATCAAAATTCAAAATCATATTTTATTCAGTTTAGGCTACAAATAGCTCTTACGAACAAAAAAAAAACAAAATAAAAAAATATCTAAGTTTGCAAAGATTACATCAGGTAGGTACCAATTTAAATTCACTTCACACACAGTAACTTAACGGTTCGTCGTTCTAGCTAGAATGGAATGGAATCGATAGATGGCATCACGGAAGCATGGAACAGCTCGAGATATTGTATTTCGGTCACCCATCCTTAGCATTAGATTTTGCAAAAGTAGCTTAACCTACACAAACGCGCAATCGACGAGCAACACAGTTAATTTTTTTTGATAAAAAACTTTTTTGCCTTTTTTCTTTTTTCTTTAGTCGAGCATCGAACGTGACAAGCCAACTGTCTCTAACGCCCCAAGCTAGGGCTCCTAATAACACGGTCCCAAGCAACAAACGTTTTTAATTGCTACTTTCAGTTTTTAACATTTTCTTAGTAAAGTTTAATGCCTTCGGGCGGCGGCACGTGTGGCGTTTCTATCACGAGGGTAAATGGATTAAGGTTTTTTTTTAAATGTAAAAATAGTATTTTCGTATAGCCATCACAGTACTCATAAACAAAGAAAAAGTTAATTAAAGATTAAGCTGTATGAGCTAGATTCCTTTGGTTTTCCTAAATAGAATTAAAATACTCATAGACAAAAACAGATAATAAAACAATAATTTGTCTAGTTGAAGCAAGTACAAACATAATTAATTACTTACATTTACATAATATTATATTAGTATTATTACCAATCTAAGTCGTATTTTATTGAAAAATAGCAATTCTGTATAAATATAAATAAATAAATAAATAATTTTTCCTACACTCACACCAATTATCTAGCCCAAGAAAAGCTTCGTCATGAAACTCGTTATATGGTTACTAGACAACGGATAAACATACTTAAAATACTTAAATACATACTTATTATACATAGAAAACACCCAGACCCGAGACAATTTAGAAAAACAATAGTTTCTAAATTGGCCCGACCGGGGATAGAACCCGGGACCTCAGAGATGGCGACACCATGAAAACCGGTGTACAAACCACTCGACCAAGGAGGTCGTCAAAAAATAGCTTTAGTTAAACTTAAACTTCGTGTTAAACATTGTTACATAGAAAGTTTGTGCTAATTAGGTACTGTTTTCAAACCAAACTTTTTACTGCGTTTGATTCTAACTAATAATGTAATGACAAAGGTATTTCTTAACCAGCTAACTAAAGACCACACAGCTTATCAATACGTTAAATCCGCCATTACTGAGCCTTAGCAGAATTATAGCAAACATAACTCATTCTATTGCCAATTAAAAATGTAAGTTCCTCTCAAGTGACGGGCAGATGGTAGTTATTGCAATAATGAGGTTGTAACTTTTTTTTGATTTAAAAAATATGCGAATGGCGTACACCTGTCTTAAAGAAAAGAGGTTATAACTGCTGCACTAACAAATAACATGACAAATATTTAGTAATTAGGTTGCTGGGACATTATAGAAATTATGTGACTATTTTGCCGCCAAAGACTAAAGTGTTAGTGAAGGTGGTTTAATTGATTCCTTACACTGTCCTTTCGATGCTTAGAAATTCCTTTTTTTCTACTTAAAGCGCTTTTTTCTATGATGTCTTAAAACTTTTCTTAGTTGTATTTTAAACCAGTAATTCGACTTTGTTGTTAATTGGTTAGACTACAGGTCTCAGAATTAAAAAGTTCCAGGTTCGATTTCCAAACGGGAGAAACATAAATGTACTTTTGTTTTGTAGTGCTTATAACAGAACCAATTATCTAGCTCAATCAGTCAGTCAGTCTACAAGGACAAAATATGTAGTACCGAAAGTCACCAATTATTACGGAGAGCATATGAGGCGATGGATTGTTCCAACAATATATAATGAGCTACCACCGGAACTACTTAGAGATGTCATCTCCAAAAACAACCTTAAATGTATTTAAAAAAAACATTATTTTTCACTGTGCCCATGACATTGTAAAGTTGCATAAATTGTGTAGGTACCCTCGTAAAGTAGTGTAGTGTGTATTATGTAAGTATTGAGTAGCCTTATTATAAAACTATTGTTTCCTTTTATGTTATAGTTAGGTAAAATATAGTAACATAACACAGATACTTAGATATAATTAGAAGTTAAGTAAAAGTTTATATGTAAAATAGATTAAAAACCAAGATGAGAACTACTGCCGACAAACTGTTATGCAGTTTGGCAGATAATAATTTTGTAGCAAACATTTATATTTTTCTTGAAAATAAATTTAAAAAAAAAAGCTACCGCCATATTATTTAAATATGTCGCTGCTAATCAATGTTGGTAGTAGTATAGTTATGGCTGACAGAGATAAGATAGCCAGTGCCTCGGTAGTTGAGGATTCCGGATGAAGTGCGCTTCCACCTTCGGTTGTATCATCACTTACCAGCGAGATAAAGGACCAAAGCTTTCCTGTTGTTCAAACAAATGTTAAGAAAGATGCTAAGTAGAAATGGAGTCCAGACGTAAGGACAACTGGTGCAGCGAGAAAACAACGCAGCATCAGTCACCCTCACCCTGCCGGCCCACAAGGTGCCTCTTCACGCCTCGTTTGAAGGACCCCATGTCATAGGAAGGAGGGAAAACGTGTGCTGGTGCTTATTTCTATACTAAGATTTACCTGCATCTTTCGTCCGCGTGGATTCGAGACTTTAAAGAAAAGAAACCTTATTAAAATATATCCTATGTTATCTGCAAGGAATGTAGCATTGTATCAGTGAAAGAATTTTTAGAATTGGATAAGTAGTTCCGGAGATTACCATCTTCAAACAAACAAACAAGGTCACAAACTTTTCCTCTTTATTAATAGTACACTCGTAACAGATGATCTACTTGAGTTAAAAGCAGAGTTCCGCAACTCCTTGCTTTACAACTCGTTGATACATACGGAACCAAAGAAATTATACCATCATCGCGCATAACGAATAATTTACAAGCAAACCTTGGAGGAATTTTAATCTTGATAACGTCGACGGTTTAAAGCGATTCAATTTGGGCGCTGCAACGTGTACTTCCCTTTAAAAAGTTTCAAGTTTAAGAATACCGTATCCATTAAACTGATATCTGCTTTGTGTTAGAAGCATTATCATCATCATTAGCCTATATTAGTTCACTGCTGGTCATATGCTTCTCAAGTGCACGCCACTGAGCACGATCTACCTACTCTCATCCAGCTCTTGCCACACCTTGCGGAGATCGTCACTCCACCTAGTCTGAAGGCGTCCTACACAACGTTGATGCTAGAAGCTTGGAAAGCGCAGTTTGGGCAGGCCTCCAACAAGGTAGACCGACGATCTGGTGAAGGTCGCGGGAAGCCGCTGTATGCGAGCAGCACAAAACCGGTCGTTATGGAGATCCTTGGGGGATGCGTTTGTCCAACAGTGGACGTCTTTTGGATGAGGTGATGAGGATGATGATAGTTTGGGATTATCTTTATCACCAGCCTTTCTTGACTCTACTGGGTATAGGCATCTTTGATTATGCCATTCACCATTGCCATTCGGTTTTGGGCTTCACTTGCGTGCCAAAAGCCTTCGTTCTGATGTCATTGGTCCATCTCGCTTTTTAAGATAATCTTGAGAAGAGTTTTAAAAATTATTTACGTAAGTACTTAAATCATACGATCCAGTGAGTGAGTATGAATAACACTCCGCAAAAACTTTTTAGTTTTAGATGTGGTTTTTAATTTGACATTTCAGATTAAAGTAAATCTATACTAATATTATAAAGCTGAAGAGTTTGTTTGTTTGTTTGTTTGTTTGTTTGAACGCGCTAATCTCAGGAACTACTGGTTCGAATTGAATAATTATTTTTGTGTTGGATAGTCCATTTATCGAGGAAGGCTTTAGGCTATATAACATCACGCTGCGACCAATAGGAGCGAAGCATCAGTGAAAAATGTTGCAAAAACGGGAAAAGAGCCTAAAAAATTAAAAATGCTGCCGAAAGTCACTATTCCACGCGGACGAAGTCGCGAGCACAGCTAGGTCTAAATATATTGTCTGTGGTTCATCTCAATCCGGTTAAAGAAATTACTTTTCCCTACACTATCTAAATTAATTTCTTTATTTTATAAATAACTTGTTAATCGAATCTCGTCTCATTAAAATCATATGTGAAAGTAATTAAAAGTTATAATTTGATTCCCATATCCCATAGAGACTATTCCTGGTTGAAGGAGGTTAGTACGCTGTTTTTTTTAAAGTGAGTTTCTTTCTTTTTACTTTAAAACGAAAGGGCCTTTTGCTTAAGACGAACGGTGCGGAGTAGACGAGCGATTTGAAAGCATTTTGAGGCTCAGTTTTAACAGATAATCAGAATTAAAAAAGTTATTAGTCTATATGGGTGCACCTGCTGGGCAAAAGTTACATCTTTGAAATGTCATCACTACAATTATTGATAGACATTGGCTTAATGACTAAGCTTGACAAACACGGGTATGTGATTACAAACACAGGCTATGCATCGAAAAACCTGGAACACATTTTGCTAGACACAGAAATGCAAAATAATATTGTGACTATAGACTCTTTTTTCCTTTAGTTGATGGCTTCGTGCGATTAGCACATTTAGCCAGTGTCAAAGTAATTATTCTTGTATAGATGATGATGAATGATAATAAAAATGAGCCCCCCAACCCCTTGAGTATCTCAGTAAAGATGTAGGGCTTTACTAAGTCCTCGAGCGGACTTCTTGAAAGAATTTGAAAAGTGAATTTGCACTGTTTTGTTTCATTTGCCAACACTTATGCGCACTTACGAACACTTAACGGTTAGTAATCCACCATTATTTCACATTAATATTCGACATTACACAAATTTTAGAAAATAAAATAAAACCATGACTCTTCACTTTCCCACCAAGAAGTCCGACTATGTACTACAAGATTATCTTGTTACATGTTATAATGTTACCACAATTATGTAACTATCGGAAAATTTAAAGTTTATAACCTTTGTACAAGTTTCTTTTTTAGAAACACCAAACAGTTCTAAATCTTGTCTATGATTCCAAAATTTCCGGCCCTGTTTCCCGTAAAAGGAGAAATTTACGCGCGCGTCTACTCGGACCACGTGGAGTTTTTTAAAAAAGGTTTTTTGTTGAAGGTGAAAAAGGGTTTTATTGTTTTTTAGCTGGCTGTTTTATCTTCAGTTTTTCGGTAGGCGGCGGCGTGGGCGGGGCGCGAGCGAAGCGGCTCTACTTTAGAATATATTTTAAGTTCAAACTTGTTCTTTTTTCGAAACATATTTTTTTACTTCCTTGAATAAAGTTTTTGGGCAAACCGATTTTATCTTATCGGTTCTAGGAAGAATAAGGATTCACTCTTCTCGCGAAAATACATTAAAAGTCTGTAATGGCTTACGAAAACTTTCATTTGTTATGCGACAACAATATTAATTGTTAATTACTTTAAAAGTAATAAAAGCAATTGGGAAATAAAATAAATCAATATCCGTGACATTAAAAAAATTAGTCACGTCATAAAATTCTTACCAATTAATCACTAATGAAAGCTTCAGTTAAACTATCGACAATTGAACGTAAACACAACACTACAATCGACATAGAGACAACACTACCGTGGGTGTGTCTACCTCGAGGCCCAGCATTGTTTTGTCTGTCTGTCTGACAGACGCCGACGTCAGCTTGTATGTGTATGTATGTTTGTATGAATGTATGTATAGCGAGCATGGGAAGCCTCTTGGGAATTAACTGAACAAAAGTCGTTTTGTTTAGGAGTTTCACTTGAATGCTCACTCTTGACCGTACGTTTTATACAAATAAGAATCGCGATTGCGATGGCGGTCTGTCGACGGTCACGTATTTTGATGATGATAGGAACAGTCTTATTCGCATTTCAATTGATAAAATCGATTGAATTAAAATAGCATAGTATCTAGTTCAAAAGATTTTAATAATTGATCTTTTACTTAATCATTATTTATTTATTGTTTTATTTTCTTACAATATTCTTAGGAATAATACAGTTGTTTATTTATTGAGTAATTACTAAACCTAAGGTATTGGGAAACTGGTGCTTGAGGTAGGTTTCGAAGAAACCTGTAACCTTCGGTCACCAGGGCTCCCCCATTTAGAATCAGTAAAAATAAACTACATTGGACGATCATGCGGGAATGAGCAGATCTAAATAATACTAAGAACAATATCTATAGCAGAATTCAGTGTGCGTAAAGAGTGTATTATTAAAAAATATAGCTCAAGTTGGTACCTTAGTGTATAAACTATGGTACTGCAGTGATCGAGACTGCTTGGAGGCGCGGACCTACTGGCAGCCGTCGCGTTCTGCATTTAAATATTATTTAAATTTTAGAATTATTATTATTGTAATTTCTTGAAAACATTCAAAATACAAAAGTAAACTCTCCAATTCTTTTCAATTCACGCCCCCATATAAGTAGCAATCATTCTGATTGTCATAGTACCGATCGACTGCGTTTGTATCGACTGACTAAATTGTCGCTCAGAAATAGTCAGACAAAATTTGTTAAACAGAATACAGTCAAACATTAGTTTATTCTACTGTTCGCCTGACAATAAATTATACGTAAATTATTATTACTTTTAGACTAATAATAATAATAATAAATACTCTTAAAATACCAAAATATTTGTTCCCTTTAGTGTTGCAAGCGTCCATGGGCCGCTTTACATCAGGCAGGCTGTATTTCTCGTTTGCCTGCTTATTAACATAAAAAAGTAAACTTATATTTTAACATTATCTCTAGACCAAGGAAGTATGTTGACAAGCGTCACTTTGTATATCTGTGCATTTTCTCTTTCAAGTACTTTTTTAATAATCACAAAAATAATTTGTCCAAAGTTACCGGTTATCCAAAGCGATAATTTTGAGTTCTCGTACACGGTAAAAAGGCTTACACGAGCTGACTAATGTCTTTGTAAGTTTGACAAACGAGCTCCACTTACATTTTGCATATCGCCGACACATCGTACAGTGCAGGAAGGTTTAGATTTCGCAATGTTACGTTCATAGTCTATGGTTGGCATGCAAGAATAACGCCTTTGCCTGTCTTTTTGAGAAATTAAGTTAAGTTAAGTTTTTTTTTATTGTTTTCTATTAGTTATCCGCATAACTTTAACTCATAGTTTTGAAAAATTGTAAATGGAGGTTGAAATGCTCCTAAATGTCATCTTTGAACATTAAACAAAAAAAGAGTCTCTATGATATTAATTAAAAAGTTACTTTGCACATTTATTGTTTTCAAGATTAAAAAGAACTAAAAATAACATAAAACCTCTTTTACGACATTAAAAATTCCATAAGAAATTTGAATATCGAACCATCTACACTTTCAAAACTCTGCAACCGCGTAAAAACAAACAAGAAGTATCGCAACTTAAAATGCGAACGTTCAGAAACCACCGCACCGCCAAAAAGCGGGTGTCGGCTCGCCGATCCGATGCAGCGATACGAAGCCAGTAATTACAAGTTACCACTGACTATTATCAAGTAGCGAGTGCCTTTCATATATTTCACAAAATGGATGGCGAGCCATCGTATGCCTTGAATATTTATATTGTGGATTTATTACGCCGTTTTGTGTGTGTTGATTTATGTGGAGGTGTGGTTTCCGAACGTACTTGCGATTTGAATTTGGAACTGTTACGTGGACACGATTGCTGCTGTGTAAATTCTTGATCTATGGTATTATGATCTAAACTAAAACTAAAAGGAGTTTGAAAAACTTTTCAAACTTTTTGTACTGGGAAAAAAAATAAGATATCTTTATTTATCCACCTCTGTGGTTCAGTGTTCCACCGGTCTCTCAGAGTAGGTTTAATTCTATTCGATTTAGTCAGCTATATGGTTTGGTCTAAGACCACCTAGTTAACTACTACCATTATATAGTCTATCGCTATAACAACAAAGATAGAAGGTTTTTCTTGTGTTCCGACAGTTACAGATAAGGTAGCCAGTTCCTCATTCGTTGGCCTTATGGTCACTTATTATCAGATAAGATATGAGAACCAAGCGATTCCTTAATGGATGAAAACACCACATGGAAAACAAGCCGTAAACTCCCCACGCGGGCCCAGTACGTGGTGGTTGTTAACGACTGCTAATGCAGCCGGTACCAATGGCTTTACATGCCTTCCGAAGCACGGAGGAGCTGGAAGTGTTAAGATCATTAGCAATCACAGATTGAACTTATTCTAATAACTCTACAATAAATATGCTAAAGAACTTAACATAACCTAACAATTTCCAGAAAAATGCGGCCTCTCCGACGACCCAGGTCTCCGAGTGAACGGCAAGGGCAAGAAGATGAGGAAGCCTCGCACGATATACTCCAGTCTCCAGCTGCAGCAGCTCAACAGGAGGTTCCAGAGGACGCAGTACCTCGCGCTGCCGGAGCGGGCCGAGCTGGCTGCCAGCTTAGGACTCACTCAGACACAGGTAGGTATCGGTGATATTGGGTTGTACTGGTACTCACAAAATGAGGAGACTGCAGCAATATATACGTGGTCGAGCAACGCACACAGACCCTCTCGCGGACATGGAGTCTTGAAACAGCTCGGAACAGTCCGAGCGCACCAGTTGCGACATAAGTCTGTGTCCGTGAGGTTGTCTATGATTAGACTTTTTTTTTGTTGATGGCTTCGTGCGATTAGCACATTTAGCCTGTGTCAAAGTAATTTTTCTTACAAGTAATACATAAAAAGACAATGTTTCCTCTATGATGATGATGAATGATAATAGAAATGAAAGTGAAAAATGATATACCCCCAAACCCTCGAGTAGTTCAATAAAGATGTGGGGCTTTACTAAGTCCTCATGCAGCGGACTTCTTGAAAGAATTTGAAAAGTGCCGTTGCTCTGTTTTGTTTCATTTGCCAACACTCATGCACACTCACGAACACTTAACGGTTAATAATCCACTATTATTTCACATTAATATTCGACATAACACAAATTTTAGAAAATAAAACAAAACCGCGGACACGACTCTTCACTTTCCCGCCAAGAAGTCCTATGATTACGTTGCTCGACCGCGTTTGTTGCAGTCTCCTTGTCTATGGGAGGTTGTCTAAGAGCGCATTTGTTTAAACTTACCTTCTCCAGTCTCCTTGTTTTGTGTCGTAGTTGACTAGGATGGCTACCATTCAGTGCTTGGAAAGCTTCAGGAGTTATATCCATGGCAGAGAAGGAGGTACTAGGATTTTAGAGGGTATGCGAATGTTCGTTCACTGTTGAAGTGTTCCCTGACCGTTGTAAATTAGACTCGGTCGTCTTTAAGAGTGAAATTTCAATTAAACTTGACGTTATTTATCACTTTTTTCATAGTGTGTGTTTATTAGGATGTGGAAGGGAGAGCAAGCAAATTTAACTCCTTGTTTTTTACATGATTCTTTAATATATCTACTTTAACTATGGATTTTTGATTGTTCTTTAACAATTATTGTAAGTAACAAAAGCTTTGTGTCGTTTTCATGTTTATAATAAAAACTCCATAACTTCATACTCACTTACTTACTTACTCTGCTGGCTTACTGATCTGTAGTGGATCTTGGCCTCCCGACACAACAAGACGCTCATAACTTTATGTTATTTGCAAAATAATATAATTGATTGAGTTTTAATGACGGAATGAGTTTTTACCTAGCCTTCTTTATAGAGGTTCATAATTAAAAAGAAAAAAAGAACCATAGACAATAAAACGTTACATGAAGAAAACGGCAGCGCAGTAAAACCAGTGACAGATAGATAGATAGATAAAGAAAAAAAAGTCTTGCTTTTTAATTGTACGTTCCGTAATATACCGCTTACGTCCGTTACGAAATTCGCCAGCGACTATACATTCTATTACTGAGCTGTAAAGTCTATTTTTAGACTTGTCGAGATTTGAACTGATAAAAAGTAATGTCGATATCCACACACGATGTCTAATTGTTGGGTTTGTGACATAATTATAGCGTACGCGAGCGGTGTCTGGAGAGGCATTTTTTTTATTATTATTTTTAACAAAGAAAAAAATATACCGTGTTCTACTTTGCTGATGGGCCGACGTAATTTAGTAATGGTTTCTTTGAAACAATATTCGTTGCGGTTCCCCTATGTCATAACTTCAAACCATAGATTGGAATAGGAGAGTCTGTTCTTATGTTCTTATGGTTTCGCAATGTGAATATAGCATGGATATGCTTCAATATTAGACTGTTTTTGATCGGAACTGTCAACACAATGAAATAGCATTACTATAAATATACAAGATCAATAGATAATGAGTTCCTAAACAAAAAAAATCAAACCCCAATAACAAGAGTTATAGGATATAATAACTAAATAAATCTAACTTCTAAACAGTGGATCACGATGACTCCTTTCTATTTGATGCGGTTACCGGAAGCATATCTGTACTATTGATAATGTTTTTACGTAATTAGGTGTAACAAAAAACTCTTTCCATTCCAATCTATGGCCATAAATGTTTGCATTTTGCATGTAAGTTAGAATCAGTTCGCGCAAATCTAAAAGGCAGCCATGCAGTTTGATAGCCTCTGAATTCTTTAATTTAATAAACTTTATAACTTTTTAAACTATCATGGTCACTTACATTAGAATAAATAACGGGATTATTACCACGTTTATTGTCGTGTTTGAGTATCCGATATTTCGGCACAGTTCCATGCGCCATGATCGGATACTCAAACACAACAATAAACATGGTAATAATCCCGTTAATAATATTTATTTTAATAAACTTTATTTTTACTTTTACGGTCACTTCAAATTTACCATCTCAAGCTCCTCCGCGGTTCGTAAAGCCGTTGGTTTCGGCTGCATTAGCAGTCGTTAACAACCACCAATCCGCACTGGGCCCGCGTGGTGGTTTATGACCCGTACTCCCTGTCCATCCATAGGGAAGGTTCGTGCCCCAGCAGTGGGGACATAAAATGAGCTGATGATGATGATGATGATAAGTTTGTTTATCTTTGATTAATCTCAATAAAATATAATATTTATTTATAAAATTTTGGGTACAAGAACAGTTCTTACAAATATATTTCAGTGGCATTATTTTGTAAATCTACGGGGAGCTTGTACGGTGAAGAACCAGACAGAAACATACTAAGGCTAATGTTACTATAACTATTAATATTACTTAGGTACATTCGTAAAAAAAATAAGTTAAAAAAATAACTTTACTAAGTATTATACAAACTTTTCCAAACTCAACCTACACGTTGCTTGCTTCAAAGTTTTGGCGCCAAAGCTCACAGCCCAATCAAACCATAGACTAAAGCCTCCACAATAATAGGGCATGGTTTATTACAAGTCGGTGCGTTCGGAAACGTCGGCTCTCATTCGATTCGTTCGTGACCGATTGATTCGTCATGTGTCACCGTGTAGAATGAATAATCGTCACTACATACGGTCCGTGCTGTTCCGTGGGACGCAGCGGGCTTAGAACGGGTAGATACGCCGTGGTAGCTTGTTGTTTGTTATGAAAATCGAAGTTTTTTAGAAATATACGCACACGAATTAAAAAACCTCCTTTTTTGAACTCGATTAAAATGAATTCGTGTTTATAATACGGGATGCGCGAGTATAGCAGCTCGATCGTTTTGGAAATTTTGGGGAAGGAAATAAATGTCCCGTATTAACACATATTGAAGATGCACAGGCAACACAGGTGAACAACAGTGTTTGTAATATTAGTTTAAATAATAATATAGCAAACAATAGGGTTTGAATTCAGTAGATAAATCGATATTTAGTAAAAAAATTATGTATTGTCCAAATAAACATTTTTTCTTAATAAAATGTAATTATATAATTCGGTTGATTAAGATTACAGTTATCAACTTCATCACATGTAAAACAATACTTATTTACAACGTTCAGGAGTTATAACAATAACTGTAACACTTACGAAAAGGTAAAGTAAATGTAAAGTAAATAAATTAAGTAATTAAATGTCAAGTCATATGATGATAAATTCCTTCCAATATAAATTAATTCTAAAATTGTTTAAAAACATATTGATTTGTACAATGCCATGTCTGGTCGTTCTTACTACTGCAATCGGTAACGGTATAAAAAGTAAGGCCAAGTTAATTTTATTATAATTTAATATTTCTCAGTTATTGTCTGTGAGCCGCACTTTGATGAGCCCGCATCGATGTTTTAGTGTTGTGACGCGAACACGATTGTCGATACGGTTTTTATCGAAATCAGCATTTAGTACTAAGTTGTAAACAAGCCAATGTTTCCCAAAGCAGGGCCTCCCCTTTTTACCATTTAACTGTATTTTGGATCAATACTTTGTATGAGATTCTAGCTCAGCTCTTAATTTTCGATGACGTATCTAACGAATAAATTATATTTTAACTATTAACAGAGTTTTATAGAATACCTTATGTCAAATTACTTATAGAATAGAAAACAACAAGTTAAGTTGGGGAATTACACAAGTGATCTACTTGACATATCCTATGGCGTTCCACAAGGAAGTGCTCTAGGCCCTACATTATTTTCAATGTATATAAATGAGCTTGGTGACTTACAACTATACAACGCAAAAACTTTTTGTTTTGCTGATGATACAGCCATTGTATTCTATGAAGACTCTTGGGAGGATGTGCGAAGGACTGCAGGAAACGGACTATATACTTTTGCTCAATGGTTGAATACGAACCTTCTCCATTGTATTCTATGGAGACTCTTGGGAGGATGTGCGAAGGACTGCAGAAAACGGACTGTATATTATTTGCCCAATGGTTAAATACGTACCTTCTCCCCCTAAACATTTCGGAAACTAATTACATATTGCTTTACAATCGATAAAAGAACCCAACCTAGCGGAGATATTGTATCCGAATACATAACTGCGAAAATCCCAAAAACCAAACATGCTCCTTTCACTTCATTGATAAAGTCACCTCTACTAAATATCTAGGAGTTATAGTTGATCAACGCCTTTCATGGCATTTACACATCGAAATGATTATGGGTAGGATTAGAAAACTCATATGGATTTTCAGGAAACTCAGGCATGTTGTTAATAGAGAACTACTTAATATAATCTATGTTGCTCTGGCTCAATCCGTACTAAGTTACTGTGTTCCTGTATGGGGTGGGGCTACCAAAATAAATTTCTGTAATTAGAGCGCACTCAAAGTGCTTTGCTCAAGGTGATGTATTTTCTACCATTCAGATTTTCTACTAATGAACTATTTACATGGAGACCTTCTGTACGTTCGAAAACTTTACATACTAAATTCCATACTCAAAAAACATAAATCTACAGGTTACGATCAAAGTTTAATAAAAAGAAAAAGAAAAGATAGAGCTTTCCCCCTCAAATCAGTCAAAACAGCTTTTGCTGCTAAACAATATGATACACAAGTTAATCACATTCAAAATTAATAAAAAAATTAATAAGTACCCATTAAACTATCTTTACTGTAAGAAAGCTGTAATGATCTGGCTGAAGTCGCTTAGTTATATAAATACGGAAAATTTGCTTAATCCGGATATATAAAACTAAAAAAGATGATTATTTATAAAAGGAGATGGTCGACTCACACATACACACACACACACACACGCACCCACACACACCCACTCTCTCTCACACACACAGAACACACAATAATTTTAATTTCTTTTTATTTGTTTTGTTTTATTTGAATTTTACATACCTGTAAGACAAGACAAATTGGAAGAGCGGTAACGCCCTGATAAATGTATTATTATACTTCCCAGGAACGTCACCACAACATTGTAAGCATGTGGTTTGGTAATGAAATAAAACAATTAATTTAAATTTTATTTAATTTAACTTTAAACAGTAATCGTTTATTTTATTCCTGTACACGTTTGAGATAAAAAATGTACAATAAATTAGACAAAATATAATTGACCCTTTAATCTCCTCACAGAATATGAAATCTATTTTTTAAATGTTAGCTCTGCACAAAGCTCTCTATTACTTTATAATCAGATTAAATTATCTGCTAAGGGTGCTTTATCACAAGCCAGAAGTCCTCTTTCGTGAAGGTTAGCTTCGCTGTCAAGACTTAATTATCGATATATTGATAAGAACGATCACATCACTACCTGCTCTTTCACGTAAACCTCCATTCGATTCCACATTGAAACGTAAAAAAGTGGAATAGATCTCTGAATAAACCCGACTCTTTCTAACAAAAAAAATCTGGTTTTAACGTAGCCTGCCTTACCTAGAACTTCATTAAGCATTGTTGTATCTCCATTGTATTATGTACTGTATCTTTAGTAAGTTAGGGTACATTTTGGTGGTTATGTTTGTTACTTACTACTTTTTGCGAAAACTAATAAATCTTGGCATTTGTCTTAGGTGCTGTTTATTATCTATTGATCAAGAGACGCAAACGCAGCAATACTTGGTACGATTTCTGCTTCTTTTTGCAACGGATTAGATTAAGCCTTTAGTTAAGATATTTGGTTTATTGTTTAATTTTAAATAACTATACAAAAGTTGACATCAATAAATTTTTTTATACAACATTAAAAGTATAAATCGAGGAGCTCGATGGCGCAGTGGTTAACGCGCCCGGTCTGCGAGTGCGAGGTTAAGCAACTTTGCAAAGACCGGTCATAGGATGGGTGACCAAAAATTTTATCTTCTCGAGCTAAAGCCGTTGGTCCCGGCTGCATTACCAGTCGTTAACAACCACCGCACCGCACTGGGCCCGCGTGGTGGTTTACGGACCGTTCTCTCTGTAGTATATCCATCCATAGGGAAGGCTCGTGCCCCAGCAGTGGGGACATAAAAATGAGCTGATGATGATGATGAAACGTATAAATGATTACGTAACAGCTCTTTAAAACATTAACCTATTTTTTATCGGACCTAAGCACGAATTTTAGTAACCTAAAAAGTTTTTGTTTCGGAACACAATAGTGACGTCATAGTTGGCCATTTCCATAAAATTTCTTATGAAAATAAACGTTTTGATAGTTGGTAAAAAGTATCTCTATTGACTAACCCAGGGATAAGCCATCTCCGGCCCGTGAACGATCGAAGTCCGGCCCGCGACCATCAAACAGAAATTCAAGTGCGTTTGTGTTTCAGAAAATGCATACCTATCAATATTTTTATTTCACAAGAAAAATATTTAATTATTGAAAAGATACTTACTACAGCAAAAAATTCAATAGTCTGGCCCGCCATAAATGTTGTCACGCGAATATAAAAGTTTTCCCATCCCTGGACTAACCCATCAACCATCCAATTGCGGTAAAGGTGGGTATGAAAACATTTCTTGATAAATTGTAACTCTAATGAAAACAGATATGGAAGTAAATCTGTCTAAAGTTAGTTAATAAAGGCAGATAGAGATATCTTTAGATTTAAAGCGAGTGCTCTGAAGAACTCTTTGACCTTATCCCACCTCCTCCTTTCCTCCATAGGAGTACGCGTGCTGCTCTCCGGAATCACCGCTGTACTGTCTCGAACATCGCGCACTCTCACTCACTCATTTGGTGACTCGTTTCTTTGTCGCACTTCCAAAAGATGGAATAGTCTACCAGCACACGTTTTCCCTCCTTCCTATGACATGGGTACCTTCAAACGAGGCGTGAAAAGGCACCTTGTGGGCCGGCAGGGTGAGGGTGACTGATGCTGCGTTGTTTTCAAGCTGCACCAGTTGTCCTTGTGTCTGGACTCCGTTTTCAATTAACATCAGGTGGAGTGGAGTCATTTGCCGAGCTATGAATTAAAAAAAAATCAAACTTAAGTTTAGTCAGTTTAAAAAACTCTAACTAAACAAAAAGTGTAGTAGGTTCCAAAAGGAGTTTATTCTTATTAAGAATTTGATTTAACTTTAATTTAATATTCATAATATGAAATGAAGTAATACCTTTGTTCCATTCGGTGTCGAGACCCTTGGTCCGTGGGGTCCTAGCGCTATAAGACTTTTTAAGGAAATAGCAAAAAGATTAGTCGACATCACAGGAGACCGAAGAGCTGGCAGCTACCTCGGACAAAGAATTAGTCTAGCTATTCAAAGGGGGAACGCTGCCAGTATCTTCGGAACCTTGCCTAAAGGGACTCCTTTTAATAATATTTTTTAATTATTATATTATATATATATTTTTTTAAGGTTTTTTAGTAATAGGTTCATTGTTCTCGCCTTCTTATATGTCTACAAATAATACTTATATTAACTATAATATGTAGTAATACCTAATGTGATATTCTAAGACTGTTTTAAAAAAACTCGATAGCTCCATTTTAATTAAATCTCAAGACTGATGTTGATTTTGCGTACAAAACTATTCAGAACACTATTCAAATCAGCACATTGTCTTAACCATAGACTCACAAAAAAAGTAGTAAAACTACGTATAGTTAAAACCTCTTTCGTCATCGGTACATTTCATTCCCATACCTAACGTATTTCCACATTCGTCACAGCGCCTTATTCTGAGGTAATTCGTATTACGCCGGTAGCCACCATCCATCATCGTGTTTCGCGCCTGACGGCCAATGATCACAAAATGAGATTTTTTTGCCGGACCGCGGCATCGTACCGTGTGTGGCTTCACTCTTTTGACGTTAGAAAAATAGGCGCTTGTCTATGACTTGACAAAAGCGGGGAAACTGCTTTTTAGTTGACGCTGTAACGTACTTATTAAAAAGTAGCTAGTATTCAAAGACTGTAAAAATATGTAAATTACTGAACCGGTATGCTCTGACTGAATATTTACTACAATTAGGTACTGTAAAAGATTCCCTTTCAATTAACAAATCTCTACAATATATCCGTATGATCCTAGTAATTGTTTCTATTTCAAATACTTATTCTGTTTTATTACTGAATGAGAAGAAAATATCATGTCTGCATGTAATGCATAAAGAGAAAATATAACAACTCTAATATGTAGCCTCATTGTGTCAAATATTGAAAGAAATATATGCAAAATTATTTAAAATACAAAAATACAGTAAAACAGACGTATTAACTTTTATCCAGAACCTTTTTACACTTTCCCACATTTCACAACCATCAGTAGCATATACCACTGAGCAAAGTAAACGCATACAGAGAGAGGCATCTCTAATGAACCGGCGACATAAAAACCATATCAGAGGCTAGTCTATGGTACATACAATAGGCGAGCCAATGGCGCTACCGCCAAAACGCACAGTCACTTGTTCAAACGTTAAGAAAAATGACTTTCGTATTTCAAAATGGTGCCCGCTATTGGCTGTCAAACGGCGTCCCGTCAACCAATGGCCGCTCGTCAACTGTCATGACGTTGCGTTTTAAGAACAATTGTCTTAAAAAAGTTTGAAGATAAAAAAAATGGCTTCCGTTAAAGTGGCATAGCTCCCGTCTCTTTTTTTTTGTGTCTCTGATTGTGCACTTCGCGCCTTTGTGAGTCATTGATGGCTGTCGAGGGAAACGTCAGCGTTTTTTGGATGAAGCCTGCGGTAATGAAAGGCACGGTAGAAATGGTTTCGGCTAAAACGGACAATACATTTAGGTAACGGCTTTATTAGGGTGCCTAGCCAAGTGCTTGTTTTAATTGCCATTCGATCACGTCATCGAACACGAAAATTAGTAAGGCATAGAAGCAACATCTGGTGGTCGTTATGGTTCGAACCCTTCGGAGAATGAAAATTAAAAATTGATATAAGAGGAAAACCTATTTGCTGAGAACCTACGTCAAAACCGTAGCCTACTAGATTTTTGTAGCCTAATCAAATGCCTCCTTTGCTCAGAACTATATGTTATTATTCTGAGCTCCTTTGTGAATGGCATTATGCCTGTGTGCTAAGAGTTTTCATACGAATTTCAACGTTCCAAACTCAAAACACTTTAATTTTGATATTTAGGTATTAAGAGCTCATGGCAATTTGAAATTTAGTGAAATTAGTAAATTAGGCATACTTAATGAAAATTAGGTGGAATAAGCCCTACTTATCCCAAGGGAGTTTCATACAACATTATATCCCTTGGGATTCAATGACTTACTTTACGTTCAGATTACTAGGTCTGTAATCCGATATTCTAGGGCTGAAGGTGTGAAAACAGTATTAAATAACATATAAGTATGATTAACAATAATTAAATTTGGTCGCACATTCAAGACAAATATTGACTATAAAAAAAAACTTTCCTACACTCATACCAATTATCTAGCCCAAGAGAAGCTTCGTTATGAAACTCGTTAAATGGTTACTAGACCACGGATAAACATACTTAAAATACTTAAATACATACTTATTATACATAGAAAACACCCAGATCCGAGACAATTTAGAAAAACAATAATTTCTAAATTGATTCGACCGGGAAAACCGGTGTACAAACCATTCGACCAAGGAGGTCGTCACATCACATCACAGGCTATGTCAGTCACCTGGGAGCCCATGAACGTCGCTCTCCTTAGATCCAAAGTCGCTGTGACTGAATACGGTCGGGATATTATTATTTTAAGATCAAAGGAACAAAATCACCGTAACAGTTTTGCGTAGGTGGTACTCTTGGACATGTTGTAACGTTTCGAAATTGATAACCACCGCCACATAAGACAATAATGATCGGATTGCGTGACCATTTATATTTTTTTTGTTACAGCAGTGATTCGCTTTGCTTGATTCCCAGAAGCTTGCTTCATCTCAGTACTCTGTCACGATATAAAATTGGATTACTCACTGCATGTTTCCATTACGCCTTTTAGATTTAAATCCTTTCTAGAAATCTGAAAAGTAAAAGGCAGAAGAACAACCGTCTCTGGTCTCTTGTTTTTAGTATCTTTCAATACTTTTTGCGGATCTAATAGCATTTTACTTTCCACAATAATTTTATTCTGAGGCGATGATGCTTCGATCCCTTTGTAAGTTTTGTGGTCACATTGAGATTAAGGTAATATTACCTATAAAAAAAAGATAATCATCGCATTTTATGTCCCCACTGCTGGGGCACGAGCCTCCCCTAAAGATGCATAGGAAGAACGGGCTATAAACCTCCACGCGGGCCCAGTGCGGATTTGTGGTTGTTAACGACTGCTAATGCAGCCGGAATGGCTTTACGTGCATTCCAAAGCACGGAGGAGCTCGAGATGATAAATTTTTGGTTGACCATCCGATGACAGACCTGCTCGAAAGTTGCTTAATCTGCAATAGCAGACCTGGCGCGTTTACCACTGCACCATTGAGCTCCTCAAAATAGATAATATTGTCATCAGATAACAGATCATCAAAAGTAGGTGACAGTCGTTTAAAAACCAGGAAACTGAATTGGAAAATTGCCCTCAATTGGTTGGTGATTAACTTCGATTGGCTCGGAGTGGATCATCCATTTCAATTGTTTTAGATAAAGACTACAACCAATTAACAACAATCGGTAAAGAATGTGGACGGAACGTATACAACGGCTGTGCATCTACATGCACTTTATATCGCTCTTCTTGTATACCTACTAGCTGGGCATAGACTCGCAATAAAGTCATAAACGAAGGTATTAATATAGTTTACTTAACCACAGACTCTTGTTAAATAAAAACATAATTTCTAAAGGCTGCTCTGTTTAAATTCATTTGCCAATAATAGTAATAAAAAAAAGAAAAGTGCAAATAAAACTCTTTACTTTCCCACCAAAAAGGATAGACATGGACTTACACATTTTCCTGAACTACAAAACCTCAGAACAATAACTAAAGCTTATTATTCTGAGTACAAAACCAAACAAAACAGAATCTATAATTTCATTGAAAAGGAGATTTGAATTTCGAATCAGCCTTTATCTCAAAAAGCATCGTTCATTTCATGTCCCACCATTTTAATAACTCGCGCCCGCGCTTTTTTGGCCATTATATAAACGCAAAAGGTCCACCAAAAAAAAACCAAACCATATCGCGAGTCCAATAAAAGTATATCTGAAATCTGGGTGTCTTGAGGTTTATTGCAAATGTCAGTGGAAGGTGCAGAGAATGGCAAATATATCTTATTGAATAAAACGTTACGCCTCCTGAACTAAGTGCTTAGAAGTAGAAGTACGTTTGAGCAAACAAGAAACCTGAGTACAGGTATGGAGACAAGTGATAATAAAGTGCCATCGTAGCTATTCAAATATCCACATTTACCACCATTAGGTTAGACAAACGTCACCAAAAAAGTAATTTAAAGAGACAATTACAAGAACTAATAATATAAAAAAAAATATAAAAAATTCATAATCAGTAAAATATGTTAGATTTTAAGTTTTAGAATTAAACAACACCCCGGTTTCTGTATCTCATCTAAGCTAATTGTTTTTTTCAACAAATAAGTATTGGGATTAAATTAGAGTTCCCTTTAAAGTGTGAAGTATTTCAGACGCCATACCATTTAACCATGATGTTTCTTCAATAGATATAGACACCGTTATATGCGGCTTCTTCAGCACTGGCAGTGACCTTAAATGAAGATAGTTACCGCGATTTCGTCCAACCGCGGATCGGTTGGAGAATCTAGTAGGGCACGGGGACACGCACTAGTGCGTAATGCCGTTCCCTCTAGAAAACCTCCAAAGGTGATTCGATTTCACATGGCTTGAGGAACCCTTTAAGTTTCTCGCCGCCCCCAAAAAAGCCCTATGAAGCTGAAAATGCCGTCTGAGGCAATCAGCAAACTCTATCCAAACAAAGAAAAGATTTCGTCCGTGAAAGCCCCTTAGCCCGTGATCCTGATGGCATTTCGCAAAATTCCGTCTTATCTCATGCTCTCATATCTTCACTTAATGATCTGCCTGCACGGCGTTCTAGCTTCTGTCAGCGGTTTGAGCTGAGCGATGTTAATCGTTATTCAGTCAGGATTTCTCTAAAAATGAGTTCAAATTTCTCATTTACTTTAGCTTCTTGAAAAGAAAATATCATAACCCTTTTCTAACTGCCAGTACTCGATCCAGTTCGTTCAGTAGTAAAATGCTAACGAGCTACCGGCATGTGGCGCCATTGACGTAAAACCGACGAAGACCGGCCGCAAGGCGAAACCCGCAGGACTATTTTTGTAATTAAAAAAAAAAGAATTTAAAAAAATGGAACGGCAAATGTGAAATGGAAACGAATATTTTTTAAGTCCAGTCAAGAAAATGTTTCTTAGTTAGCAAAGAGGCTTTCACTGTTACCCAAATTATTAGTTCATTGATCAAAGTTACTGTGACATAGCGGTATTGTTTATGGTGAGAAATTTTATCTTAATGATATCAACTTTTTGTATCATCACTTTTATCATTACTTTTATTAATGAGTTATGATGTCTTCATAAAACCTTCAATTAGCTATTTTTTTTTTATTGAAACGTAATAATGAGATAATCCTGTCGCGCCAGTCGGCTTAAACTAGCGTGCACCACTTCTCATTGAACATTAATAAGTGTAAATAAAGTAAAGTAAGTAGCCTATATACTGTCCCACCCCACTACTGGGCAAAGGCCATCTTTGAAATCAAGTTATCACTACAATTATTTGTATTGGCTTAATCACCACACTTGCCAAATGCGGGTTGGTGATAACAAACCTGGGTTGTGTGTCGAAAAATCTGACCTACATTTTGCCCGACCTGGGAATCACTCAGGAACTTGGTACATCAAAGCGTTACAAAGTAAAAAAGAAATAACAACAACATTTTCTCTACTTACATGAAGCACACATACTACATATAGTCTGGCGGTAGCCAAAGTAACATTAAGAAAACGATACCAAAGTTCGAAAAGAATAAAATGTATGGGATTGACATAAGATTGACCACGATTTTATTATTTTTGAACTTCGCTATCGTTTTCTTAATGTTACTTTGGCTAAGCCTACAGAGCATCAGAGTCATCAATTTTGATTAAACCCGCCGTTAGTAACCTCGACGCCACATTTGGCATGATCAAAGTAGAGCTCCGAGGTGAAATAGGCACCAGCCCATCGCCTGATGAAACTTGGTTGGAATCCTTCCTTACCCTCAAATGAAGCAAACTTTATTTTATAAATAAACTATACCTGTACTAAAACCGGACTCGATTAAATCAAACTAAGGAAACCGATACATATTTAAACTAAAAGTTTGCGTACTAAGGACTTGCCGGCATAACATTTAATTATCACGTTAATTAGAACTGATAAGTTACTTTGATCTGTTTCAAAGATACACGCCGCCATATAAGTGTTTTCTTTTCTTTATATCTTTTCCTTTTTTCTGTAGGTTATACTGCTAGATAGTCTTTTCAACGTCAACGGATGTTTTGATTAAATGATCTTTTTTAATATGTGACAAGGATTTTATATAAGTATTTAGTCAACGCTCGCTGACGTTTCGGACACATTATGTTCGGACAGAGCGGACAGAGTGTCCGAATTGACACTTTTTAATTTTATTATTTTTTTCACTGACAATTCAGACACTATTAAATTATTGGAGCTATTCAGTACAGTCAGATAAAAAAGCTTCAAAATATAATATTATGTAGAAAAAAAACGTTACTAAAATATTTTAGAGGTTATAGGATAAATTTTCTTAAACTGAATTCGCTTTTTCCTGTTGTCTTCACTTTACGTTAGCTGAAGCAATCTCTTTTAAAAATAAGTCCGCCATTGTTTGTACATTGTTTTCTATAAGTATGATTTTGTTCAATAAAAAATATCTTTCCCTTACTTTGCAATGGCGAAAAAGTTCGTAGCCATTAAAAAACAAAGTGTGATCAATAGACATGCAATAGACACGGTAGCTTCTTGGCGCAAAAGTGAAGCGTAATGTCTGCGGTTTTGTTTTATTTTCAAAAATTTGTATTATGTCGAATATTAATGTGAAATAATGGTGGATAATTAACCGTTAAGTGTTCGTGAGCGTGCATAAGTGTTGGCAAATGAATCAAAACAGTGCAACGTCACTTTTCAAATTCTTTCAAGAAGTACGCCCGAAGACTTGGTAAAGCCTTACATCTTTATTGAGATACTCGAGGGGTTGGGGGGTATATCATTTCTCACTTCTCATTTCTATTATCATTCATCATCTATCATCATACAGGAAGGAAATATTGTTTATTTATGTATTACTTTTAAGAAAAATTATTTTGACACTGGCTAAATTTGTTAATCGCACAAAGCCATCAACTAAAAGAAAAAAAAATAGACACGGTATTAATGGCCATCCTCTACAATAGCAAAAGTTAAATGGAATAATGAATTAATTACTACGATGTTTAGTCAGTTTTAGTTATATAAACGTGATTGGTGAGATTACAGACCGGTTATGCAGGATGTCAGCTCGAAAGCTAATGTTCTACTTGTAACCTCACTTGCATAGCGTTTTTACATAAAAATACCCTATTTAAATAATGACTCACATCTTTACTGAAACACAAGGGGTTCGGGAATATTATTTATCATCAAACTATACGATCTTTGATTAAGCAATGTTTTTTTTCTACGCTGTACAGACGCCTGCACATCAACCTATCCAAAACTGTCAAATTTCTTCAATATATTATCAACCATATTGTTAAGGCATAAAGTTCAAAGTCTATTGCAGAAATTTGACAGTTTGTGGTAGGTTGATGTGCAGGCGTGTGTACAATAATTTTTTTTTATATTGGCTAATAACTAAGCTAGGTATATTTATAGAAAGAAGAAATGAATCTTGTCTTTGCACGACTTTTGCTTGTCTATGGTAACCATTTTAATGCAACTGCGCAAGTGCGCATGTAGGTACAGACGCCTGCACATCAACCTATCCAAAACTGTCAAAGGACATCAGGCACAAATTTTTATATAATTTTTAACGCAAATTTTGTTGCGAACAAATTACAAAAACACAAATGTTGAAAAAATTTCCACGAGCAGGGTTTGAACCTGCACCCTTCTGACATACCGGGTCAGGTGCTCTTCCAATTGAGCTATCGTGGTTCTAACCAGCCCGCCGAAATTATTCAACACTATTTTTTACTTTGAAAGCCAAAGGCGCTCATTCAATGTTAACAACTACCGTCATTAACATCCGATCATAATATTTTTACAAATACTAAAGATCAGTTAAGAAGTAGGCAAGCTATTTATAAATGTTTATATAATTTTTAACGCAAATTTTGTTGCGAACAAATTACAAAAACACAAATGTTGAAAAAATTTCCACGAGCAGGGTTTGAACCTGCACCCTTCTGACATACCGGGTAGAAACCGAAACTACGTCTGAAAACTATGAAACTGACACTTTTGTGGCCGCCATCACTATTTTTTTTTGCGTAAGAACACTCTGAATTATGAAAACTTCAGAATAAGAACATGGCACATTACATCAGATGACAATGACATTGACAGAAGTTGGCTGGATTTCTGTATTTCTGAGGATCTGTTAGCCAGCCTGTCACTGACAATGTCAATCACTGTCAACTGAAGCGTTTGGTTACAACCACATGATTAAATGAACGATACAGAATTCCGCACTCTCCATCAGTATCATGTTTTTTATTTTAGATCTTTGTGATCAACAAGAAAGCATAATAAATAATTTTATTTTGAATCGGTACGCCCACTTTTAGTCCAATTTTCGAGAAACTGGTGTTCATTCAGCACTTAACGAAACGTTTGGTTTGAATTACTAGTGTTGCTAGACTAGTGTCAGTGTTACCAAAGAAAAATATTTCAAATATGAATAACTCTTCTAATAAAAATCTTTGATAAACTCTGAATAGTTTTCACGATCCACTATTTACATACCTACATTGTTGTGCAAACAGAAATGCTATACATTCTTGGGTCTATTGTCAAAGGAATTTGCCTGATGTCCTTTCTTCAATACATTTTCAACCTTATGTTTCAGGTATAAAGTTCAAAGTCTATTGAGGAAATTTGACAGGTTGTGGTAGGTTGATGTGCAGGCGTGTGTACTGTTGCAATCCTAATGATTGCTACTTATACGGGGGCGTGAATAGAAAACAATCAGAGAATATACTTTTATATATTGAACGTTTTAAATAATTAATGAATATAACAATTAAAAGAATGATGTCGCTTCGGCGGATCAAGTTGAAGTCTCTTCTCAATTGTTTCTCCTCTCGTGACGTCACGTTTACAATTGAAGTATGCAGAACGCGACGGCTGCCAGTAGGTTCGCGCCTCCAAGCAGTCCCGATCACTACAGTACATTTACGGATAACCTGTATCATTTCTTTCGGTTTCTTCTTTTTTTACAATTCTTTTGAAATTATTTCATTAGCCTTCGCCAGCGGAAACACTCTGATTTTCGTGAAATCACCTAATAAAAAACAAAGTTTTTATTTTTAAATCAAAATTTTCCTTTAAAAGAGTTTAATTACCTACGTTCTTGAATTTATTAAAAAAAAGGTTGCATCGCCATTTCGTCTAAAAACGGTACAACATTGTGGACCTATAATGAAAGCTAATGCTAGATTTCATATCGGCGATAGCTCGCCTCTTATATCCCGTAGTTAATAACAGCTATAACTCACTTGGGCCGGTCCCGGGTTCGATGCCAGCGCGACCTGATTTTTGATCGATCCGCCAATCGATATTCTGAGCAAACATCTTTAAACTTGTTCTTGTAGAACGCTTTGTAAAGTGAAGTCACTGCTTAATATGACTCTTTATGTGTTATACTGTCATCATCTTAAAGCTGTATAGTCCCACAGTTGGGCAGCCTTGCCCACATGAATAGCAAATGGGGGATCAGGCCATTACTCCCCACGATGCGCTGGCCCAATGCGGGTATTTTGGTGTTAATTAAACGACAGCCATCTTAAAGTCAAAAATCTTTATTTATATAAACATTTACTAAGTAGTGTACATAAGAGTACTTAGTTCAAAAATATTTTACCTATAATCCATTCAGGACCTTAAGCCATGCCATAAGCTGTGGAATGGAATGAGCTCAAGAAACTGCACTTTTATGAAGTACCTACCTAACGACATTTCACAGGATACAGAAGGTAATTTTCGGAACGTGGTTCTAAATTTGAATTTAGGACAAATAATGTTACTATACCTACCTATTAATAGTTCTAGCACCATAGAGTAATAATACCATAGAGAAAAGTACTTTTTATACCATAGACAACGAAATCAGAAGCCATAAAGCTACAAAAACCTTATCCCAAATCAGTAATGCCAACATATTCGTTGATTACAAATTAAAATGAAGACGGTTCACAACGCCATCGGTGCCTCTTAAGTCTCAATACAAAAGAGTTAACGCTTATTCAGAATTAACACAAAATAGGAAGGTAAATGGTAAATAGATAACGCGAAGTCAAGGACGCGAGGCTATTGTATGGTAATGTGGGATAGGATGGATGCAGTCGCCATGAGTTAGTTTTAATTAAGGATTTATTCGCATTTTTTTTATTGAGCAAACTTGCCAGTTTTATTGCGTGCGTAGGTAGGATTCGATGAGCTCGAGCATCGAGGAGCCTTATGCGTTTATTTTACTCAGTGGTAGGTATATGCTACTGACGGTTGTGAAATGTGGGAAAGTGTATGAAGGTTCTGGAAAAATCCCAGTGATGGCCTGTCTACTTGTTTTTTTTTTGTAAATATCTATTTAATACTCTAAAGAAATGTCGCATAATATTTCTTTGAATATTTGACACCAGGCTACATACTCGTATTAGAGTTGTTATATTTCCCTTATATGATATTTTCCTCTCATTTGATAATAAAATAGAACATTTGAAATATAAACAATTATTTGGATTATAATGGGTTACATTATGGGAGGAGCTCGATGGCGCAGTGGTTAACGCGCCCGATCTGAAAGTGCTGAGGTTAAGCAACTTTCGCAAAGGCCGTTCATCGGATGGACGACCAAAATTTTATCATCTCGAGCTCCTCCGTGCTTCGGAAGGCACGTAAAGCCGTTGGTCCCGATTGCATTAGCAGTCGTTAACAACCACCAATCCGCCATGGGCCCGCGTGGTTCATGGCCCGTTCTCTCTATCCATCCTGAGAGGCGATATCCCTAAGGCATTTAGCAGATAGAGCAACTTTAGTTGCAGAAACTATCATCTTTTTAAAATATTTTTTTTTAATAAATTGAATATTTTATAAGAAAATGTATATGAAAACATTAAGTGGCAGTTGGCACAAAGGCCAATGTACGAAATTCTTTCTGTCTGGCGACCGGACTTTTTGTTTATTCATTGCTATTATTGTGTTTCGTCATCAAAGTCAAAGTCAAAGCCTTTACTGACATTTATTGACATCAAAACTAAGTAAAAATTTTTAATAAGTAGTAATAAACTATTAAGTTTAACTAAACAACTGAATCTACCACTATTTCGAATTTTGGGAGTGCCTTCGACCGAGATGAGCTGGCTAGATCGGGCACTTACGTAGTTTTTCTATCAAGGAGTTCCGTGTAATCATGGCTCCTCTATATCGTCGATGACGACGCCACGTTTATGCACAGTTCTGCATTGATCAACGCATCATGGTCACAGTACCAGTTTCGCCGCATGACTTAGTAGGTAGGAAAGCTCGTAAAAACAGGCCGCCGCGCCGCCGCGCCACCGTGCCAAGGGAAAATGCAACTGGCGACGACGCTGCCTGCTCGGTTGTTTACGCGGTATAGTTTTCCGTTCGATATTTAAATCTGAAGTGGCGCTAAAGTTTCTTTTTTTTAATTGGACTTTGTGATGCAAAGGTCTATTGCGTGGCAGTGGCACATTCTGTCAACTGAATATTAAAGGACAAAATTAATAATAAAGATTTGTTTTTGAATGTCTTAAGTCATTTTATTGTTTTTTATATATTTATTTATTTATTCAAATAAGTCTTGCAAGTTAACAGTCACTCAAAGCGCTTACACGCTAAAGTAAGATAAATAGCATATGCCTCTAAGTCTACTATATAAGAGAAACCATGGGAAAACCTCATAGAAAACCACTGATGAATTTGCCTTTGGTCAAAAATAAGAAGAGAATTCATTGAAACTAAATGCTTGTCAAAAATTTAGATATCAATGTTTGTAGGATCGATCGTAAAAGAACAATTGTATCTATTCGCTATGTGCAATAAGCTAACCATCACCTGCATAAAATGTCTACCTTAATTCTACTACCACTGAGTTCAATTTCAACAAACAAACTCAAACACTAGAGCACTAGACCACACGCATAATCAAAGCAAAAGTTATCGTAAATTTCAAGTTCAGTATCGAGTGAAATCGATTAGATATCTCGAAATACGTAAAAAGCGCAATAAAACCGTGTACGGGAATTAAGAATTTTTCATTCCAACGATAATACTCGTACTAGCGAGTAAAAAATTAATGCATTTACATCTTTATTGGTACCTGACGTATTGAAGTTTTTCTTAAAACGTCTCATAAGCCGGCGTAAAATCCAATTAATACCGAACCTTATTTGTATCAACAAAAAGGTGACTTTTTAATTGAAAGCCACTGGAAGTTAAATTTACATGCCGCACTCTTACTTACTAGAGATGCGTATGAAATCTGCCGCAAAGAATATGGAACTTAATTTGAGTATATTTAAAGTCTATTTTCGTGTTGTTTTTTCTTGTAAACTCTTGTTTTGTAATATTATGAAAATTAATACGATATGACAATCGCTAATAGCATTTCGCAGTTTAGATAAAGAACGCCGTAAAATTTATATGTGTGTGCGAAATCATAAATGCATTTGCAAAGTATTATTTATTGTACTTTAGTACAAATAATTTGCATCGAATGGTGTGTTAAGTTTTGACAGATGTAATAGGGATGTTGACAAAAATAATTATTAATTCCAGAACATTATACGTAGGAGTTTCACCCGAGTTCTTTGTTTAGTGTCTCCATTTTAAACTCAATCTAGCGTACAATTATTTTTTATAACAATATAAACCACTTGAAATTGGCTTAATGCTAAACGCGAAGCCATTAATTAAGATATAATAATAATTAAACGTATAAATAAACAAAAACTAAACATTATTAACTTGAAACAGCTTTATTACTCAGACGAGGGTAAGCTATTTCAGCACTGTAGTATTTTACCGGTTCATATACAATTTAAAAATAATATATTAAAAGAAAACTTTTTCAATCAAAACGTTAAACAACAAGTGAATCACCCAGTATATACTCGTGCTGTTGCAAATAATCGTCTCTGCACGACGCAAGCGCACTATGTTTATGCTGAGAGAACATCTACCTTCCTTGTTCCGCGACTGATTAATGAACTACCTGCGGATTTGGTCAACAATATTTCGCCTATGAATCTTAATCATAAATTAAGATTTTTTTATCACAATGTCAAAACATAATGTACCTAACTCGCTCCTACATTGTAACCCAGTTATTTTGTGCTTATTTCAATTTATGCATTGTTTTCGACTAAGCTGTGAATAGCATTGCTACAAACCTTCGTGGTTTTCTAATGTTATTTATTATTTAGATATAAAATATTACTTTTTTATGTGGTAATAAATTAAAAAAAATAAATGAAATCACGTAACTATTTCTGTTACCTAAAAAGCTTGTAATAAACACCCAATTGACGGAAAAAAAGGTGACATCATAGTTTGCTATTCCCATACAATTTCTATTTTATAGAATCGTTTTGACAGTTGCTAAAGATCACGTTCTAAATTTAAATCTGTATATTAATACGTGAAAGAAAAAGTTTTTTTCATTGTATTTTATAAATATTTACCTAATTATACTATATTTATAGTTATTAATTTAAAGATTCTGGCTAATAAAAGGTTGTGCCGCCACAATATCAGCTATTCAATTTAAATCTTTAAAGTGACGTAACTCAATAAAAACAAAAAAAGGTTCTTTTTGGAGGAATTTGAAGTAAATTTTTAAAATGGTCTAAATGAACATAAAATTAAAGAGGCATAGAGAAAAAAGTTTATGTTTACCATAAATTACGTCGTCTATAAAGTGCGGTCCAGCAAAAAGAGTACTTAACACAGTATGACTGAATTTTAAAATTCTACGAGCAGTTTTATCTGACAGACATCAGACTTCCAAAGTAGTTGATAAGTATTTGCGTGCGACGTAAACTTTATTTTTTGAGTCATAAAAGTCATTATCACTTGTTAAGTTACAAAATTTAATTTGTAAGGGAAACATCGTTAATGTAAATGCAACAGTGTTTTGAAACACGTCGAAAGATATGAGATTCATTGGACTGTTTTTTATCGATTACGCTTCGTGTTTAATTAACTTTTATTTAAAGAATAGTTTACTGGCTTTTTGTGTAGAGTACCTACGAGTTGATGTTGTTAGGTGTTTTTGTAAGAGTCGGTTTGAATACAAGTATAATTATGCAATTTGCTAATCAGTAATGTATTATGTTAGCTTGTCGTCAGTGGAAAGAAAAATGCTAACTACCAAAATGTACTGCTCTTTTTAAAAACGAGGATTTAACTTTGTTTAAAGTCACTTACTACATTGAACATTGAACTGAAACAGCTTTTACTGATCTACTTGTATTATACATTTCAAAAGTTATTTAAAATTTCAAACAAAATCACTTTAATTATTGAGCTGACATTTATTTTTCTCTAGCTTATAACACGGCAATTCCAAAAAAGTGACACTGATAAAACAAAAAAGAAAAATTTGTTAACCATATCTCGAGACGCGTTTTCGGATGTCGCGTGTCGTGTGTCGCCGACACGCCGGATACGTCAGTTTCGTACAAAAACGTGTACGCTCCGCTGGGCGCGAGTCAAAACATTCCTGGTACTGTTAGACTTGAAGATACCACCACCACATGGTGGAGACGTAGTTTTAACTTTACAGTTTATTTTATTACGGGATAACGATTGGTCTCACTGATCTCACCTAATGTTAAGTGACGATCGGGGGCTTTAACATGAGCTCTCTTCCGCCCAATTCTGCTATTTATTTTGATCTGAAACGAATCTGAAACGATATAGTTACAACATTTTCGTAGTCTGCAAACTACGAAATCAAATTGAACTCCTCCTTGTTACACTGTTACACAGAGGGAGGGAATGGCGTTACGCAAGCGTAGGGTACACGCTATTATCCGAAGGGTTCGGATCGGATCAGGAGATAGAATGCAGAGTGCGAGTTATATTCACGATTTACATAGACAAGTAATCCATTACATACTCAAATTGTAATAAGGCTACAATTTACTCGGCGATATTATCTAATCGTCTGTTGTAGTACCAATTTATTTATTTACAAACAAAGACAAAAACAAGATAATAATTAAACTACTTAAAATTAAACTTACAAAAAAAACTATAAACTATAACTAGGTACAACTAGGTAACTATAAATAAAAAAATTGCCCCAAATCTTCCCCATCAGGCAGAGTGCCCAGTAAGCTAGCAGCGTTGCCACGTTGGATGCTATGCTTATACGCTGGCCCAAGTAGCTGCTAGCTCTGGGGTCCCGGGTGGTGGTGGTGGTGATAGTTATAGACAAGTGACATCTAATTAAAGACCATTATCATAAGCATTTAGTGCCATCTTCATGCTGGAGTTTGGAGATCAGTACATTTCAAACCAAAGCAAAAACTCTCTTTGTTTCTTTTTATCTTCTCTATTTTGGTGCATTGAAAGCAAAATTAAAAAGTAAAACTCATTTATGTCATCGCAATAATGTTGCGAATGATAATGTTAATGCATCATTTAAGTTTTACACCTACACACGAATAATTATTAATAACTGATTTGTATCTTTCTAATTCTGAACGTGACTCGGAAAAAGAAGGTTTAATAATAATTTTAAAAAGTGTTTCATGGTATGACTGGCACATTTTATACTTTTTAAAGGTTAACCGTGGTAATTGCAACTGAGAGCAAATGCATGCAGCCTTCTTTTTAAAACTTCCTTGTTCGTGTTAATGTTTATAAGTGCATTATGAATTGTTTATGCTTGTTACTAAGAAGGTTGGTAGTCTATAATGCTTTGGGCTAAAGAATAATAATAAATTTTAAGCTATTATTATTATTATGATTAACTTGTACCAAAATATGCACTTCTAGCTAGATAGAATATGAATGCCCGTTTCATTAAATTTATTGCGCACATTTTAAAGTTATTTATTTTTATTTATACATTTAGGTTCACATAAAGTAAATTTATGTAATACTTAGGTACATACATCTTGACTTATAAAATTATAAATACACAAACTAATTCCTAGTCGATAAATCTTGTATTTACAGTGTTTTATTATTAGGTAAAGCATTTGTTAACAAAATATTTTTAAAATAAGGTAACTGTGTTATTAAAAAATTTAACGCCCAACAAATATTTAAATATTATTTAAAAATTCTGTAGGTATGTACAGTCAAAAAAATCTGGAACTAAGATTCTAATTTCTAATGCAATGTAGCTTATGATGTAAAATAGGCTAAGTTGTAAGTTGCGAAAGTGGTTTTACGACTTTGAACCTTAGCTTAATAAAGATGCAAGTGTTTTTTATAAACAGTTAAGTTGGTAATGAACTTTTGATTAACTGATTTAAAGATTTACGTCGTTGATTATAATGCTAATTGGATTAAAGCATGAGTCACGGTGACGTTAAGTTTGTGTTACTTAGATGCGTTTGAGAAGAAAAATTATGTAACGTCAGCAAAAAAATGGAGCTAGCTACTTTAATACCGTGCTCTCATGATCCGCTGGATGAAATCTCTTTTTGGTGATAAGTAAGTTCGTCTCTACTTTTGGACCTACGAAACGTCTTATTTGCTATAAATTCGTATAACAAGTTACTTATGATTAAAAATAGCTGGTATTTTTATAAACTTAAAGATACCTTTTTTTATAAAATAGGTACAGTGAGAATAAAATGTGTCGATGTGAAGTACAGTTTAAACAATTTTAATTAAAATATATAGGAGGTATTGTGATTCCTGATTTTGAAAGTCTTGTTAATGTTGTAGCGACATATTGCTTTACAAAAACCAAATAGGTGTGACATAAAAAATACTCAAATTATACAAAAAAAAAATGCAATAAAGATTTTTTTACCGACCTTACCTGATGACTTATAGCATTCTTACTTGCATGCGTAATGCATGAACTATATCTACATAATATGTTGCTTGCTATATGTCTTAACTTCCTGCAATTAATACACGTCTTATGATACAGCATATCTTTGCTATAACATCTTGTGGTACCGTTCTCACTTAACTACCTTTGAGGTATAGTTGTAAGACCACCGGACCTAGACCTAAAAGTCTTGGATTCGATTTCCACGGTTATAAGTTAAGATGAGCTTGATGGCGCAGTGGCTTGCGCGTTATATTTAAGATCTTACAAGTTAAGCGTCTTTCGCTATGCAGAGTCAACTCATGGGTTAGCTTTTGAGCCAGCTTGGTGGTTTAAGATTTAACTAATTAAACCATCATTTATTTATTATTTTTTTATTTTATCATGGTCACTTGTAGGTATTAGAGTAATTTTTAACGGGACTCTTACGTGTATGTTTATAATATAAGTTATTACGAGTGGGTTGTTTTCGTAATTCCGTAATCATAGCGCATGCATCTGTGCCAAAATATTGGATATTCACAAATAACAAACATTGTAAGGATCCCGTTAATAATTACTTTGATAGTTCATGGCTTGATCTTCTTACTACTCTGCTTTAGCAAGCAGCAGAATCAGTGGAAATTGCTAGTTAATTCTTCGTACGATGAGAAGTTAACGCGCTTGACAGCTCCGGTCAGTAACCTGAAAAATAGGGAGTGGATTCTCTTGAGACACTGGTCTTATGAGTACTGGATGAAGAATGCGTTTGAATGGGTTGTAATCTTGCGTTATGCAAAATTTATCATCTCTCGCTCCTTGCTTCGGAAGGCACGTAAAGCCGTTGGTAACAGCTGCATTAGTAGTCGTCAACAACCACCAATCCACACTGGGCCCCCGTGGTGGTTTATGGCCCCTTTCTCCATATCCATCCATAGGGAAGGCTTGTGCCCCTGCAGTGGGGACTTTATGAGCTGATGATGATGATGATGATGATGAATCTTGCGTTATGACCTATTTAACACCTTAAATGCCATATGTCCAACAAACAATTGAATATCTATTGTGTCTGGGACCGCCGGAATAATCGACTGCAAGTACCTACTGCAGAAAAGGCAAGAATCCAGTCACTTCACTAAAAATGTGTTCACTTACAAGGTTAGGAACGTCCTGAAGCGAGCTCTATTCAAGAAGGCATACTACTTAGTGTAAAAAATATGTAGGTAGCTAACGTCTAGCATGTGACAAAATAAGGGTGCTCTGGGTCAACCTGTTAAGTCCTGGCTTGTTATAAAACTTCTTGTTTAATTGGTGCTAGAGAAGGGATGGGCAAACTTTTTTATTCATCATCATCATCATCATCATCAGCTCATTTTATGTCCCCACTGCGGAGGAGCTCGAGATGATAAAGTTTTGGTCACCCATCCGATGACCGGCCTTTGCGAAAGTTACTTAACCTTAGCAATCGCAGACCGGGCGCGTTAAGCACTGCGCCATCGAGCTCCTCTGCGCCATCGAGCTCCTCGTGACAATATTTACTAACAAAATCTATGGCGGCACACGCACTTGAATTTTTGTTTGATGGTCGCGGGCCGGACTTCTATCATTCACGGGCCGGAGATGGCCGGCGGCCCGTAGTTTGCCCATCCCTGTACTAAAGCTTGTTATTAGTCCGCTTGACCATCTACCGCCATCTTATCTAAATACAGGGTCTAACAAAATCAATAAGCGAACGTTTAAGGGCGGTATCTATACATCATTCTGAATACAATGACAAAAAATGGGCTCCAGATTTGTAGTGATTTTTTCAAAGTTATGTTTTCTAACAAACTAAATCAATTAAAATAATGCACATCATGAAACATGCTGTATCTTTACTAACACTCACGCATGCGTCGATAAAAAGATAGTGTACAGATACACGACACAACGGCTATCTTTGTGTGCGTGTAGTACATCTGTACGGGTTTGGAAAGGGTGTATTTTTTGGTGAATTATGATAATGTTTTGTTGATTATCTCGGTGACGAGCCTGTAGTTTTGGATTAAATTTGGTGAGCATGCTCAGTGTGATGTATAGATGCTCCCCTTAAACCTTCGCTTATTGATATTGTTAGACCCTATATATCAAAGTCAAAGTCAAAGTCAAAGTGAAAGTCAAATCATTTTATTCAAAATAAGCCATCACAGGCAATTATTGATGTCACAACTATAAATCATAAAACTAAAAAACTAGTTAGGACTAAACTTCTGAATCTATCACCAGTTCGGATTTTGGTAGAGCCTTCGACCGACAAGAGATAAGATAAGATAGCCAGTTCCCCGGTGGCTGTAAATTATAGGGTAATAGCCCCAATTGTCGATACTTTAAGCCCAGTGTTCGGCACAGTTTTCTTCGCCAAATAATAACATAGGTTTTCATTGAAATTTTACAAGATTACAGCTAGGAAGCAGGTGGTCTGTTTTAAGATAAAGATAAGATAAGCTAAATAAACTTTATTGTATATACACCAAAAATATAACATTTGACAAAAAAATCTACAAAGGGCGGTCTTATCACAAAGAGTGATCCCTTCTAGCTAACCTTTGGATGGACAAAAATATTTGAGTTTGAAGTGGACTTGTCGTCGCGTCGTCGGTGCAACCATAAATAATTATAGTTTATTATAACTAACACAGCAATAAATAATAATTAATACTTAGGGTCTTACAAATAAACAAAGAATAAGCTCCGAATAGTTATTCCGTGTTTTGTCTCTTTTACCCTAATTTGAAATGACGTTTACATGACAGGGACAAAACTCGGAATAATTCGGACCTTATTCTTTGTTTATTTGTAAGGGCTTAATGTATTCAATTGTTGTTAAAGGCAAATCAGTTGCTGACCCCTTTTTGGAAAACATGTCGATCAAAGGTACGAAGACTGGTGCCATACCATAATGTCAAAGTAGTACGTAACTAGGTAGGTACACACGGTGGCAGATCAACCTACCCGAAACTGTCAAATTTCTACAATCAATTTTGAACTTTATTGTTTGGTTATAAGGATCAATATTCATTGGACACATTTGACAGGTTTGGGTTGATCTGCCGCCGTGTGTACCTAATTGGAATACATTAAATTTCTTATTTGTGACTTAATGTTTTATGTATGCTTCTTTATCTGTTATATCTTTGCGATTATCATCTTTGCCCTTTACAACAACCTAACTAGTTAATTAGTAAATGATGACGCAATAAAAAGTATAAAAACCTGTTTTTTTGCAGTACCTACCTACTGGGTAAAGTTGAAAATATGTGTTACTTAAGTACTTACCATATAACTTTATGGTACTTACTTACTGCGCTGGCTCAGGGAGCCGAAGTGGATCTTGGCCTCCGACACGAGGATTCGCCACTCTGCTTTGAAAATATGTGTTATTTTACAAAAATATATTTTTTTATTTTGCAAAATCTTGATTTTGGCTGTATAAGGCTTTTAAATGATGGTGTGTTTTTTTTGTTTCTGATATTATAATGGTTATGCGGGCTTTGCATCGAAAACATCTGATCACACACTTTTCTCAATCTGGGAATTGAACTCAGGACCTCTATTTGCCATTCAGCCACCGTTGCGTTATTTTATTAATAAAGGCATTATCGATCATCGACTTTTGCTGACTATACCGCTCTTTATTATTATGTAAATTAGATTGTCTTTTTTCATGTTGTTTCACACAAAAAAGGGAATATTTAAATTGCAATTAAAAAGCGCACAGACATCAATCGATAGCACACCAGCATTCTTTAAAAGTCTTGTTTTGCGTAACGATTGGAGCGGGACGGAAATAGCGTCACGCTGCATGCTAGAGCGAGACGGAGCACATCCGAGCACCTTCAAGGCAATCAACGTTTACTTCGCCGATATTCCAACAAGCGACACAGTGTTCGGATTTTCTATAGATTTTTGAGCTGAGTCTGTCACGGTGTGGTTATGTGTGCGACTTGTTAACGCACTGTTTTCTTGGTTCCAAGTATTTGTTGGTACTTCTTTTCTTCCATGCGCTCCTAGTACTTCGTATATAGAAACGTCCTTTATAGGAAAAATACTTGGTTCTTTTTTTGTTCCACATTTGAATTTCAAAATAGCCTATCTGCATTTCGCATGACGCGTACAAGTCTATTCTTGAGTGACGTTTGTGGGGCATGGTGTGTCGCCACCTTTAGTATGCAACCATAGAGTATCAGTCACATATTTTGTCATGTTTTATTTAACACAACTGGCAAACGCAAGGTACACGCTTCATAGCCAAAGGTAGAAAAGCGCTCCTTTTGACATGATTTTTTAAACAAATAGAATTTTTTACAAAATAATGCCGACAAAATTATTTCCTTACACAAGACAAAATATACAATTTGTAAAACTTATTCGTTTTTGTTAATTGACTACAATATTAAGTAATATTCATTATATTTACATATAAAAAATAACTATTATAGCAACAAAACTAGCTGTTAAAGATATCATTTCAAAATTATAAAACCGAGAGAATTAGGTTAGCGCAAACAGGTTTCGCATTAAGAATCGCATAAATTATACACAAAAATGAATTGATAATGAAGGAGATATCGATAACTGGCTTATCACAGACTTATGTCGTTTGCAGCATAGTAAGAAGGGAGTAACTCTACGCTCAGAGAACAATCGAGATTGCTAAGCGACTTTTGCACAGCACTTTTGTAATGTCTGAATCCTAGATGTGACTGAATCTACAATTGACATAATTGTAAGAAGGTAGAAGTATAATAGACTTTTTTGTAAAAAAATGTGCATATTTAGGTTGTAATATAAAAGCATTAGGCAATATATCAACATTTCTTCATCATCATCATCATCATCATCATCATCAGCCTATACTTATCTTATCGTGGGGCCTGCTGAGGTTTTCCTCTCTCAGTAACACCTCGACCCATTGGGATCTTTTGTGCAACCCCATCCTTTCACTCTTCCTCCTCTGTAAAGATAGATGCCATAAGTTTGGCAACGTCCATAAGAACGAAGAGCCTGAAGTCCTCCGGTTTCGGATAGGCCGACCCCCAAGAGTCTCATTCTTTTCCTAGCCAGAGAGTTGCAGTCACACAGTGTGTGCTGCATTGACTCCGTTTCCTCTCCACATGCCTTACACAAACTATTTGTTCAAAGGTGCATCAGCCGGTTGTATCAGCCTATACTAGTTCACTGCTGCTAAAAAACAGGCTAAAAATAAATATACAAAGAGAATGGATAAAATGGCTAGTGAGTCAAGAGAGAAACTTTTAAACGAAACTCAACTGCCAAACTTTTTCGTGGAAATTGTATCGAATTATGACGTCATTAATTGAGTAGTTCTTACATCTTCTAGGTTAAACTTGTTTTAAAGTCAAATCAACAAATGGTTAAAGTTTATAAAACTACACTACCTTTTTTATTTACATTTCGCCAGAAACAAAAACTGTGTATCTGTATTGTTACAATTAGTTAGAAATTCGAAAATTTAAAAATCCCTGCATATCTTCCATAGAGTCAGATTTAAAACACAAAATATTAACCAAAGAGTTAATGCGTTTCCGCACCTCATTAACCTCACGATCTCGAAGGAGGATAAATATCAAGAGTGTAAGAAACTTTTTCCTGTCGACGTAAAAACAAAATATAATTATTAAAGCGGTCACAGAAAGTGAATGTTGGTATCATTGGGTAACTTAAAACTTGAACTTTGAACTATGGTTTTACGGGTTAAGTGTAGTGAGTTTTTTTTATAAGGTCGATACATAACCTACGTGGAAAGAGTTAAGTTGAACAAATAATAATTAGCAATAAAATGGCCGGCACAAGTTGTTGACTAAGATTTTTAATACAGAAAAAATTAAGGCTATGTGGCTTTGTAGAAAAATTATCAACGAAGGATACTTTAGAGCTGATATAAGTTAATAGTGTTTAAGACTAACTTTTAATTAGTTATATAACCGTCTCTGTAGTCTAGTGGATATAAAACCGATCACAGTTCACAGCCAGAGTTCTCAGGTTCAATTCATACGGTAGGTCAGTTTAGTTGTAAATAGAGCTTGTTAAAAGTCCACCTGACTAGTTTACACCATCTTATTTTTTTTTATAGTTAGCTCGGCAAATGACTCCATCCCACATTCCCACCTGATGTTAAGTGGAAATGGAGTCCAGACGCGAAGATAACTGGTGCAGCGAGGAAACAAACGTAGCATCAGTTAAGTTCACTCTGCCGGCCCACAAGATGCTTCTTCACGCCTCTCTTGAAGGACAAGGTGGGAAAACGTGTGCTGGTAGACTATTCCATCTTTTGGAGGTGCGACAAAGAAATGAGTCACGAAATTTTTTATGTAAGTCAGTCGATATAACATAAATGTTAGTAGCATTTGTTGTGATCATACAGTTTGTGATAAGATAGCTGTTCCTCAGTAGTTGAGGATTAGGTGAAGGTCTTGTCATCACCTATCATCAGGTGAGATAACACTAGTATTGTATGAACAAACCTTTCATAACAATATTACTTAGGTTTTATACACATTTTAATTACTAAACCGTAAAGAGTTCCTCCAAAGTCTGAAGATAAAATGACGACGAGATAAAGGAAATCTTTATTTTGATTTTTTTTTGTCGAATGAAGAGGTTTTAATAAATACGCAAGCCCCACCCAACGTTCGATCAAGCATCAATCACACAGTGCTGTAACAAAAAGGTCATCATTAAAAACATTTTCATTATTCAGTAAGCAAAAATAAATTTAGCCTATACCTACTGTTAGTCAAATGCTTTCATCGTTGAATCGCTCTCAGACTAGGTGGAACGACGATCGCAAAGTGGCTGGTAAGAGCTGGATGAGGGTAACCGCGGATTGTACTAAGTGGCGTGCACAAGGATAGGAAGGCCTTTGTTTAGCAGTGGAGTAGTATAGGCTGATGTGATTGTGATGATTGAAACAAAGTCATCGCCGCTGCAGTTGATAGATACTCATCACACTTGCTAAATGTGGGTTGGTGAACACACAAACCCGGTATGCATCGCAAATACCCGCAACTTTGCTCAGACAAATCGAACTTAGAACCTCCGGATGTTGGGCCGAACGCTTTGTTACTCTTATACTGTAATAAATATTACACTTTCATTCTGATCTGGGACGTGAAAATAACGTATCAGCTGGCTAACTTCCCGTGCATGTGGTAAGATCTGACTAAGGGCGAAGGGTTCCAAGATGCTCGCACATCAGGCGATCGGCTGGCAACCCATCACTGATGTTATTTATGCCACCTCGGAGTGGATTATGTAACTGTGGTGTTCTAATAAAGATTTTTAATTTAATTTAATTTCTTTCTAATTCGCTTCGGTGTGATTTAACACGGAGTTTGGTGTGAATGTGTCTGTAAGTGTTCGTTCGTAAGATGCGAAAATTAATAAATAAAAAGCGCCGCCGCCCTCCTCTCGGCCCCGGCCCGCGATTTATCGTTCTATAATTCTTTTATGTTTGATTAAAAAATGTGAATAACGTTTTTAAGTTAGTGCGGCCTAACTTGCGTTCTCGGTTTTGGCGCGAAGACTTTTTGCTAATAAAGGTTCTTCTATTTTTTCTTTCGAGCAAATATTCCCGCCTCCTTGAGAAAAGTCAGCTAACTCTATCATAGAGTAAACTCTCCTCTACTTTGCGAAAGAGATAGAACACAGTGTTAAAACTATATAAAAGAATTATATAGACTGTGAATAGAGTGTGATTAAAAATAAATAAATTACTTACATACCTACATATTTATTTCAAAAACATGTCTACTAGATTTATACTTACAATTAAAAGCAAAGCTATTGGAAGTAGCTTAGTATTTGGTAGCTCAGCATATAATGCTCACATGGAAAAGAGCCCGGGTAGCGCTGATTTAAAAGCCACTTACATTATAGAGGTCTTTTTCATCATCATCATCATCATCATCATCATTTTAGTCCGTGGTCCCTTATAGCGTCCCATTTAAAATGCCAACTTAGCCGGTCCTATGCGAGCCTGTTAAGTTAGGTTATATAAAAAGATTTCATTAAAAACAATATACCTAACCAAAAAGTATGCTTACCTAACCAAAGAGTATTATAATAATGCTCTCATTCAACTTTTTTATTTATTTAAGGATAGGCGTTATGTCATACCAAACAGACAGTTCACGTTTTCGCGAATCTTTGATTTACATTTTACAAAGGTTTTCAAGGGTCAACCAGCACAGCAACGCATGCAACCTCGTTTGTCAAGTGTCGTAAAAAAATCGCTCCTATAAAAAGGTCGAGGGCTTGTCTTAACCTTCCTTCACTTTACCGCCAAAAAGTCCAAACCTCCTTGGTACTATGACACAATTTAGTTTTTAATTTCTAGTCTTTGCACCATAGATAAAATCTGGCTCTGAATGCTTCGTATGAACGACAGGATTTCGTCATTTGACTACATTGTTTAAAAGTTAATTCTGTTTTAACCGCGTCTGTGGTATAAATAGTAGTTACAACTTTGGTCTCAGAGCCAGAGGTCCGGGGCTCGATTCCCAGCGATGTTTGTACTCGGTTTGGTTGACGGTAATGCTTGATTTGATCCTACGAGATATTCTTCTTGTTCAGTATAAGATTGGTTTAAATGTCTCGGTATCAGCGATTACGTTAAACTTAGCAATGCCGTGTCATTAAGTAGGTGTCTTAATAAAATTAAAATACCTTAAGCTCTTCTTGCTTCGAAAGACACGTTAAGCCGTTGGTCCCTATATTGTCGTAAGAAAGCAGTCGTTAAAACCCTACACTCATTAGGCCGGATCACCTCAAATGAGATTTCAATCATTTCTTTGTCGCACCAGCAAAAAATTAAATGCTTTCCTAGTAGCACAAGTAATTCCTTCTTCCTACAACACATGGGATCCTTTAGAAGAGGTTTGAAGAAGCAGCTTGCGGGTCTGCAAGGTGAGGTCGGCTGGTGAGCGTCAATCCTGCTCCACCAGCTGGTGCAGCATCTAGTCTCTGCTTGCTTAACATCAGGTAGAGCGGACTCAGTTGCCAACCTATCTATTAAAAATAATAATTAATTAAATAGTAACTATAAGTTAAGATTCTTTTTTTTCTTTTATATATACGCTGTTGTCAAAAATTGCATGCCGTGGCAGCTTATAATTGAGAGGTTAATGTATGATTAATTTTACTCATGAAGTGTATGTTTTGTTAGCTGTCCTTTGCAAAATAAATAAATAAAAAGCCTATGCCCACCTGTGGGACGTTTAAAGACTAATAATAAAACACGTCTAACAACATTCACACATGGAAAACTGAAAGTGAAATGTTCAGTTATCTAACTGATAGCATCCAAAAAGTTATGTCTACTACCAAATAAAAAAAAACACAAACACAATTAAAAGCCCAAACCCGTTACTAATCAGCGATCACAATCGAAATAGAGCAATTAATATTTCGCCGACTGAGGTGAACTAAAAATTAAATTATGAAGGAAAAAAAATGCGCGGTTTTTTTTGCCGCTCGCTGTCACGCTCGGCGGCATATTGCGTTGGCGACGAGCAAAAAATCGTACTGATAGTAGGAGCTGATAAAAAATGCAACGGTACACACACTCGACTCGAACATAACACAAGGCGACTGCAGAAGTTAAGGTGATCTGCGCAAGCGCCATGCTTGCAACAGTCCCAGCGCTCGAGCGGTCTGCCACCTTAACTCCTTTCTTATAAAAGTCCAGGATGCGGATATATTTGTAGATCCTATACCCATCCTACTAAGGAAACACAACATTTATCTTATTGTTATGAATTTAGTGTTTATTTGATGTAATATCCTAGCTTATAAGCGTGTTAACTGTATATACCTACAGGTTGACTTTTTCATCACCGTTCAAACTTCTAAGATGACTCCTGTAATACAAACGAACAACTATTACTATTGTCGAATGAATATTGATGTTTTGTATGGAACAGCTGAATTTTATTATTGAGTTAGGGAGTTGGTCCCATAGTAAGAGTTGTTCGTTTGTATCATAGGAGTCATTTCAGAAGGTTTGGACGGTGACTTAAAAGTGACCCTGTGTAGCTGTAAGTTTGTATTGTCTTTTAATATAAACTAGTGGTCGCCTAGTGGTCGATATTCGACCGTAATTTTATTAAGGCTGCACGGATTGTATCCTAAGCAATGAAAAATTAAAAAAGATAGAATGTGAGTTTGGATTGGCATTGACAGATTTCGGCCGCTCCTCTTCCATTTATGAAAATTTTGAAAATAGTATGTAAATGCGTGTGTGTCAAATACATGGTAGTGTGTGTAATGTTTGTTTTTTTGATTTAATGTATTTTTATGTATAATATTTAAAAAAATGACATTCAGATAACCTTCTCTATATAAACTATAAGTGTGTGAAATTTCATACTCCTCCGTCCGCGCAATTTTCGTAATAAAGGGGTAGGTACAAAGTTTTTGCTTGACGTATTAATATCTTTTTATATAAATCAATAAGTAAATCACGGAGGACACTAATTAATCTCAGAACGGAGAACAACAGTCCGTGCACAGCCGTTGCGAGGCTCCGTCTCATGTAAGGGTTTGTCTGTTTGTGCGTTTCTGAAGCGCGTTTGTGAAGCTTACACTCTACAGTCACCTTGCTTTGTGACCCGACGGACGGTTATACAATATAATATACAATGTGCTGCAAAACGAGATTGAGCGGCGGAAGGACTCATTTTTAAAGGGATTACGGTGGGTCCTAAAACTAAAGGACCAATAAAATAATAATTACGTACCTACTTAATGGTTGCCCAGTGGTCGAAACACGAGCAAATATACTTACAAAGTCTCTACAATGAAATACACATATAATTATACCTACATACATTTTATCTTTCTGTAGGTACACACGCCAGCAGGTCAACCTACCCAAAACTGTCAAATTTCTCTAATCCATATTGATCCTTAAACCCAAGCAATACAGCTCAAAATTCATTGATGAAATTTGACATTATGTGGTAGGTCGATGTGCTGTCGTCTGTACTTACTCCTTTCCCTTGTGAACTTTAATGAAGCCTAATCTCACACTTCTTCTTACACCCAATGTGCTTAAAAGAGGTTATAAAGCTATTCTGTCACGTAATTTCTATGCACTTAAAAATCAAATAAGCACATTAATAAAAACACTAAAATCCATTGGCTATATAAAATGAAAATAAATAAATCTTCTTCATAAATGTGTACTCCATGCCAGAAAGGTTACTAAACTTAAGGCCTGTAAAAGTTTATAAATCACTAAAATAACGAAAACAAAAGTTATCAAGCAAAATCTTCAAACAAAAACAAGATGGCGTCCAAATAGAAACGAACATGGTATGATTCACAAATAGTTTATGTACAACAAATTAAATTAATAAAAAGGTCTACTTACCAAAAAGTTTGAACCTCGTTTCAACTCCTTTGGTTTCGGCCGGCCGGCGGTATAAAGACCTCGTTTTCGATGACGCGTAAAGAATTCGATATAAATAAACAAATTGTAAAGTGCCTTTATCGTATCGAATGAAACGCAGAAATACGTTCGAGAGAAAGTGGCATATTTTCTTTTTATGTAGGGTAAGGCAACCTGTTTTCGACACTGACTTTTAGTTGGCATTGACAAAAAAGTTCACAATTTACGTAGGGACTTGCCAGAAATCGAGCACGTGACATTGCAAACAAGATTTACATGATAAAGCAATAAGGACGTTGGGTTCTAAGCAATAAGGTTCAAAATTGTCACTTAGTCAATGTTTTGGGATACGATCACTTTAATATTGCTTTAATAAAAATTTAAGAATGAGACCTATTGTATGAGCTAAAATAGTTATGGAACTGTATAACTGAATATTATTAGATACGCTAAAAACTTTATTAAATCAATATAAATTAATTGCGTCAGGCTATTAGAATAATTAAATACATATACACATATAAGGACTTTATACACAGTTAATATGCATTGAATGTTGAAGGAAATGGAGTTAGTAGTACCTGGTGAAACGTTATTCAAATGTAATTAATGTTTTATGAAAAAGTAAACCAGCTGCAGTGGCCATGGTTATAAGTTTTACCGTCAATCAACCTTGTCCTGTGCAATGTTCGATCAAGCCATTCTTTTAAGCGTGTTGCATCTTGCCGCTGCATCTCAGCGTGCAGGCTGAGATGCAGCGAAGAAATCTAGACACAAAAATACGAAAAAACTATTAAATAACGAATCTTGAGAATCTTAAGAATAGCAGTGCAACGAAGGTACCACTAAATTACAATTTTGAAGGTACTACATCTAATCGAATTTAAAACGAAAATGGCTCTTGCGTCATGTGGTAATCGAACCTACGACCTTCCGAAATAAGGACCACCGTTCTTGCGATTGAGCAACAGACACATTGGTTCCCCTGTCGAATTTCTAGTGTGTTCGACTCCCATCTAAATCAAGTAGTTTAAAAAAAAACAAGTTTTGGGTAATAATTTGAAAAAGTCATTTTGAAGCAGATAACTGGATTTATCCATTGATCATTATTGTTCCCGAGCGTGCTAGCCTCCTTAATAACTTTGCTTTATAATTTCAGTAATATTGACAATGACATTAACATCAGAACTCTATAAAATACTTTTTGTTCAAAATAGCTTTAAAAACTCAAGTTATGAGAAAAACCGCGGTATTAGAGTTGTTCCCTTGACAGCGCAGTATCGGGGCCACGGGAACCGCCCGCTCCATTCATGTCGTTATATACTATGTTGTTACATGCACCGCACGCAGTTCGCAGTTCCACTATAGTTCATGGAGGGTGTAGTATTGTACCTTGCCTTGGCGGATTTCGCCATTTTGAAATTAATTCCTAATTCGAAATGTTACAGATTAAAAATTAAAACTCTATCTTTGTGGTAGAGTATAATCAAAATATTCTTTTTTTAAAAATTGATTGCTGTAAAATAGGAATGGTTGCACCAAAAATGATGTGATGGTAGTAAATTAATTTAGTTCTTTCAACAATTAAAATAATCTCATTCTCTCATGTTCATTATTTAATATTAATATAGTTCGCGTCCATAAGTCACCATCTTTAATTCCTAATAATTGTATCTTTCACACGATATAGTTATTATAAGCAAGGTTATTTACTGATAGATATATAACTATGTCGATTCGCGCACAATATGCATAATATTCTGTGCCACCAGCTCTCAGGAACGGGTTTTGTTTGCCACTATCAATCACTCGGTTAAGCTTATGAAAACATAAAGTTATTCTAGATGATTCGTAACACACTTCATTAATATAAGATATACAGTGTGTGGCCTAGAACCGGGGATAAAATTGAAAACAGAGATGCTATAGGTCACTAGTAATTGAATCATTATGGTCTCAACTAATTAAAATCAAAACTTTACTGTTTGATTTTTTTCTAACAAACTTAATCGTAAATTCAATGTAATGCAAACAATGCAATAGTTCCGCTCAACTCGATCGATTGAGTTCATTCTGACAACGTCTCTTTGACAGTTTATGAGTTGTGTGACACAACTTGTCAATCTCCTGTACCACGACACTGATATTAATCGTAACTTTAAATTGTTATTGTATGTAATGCATGGGTTTTGGTTAACTGGAATCTTTAAAAAAAAATACTAATATTCTAGAGTCTCTGTTTTCAATATTATCCCCGGTTCTAGGCCAAACACTATAGGTATATGAAGTTGATATAATGTAAAGTACAGTAAGTTAAGTATACAAAATTTTATCCAGTGTTCATCACCAGTTTTTGTCGCCAAAAATAACATAGAATTCCATTGAAATTTTACTAGATGAAAGGTAAGAAGCATTTGGTCTGTATTTAAACGTTAGTAATGTTAAAAATCAGTTGTCACTTTTTTTAATTGCTAAAGAACAAAAGTGAGGAACACTGGATCATATAGAACACTGGTGTCTTTACCCTACTGAAGAATCTATAGCTGTGCTACATGTTACATTTTGATTTTAAAGAGTACAAGCACCTGCAATACTATCTACCACAAACTGTCAAATTTTCTCAATAGACATTGAACTTTATCCATATGTAATACGGTTGAACATTAATTGAAGAAATTTGACAGTTTTGCATAGGCTGAAGTGCGGGCTGTATAACTAGTACTAAAAACTAGTAGTTGTTAAACAATTAGTTTATTTTTTCATGAAAACCCCTCATTAATTGATATCGCGGCCTAAATAGACCTACAATGATTGATATAATCCGTTAGAGGCGTGAACACGTTAAAAATCGTTAATTCAACAACATTGTTTGTACATCCGACGTTGGATGTTGTAAGTATGTAAGTACCTTTATTGGCTTTGATAGTTAAATTAACTACAAAGACCAAAGTATTGTTTTTGACGAGGACGTTTGTGGGCGGGCGGGAAACTTAAAGGGTTGCTCAAGCCGTGATCAAATTCAAATTCAAATTTAAAAATCATTTATTCAGTTTAGGCTACAAGTAGCTCTTGTGAATGTCGCAATGCCATCGGTTCGTAAGTCTACTCTGGGCGGGAGATCTTGTACTGAGAAGAACCGGCAAGAAACTCAGCAAGTGTCCAGCTCTTTTCTCCCTTACAGCGTCAAAAAAAATATATTGGAAAATGCCCTATTATAGCAGGACACTTTCCATTTCAAATAAACACAAAAAATATAGAAGACAACCACAACATGTAAAAAAACAAAAAAATAAACAAATCTAAGTTATCAAATTTACATCCGGTAAAAGTTTCAATTTCCACAATGTCATACAGTAATCACTACAGTACTCTAATAATGATCGTCACATCTTTAACGGATTCTAATAAACAAAGCTGCTATATACGACTAGAAGTTTAAACTGACAACCCTTACCAACCGTTAGTTTATAAAAAGGTGTCACACGACCTGGCGCAAGAAAACTAAGTGTTCTTAGGCCCCTCGCCCACGGCGACTTTTTGTAGCGATGCAGTAGCGCTGTCGCGCGTTCGCATCGATACAGTCGCGATAGTGTCGCTAGCTGTTTGCCCTTGCCCACATAACCACGATTCAGTCGCGATTCAGTCGCGATGCAACGCGATTCAGTCGCGATGCAAACGCTCGGTTCTCCACTCACGCGCCACCCTCCTTCCGTTATCTCCCCGATGTCGTCCGACACGGTCGCGCGTTTACATCGATGCTGTAGCGCGTAGTAGCGCGTTGACATCGCTTCTGTAGCGCGTTGCAAATGCGACTAACGCGCATTAGTAGCGAAGCTTCCTCTCTCGATCAGGTTCAATCCCTAGACGTGATGTCACGCAAGCGTGTTCTTGTCCTTACTAGATTGTCCAAGACGTTCGGATCGGATTGAAAGCAGAACAACCCGGAGCGGCACTCTTCTAGAGGCTAGAAAGTTTTCAAAAGGAAAAACTTAATTTCGGTAATATGACCTCCAACAAGGTGGACCGACGATCTGGTAAAGGTCGCTGGAAGCCGCTGGATGCGAGCAGCACAAAACCGGTCCTTGTGGAGGCCTTAGTCCAGCAGTGGACGTCTTTTGGCTGAGATCTGACGTGATCTCCCACTAGGCACTCTGTTTACCCATCTAGACACCAGCACTGTCGTTAAGCTTAACTACCACAATCGCTTGAAGGCGGCTGCGTAACATCATTATACAGTCGCAGTTTAATAAGTCCCTTTATATCCTCGTAATCACCTAAGGGTTGGAAGACAGGTTCGATCTATTTTTTTCGTACATACATAAAGGCCAGTGTTAGCATCTGCGTTTTTTCCATGACTTTGTGTCCACAGTACAATGTAAGGCAGAATGGTGCGTGCCGGTTTGACTCACCATTCGATCACCAGTTTACATTATGTCCCCACTGCTGGGGCACGAGCCTTCCCTATGGATGGATACACCACAGCCACGGCCACCACGCGGGCCCAGTGCGAGTTGGTGGTTGTTAACGACTGCTAATGCAGCCGGGAGCAACGACTTAATACACGGAGGAGCTCGAGATGATACATTATTGAGGGTGGCCGGCCTTAGCGGAAGTTACTTAACCTTAACAATCGCAGACCGGGTACGTTTAGGACTGCGCCATCGAGAACCTACCAATCTTTTTATATTTTTTAGTTTTTTTATTATTATTTAATTGCTAACAACGGTTATAGCATCTGTGTAAGACCAACTAACCTATGGTCTTAATTTGAGTATGTAAGTACATGATAACTTATCTTACTTACTTAGTAGGAAACTACTAACGCAGACGGTAAAAAGAGAAACAAATTTAAAATTCTGAATTAGGAATGTTTGCTACCTTTATGGTGTCGACATAGACAATCAATAGAAGGTGACTCTCTGTCCGATTCATTTACCGCTAACGCTATTACGCTATGATATTATGAACAATGCAAAAAATGTGTCCTAGACAAGACTTGATAGAAAAAAACATGAGTACTAGGAAACCCGCATCGAGCGCACGTGCACCAATCGTGGTTGCGTTAGCCTGTGTTACGTTAGAAGTTTAAAAAAAAGAAAATGATAAAATTGCCATTATTAAAAATTTCCTACTAAAATGGTATTTTTTATCTATTATAAAATTGGTCACTAAACTTGACAAAGATCTTTTTTATACAAAAACAGAAATGTTGAAAAAATTTCCACGAGCAGGATTTGAACCCGCACCCTTCTGACATACCGGGTCAGGTGCTCTCCCAATTGAGCTATCGTGGTTCTAACCAGCCCGCCGACATTATTTAACACTATTTACTTTTTACTTTGAAAGCCAAAGGCGCCCATTCAATGTCAACAACTGCCGTCATTTAACATCCGATCATAATATTTTTACAAATACTAAAGATCAGTTAAGAAGTAGGCAAGCTATATATAAAATGTTTATATAATTTTTTAACGCAAATTTTGTTGCGAACAAATTACAAAAACACAAATGTTAAATTGTTGTGCGGGTTCAAATCCTGCTCGTGGAAATTTTTTCAACATTTGTGGGCGCCTTTGGCTTTCAAAGTAAAAAATAGTGTTGAATAATTTCGGCGGGCTGGTTAGAACCACGATAGCTCAATTGGAAGAGCACCTGACCCGGTATGTCAGAAGGGTGCAGGTTCAAACCCTGCTCGTGGAAATTTTTTCAACATTTTTATACAAAAAAAAAGTTACTAGTAATAACTAACATCATCATCACGAACGCTTCCAAAACATCCCTCTGCTTGGCCAAAGCCTTCTTACAATAGCGGATACGGAAATTGGGCAACCATAATCCACCAAAAAACAAAAATACTTCTCTCTTCTATAACTCAGCATGTTAAAATCAAAATGGACACTAACCAATTAGTTGTTCGCTGTCTTTTCTAGACAATTCCTTCCATTATTAGTAGACGCCTCATTAATATTCACAATTTCCCCTCTATCAACCTATTTGTTCCATTTAAAGGGCACTTGTCAGCTCTTCTAACTTCTTGCATTTTGTACACAAGCTTTTTAATTGCCTGTCATTACGTTATGTTGAAGCATACTTTTTTAAATATATCCTCTTTTTACACTAGTCTCAATATCTGAACGATATAGGTAGGTGTTGCCAGTAACAAAAGTTGTTTTTTTTTTCAGTGTTATAGGTAATTTTGAATTAAACACCTGGCGGTGAAAATATAATTTTGAATTTCGAACCCAAGAAGTTTATCCTAAAGGAGATGTTTAATTTTTTGCCAGGACCATGTACACCTACTCAAAAAATAGTATAAAATACATGTATTTAGTTGATATATTTAATATTCCGATATGCTTTACCATTTTTGCGTAAGAATAAAAAAATGAAACATAATTTTTAATAACCTGGCAACTTGAGATGTCTTTCTGAGATTAAACACAAGTGTCCAAAGCTGTAAAGAACGTAATTAAAAGTGCAACTGTCACCATGATTTAAAAAAAAACCGGTGTTTTGTTTTCATTCCGTTTTTACGTGGATTCTGAGTCGTTGTGTTTTTGTGCTGTGCTGTTTTTAAATTCTGATTTGGACCGATTACCTGCTACCGTTTACTGCCTCACTTGTTGACTTCTGCCTGCTATCCCGGACTTCGATTTGCATTTGACCCTGCTACTGTTGATACCATTGCATTGTTGCTACTACATTCGTTGTTTTCAGGTGAGTTTTTCGTATTTTAATTAGGCATTTACCAGAGAATTAATAAAATGCTTTAAACACTTCTTTTCGAGGAAATAGATTCCGAACCAACTCAGTTATCTATGACAGTAATGGAATTGATCTCAAATATTTACAGTGCTCTATTGAAATAACTATAATCAAAGTAAAATACAATAAACTAAATAAAATATCTATTTCAGCCAACAAACAATGTCTTCTTTTTGTGTGATGTGTGATGGACAGATAGATGTGTGTTCGGAAAACCATTATCTCGCATCTAATCTGGGGATAGAATTACTAATGATCTTGGAACAACATGTTGGACATGAGGTTAGTTGTTATTGAATGTAGTATTTATGTAAAACTATTTTTGTTACATTTTTATTTTCCTAATAATTAGAACCTAACACATTCTTCACAAGAAGACAAAATAAATATTAGTTTAAAACAAACTTTTGTATTTTAGGTTGACACTGATGGCATAGTTTGTCATCCATGTTTCGCAATACTAGAAGTAGGAATGTCATCAACTGAAAATGAAGCTTCTAGCCACCGAGAACATGTTTGCGTTTGGTGCAGATCAGCATTGTTTCAAAGACGAACACGTTCTATCTCAGAAGGACCTCAGAGAGAACTTATTGCTGCTAGAATTTATCCTAGACAGGTATTGATTAACTTTTAATACATAATACAAATTCATGTTGAAGTAATAATTAAAGTGAAGATTTTTTTATGAATTACTGATTTGAATTACAATCTTTTTTGTAGATTCCTGAAGGAGGATTAGTATGTTATGCATGCTGGGTCTACTTTAGTGGCCTCGTTAGTCAAAATGAGGGTCCAAATCCCAGGCCTCCTAGAACTTTGGCATCACAGGACTCAAATGCCTGTGTATGGTGCAGAAGGTCTTTAATTCAGAGAAGATCACATGCATTGTCAGAAGGTCCCGAAAGAAATGAAATCGCGAGAAGAATTAGTCCAAGACAGGTATCTTTTCATAGTTTTATTATCAAGAAATACAAGTGAGTGATCTAATTTAAAAAAATTACTTTACATTTTATGATTTCTTTGTTAACAGATACCTAATAATGGACGTGTTTGCTATGCTTGTTGGGTTGCTGCTCAGCGAAATATTCGCAGACAAGCTGCAAACAATGCTGTGAGGCAAATAGAGGAAGGAATTGTTGATAGGAGCGAGGATGAAGCAATCACGTATAATAGAAATGTTTGCGTGTGGTGCAGATCATCTTTGCTTCACAGACGGACACATATTCTGGGAGATGGTCCTGAGAGAAATATAATCTCAGAAAGAATGTTTTCAAGAGAAGTAAGTAGTTTCATTTATCAAAATTCTTTTTATATAATTGCCTTGTTACACTATGGGCCATATCTTCGTTCTAATATACGGGTGACAAAAATATCGTTTTTAGCTCAGAATCCACTAAATAGTCGATCCCTATTAGTTTTTCGAAAATATCTTCAGTGTTTTATAATAGTATAGATAGATATGGTAATAATTTTGTGTTTTCAGATTCCAGCGGATGCATTAGTTTGTATGGGGTGCTGGAGAATGGTCCAGGAGTTACGAGAGAACCCCAATATTATCGCAGTACCAGAAACAACTATGCAATTAGATGAGTTCACTCATACAACACATTCAAGTGCACACTGCTTTGTACCAGGTTGCACAGAACCAGAACGATTGAATGTGCCTCTATGTTTAAAGAAGAGAATCCTCCAATCGAAAAAAGTGTTTGTAACAGAAAATGCAAAGATCTGTCAAATGCATAGCACAGTATATGACTGGGACATTTTAGACCAATTCGAATTTAGTGACTCCTTTACTAAAAATGAAGTGCAATCTTTACTGAGACTATCCACAGAGGCAGAGGATGCCAGTGGAATACCAATTAACTTTAAAAATTATAGATTGGTTCACGACAATATTTTTCATTTTTGGACTGGAGTCACGAAATCCAATTATGAATCAATATTAAGACAAATACCTAGTTTACAAGAATCATGTAAGCGTCCACATTTGTCACTAGGGCTTTACCTAATTAAGTCTCGAACAGGGGAGTCACACGACAGAATAGCTTCTCTGTTTCAAATAAGTAAAGCTCTAGTGACAATATTATTAAAAAAAGCTAGAGAAGCTTTAAAAAATGACTTTGTACCGTTACATTTAGGTATTAACCACATAAGTAGAGGTGACCTTATAAATCGAAATCTTTTGATACCCGAAGGGTTATTCGGAAATCCTAGTGCAGAGAGAAAACCAATTGTCATCTGTGAGATGGTACATATATATACGTCCAAAAGTCGTCTAATTATCTCTTTCAAAAAAAAACTTACAGTATACACAAGTATAGAAACTTTTTAAACCATTTTTAATTGTCGCTACTGACGGATATATAATAGATGCTTTGGGGCCATATCCAGCAACAACATCAGATGCAGACATCACGAAAGCCCTTTTCCAAGATGAAAATGCGGAATTAAGAAACTTTTTCAGACCTCAAGATATTTTCATTTTAGACCGGGGCTTTCGTGATGCTCTGCCTCTGCTGGAATCACTAAATTATGCAGTGTATAAGCCAGAAACATTAGAAGAAGGAGAAAACCAATTATCCACCCTTATAGCAAACAAATCAAGATGTGTGACGTTATGTAGATGGGTAGTTGAAGTGGTAAATGGCAGATTTAAACGAGACTTTAGATTATTACGTAATGAATATTTTAATGTGGCTTCAAGGCATCTAATGGACGACTTTAGGATTAGTGCCGCAATAATAAATGCTTTCCATAAAGTGCTTGTGAACCGGCCAGATGCTCAAATAATTTTGGAAAGAGCAAAAACCAGAATTTTGTTGCCTAATTATTTAGCAGAATATATAATCTTAAATAATGTTAACCGTCGGCGAGCCCATTTTTACAGAATAAATGAAGAAAATGAGCAATTAAGTATCTTCCCACGAATGACCATGAGTGATCTCACACTATTTGCTCTGGGTATCTACCAAATAAAACAAGCGAGATCGTATTATGGCGAACATTTGAGACAACATGGATCATTTGTGGTGGAGATATCAACTGATTTAGAAGTTACTAACATACCAGAATTGTCATCACATGAGACTGTGTTGCTAAGAGGACGTATAAAATCTCGCCATTTTAGTCAAAAAATATATTACACATATATCCTCTTAGCAACACAAGGTAATGAATGGGAAGATGTAATAAAAGGGTATTACTGTAGTTGCATATGTGGTAAAAAAAACTGTTCTTGGCATTCTTGTGAATGCCATCTAAAAATGTTGCTGGAGCGAGAGAATGAAGTCAAATTGAAATAAATAAAAATATAAAACTTCATAAAACTGTTTTATTTCATCACTACCAGTTTCCTTCCCTACCTACTTAAGTGTGTTTACTAGGTAGTTGATTATTCACTGCATGTTACTACAATAGGACGAGTATGTTGTGTGTTTTCTCTAATGTACATTAAGATTTGATTTGATGTAAGTACATAGAGTTCAATCGAGGTTAGCTGCTGTTCTGTTATGTGTAGGTGCAGCAGTAGGTAATACATACATATAATCACGACTATTATCCCCGAAGGGTTTGTCATTGTCAGACACTAGGCAATGAGGACATCAAAAGCAGTCCTCTGCCATAGTCCACTTTTCACCAAATAGCGACTGCACATGTTCTCAGCGTGCACCGCTCTATGATGTTGGATGTATGTGCAGTCTTTAGTCCGTTAGTCGCCTTTTATGACACCTAACTAAGGAAGGAGAGTGGGTGGTAGTATTCTTTCACAGCTATGCGACATGGCAGTAGGTAATAAAAAGCTGAAATCTAGCACTTAATAGCTTAAGTTTAACTCTACTCTAACTACAAGTTATAAAAGTAATAGCCAGAAGTAAGTTAATTTATTAACATTAACAATTTTCATTCATACGGTAAGTACTTTTGTTATGACAGCTACTTGACATGACATGACATTGACAGAATACCACCATTACCCCCTGCGATCACGAAACTTGCCATTATTTGTTATTTAAAATACTTCTTACGTAAAAACTATTCATTTATTTGAAGAAAATCATTTTGAATAAGCTTATTCCATGCATAAGCTACATTTTGGTATTATGTACAAGGTGTTGGCATTTTCTCCATACAAAATTAAACATCTCCTTTCTTAACAGCCACAATTAACACTATTATTGAACTTGTTTTACCGTAAGCACTTATATTTTTTAGTAAGATTAGCTTTTAATCTAGTTATTTATAAATCGATAAATCGGGGACCGAGACGGGGCCCTGTGTGATCGGGGACTTAGAAAAAGAACCAGTGATTTTGGTTTTTTGAAAAAAAAACACCCATTTTTTTATCCTACACTGGGAAAGTGCTTACTTAGTGGTAGCTGACCATAACTAGGATCTTTGAGACCGCCGCCGATGAGACCACAAGACCACTGTATCGGCATTTTTAAACATTTGCTCATGAAAGTATAAGTTAATTACAATGCCTATTGTGTATAAGTATGACAATATTACATAGAAGCATTTTACGATAATAGAATTCCACATTATATTCTAAGCGGTCATTCTTTTATTGAAAGTATCAAAATAATAATTGCTGCTATACCTACCTACGTGTGTTGAACGGTAATGGTCACTTCACTACAAAGTATCAAGACGGTTCGCGCCGCGCACAGACTACCGTGGCATCTGTAATGTTGTTTTTATATCCTAGATAATGACATTATATTGCTTTTTAATAAACTTCGTGTGAGGCCTCGAATTATTGGCAGCCTCTTTCTTATTTATAAACGAGAAGAAGGATAGAGTTGTACTTACTTATAAGTTTTATCACATATTATTAGATAGGTACATCATATTGTATTCATTAATCTATTTTTTTCGTATTGCTTTTGTAATATTTCCATTTTTGGCATTCAAATCTTTTACTTTTAGCGTTTTTCGTGTTACTATGAACGAAAAAGTGCAGTAAACATTTATACCAGAGATTTTTTTTTCAATTTAAGGAAGATGTTTGTCTTCTCCTTCGAAATTTAAACAAAAAAATCCAAGGCGACCTTTTCGCTGCATAGACTGGAGGGGCCATGGTACCATGTTGATTTTTATTTTTTCGCCGCCGTGCGACCAGGAAGAATCGGACCTCCGAAATCAAATTTGAAATTGGAACAAATCTCGGTGCGCCGCGCTCGGGGCCCATAAGTAGGAAGTCCCTATTAAACTGTAATGTGCTCAAGTGACTTTTGTTGTTGTTACAAACTGCCGGTACAGTTTGACCTCTGACCCCTCTCTGTTTTCTGCCAACGGCGAAGTGGGAGGGGATGTGTGTTTTACCATCGTGGTTCTTACTAAACTGGTCGGTATATTGGCTCGATTGACGCACCGGATGCTTGCTCAAGACGGTAGCTAGTTGGTAGTACTATGGCTGGAGTATCTGCATCTTGACATGCCACCGCGTGGAATCTTGTAATTATGTGAACGCAACGGTCGATGTCGCTATGTGCGAAGACTTACTTTGAAAATACTTGTCTATGGTTATTTTTTTTTAAACCAAGGCAAACTGTTTTGCCATAGACTGAATAAGTGTTTTAATGTTTCTCTCCCTAACCCACTCCTGCTCTTACAATTTTAATAAAAAAACTCGACCAAGGAAGTCGTCCTACAATAAGAATATTGTATGACACTAATAAATTAATATAAAGCAATGTAAAGCAATGTTGTTATTATGAGTATTATCTATAAAAAAGACATATTTTTCCTATAAGGAAAACACGTACGTTATATTGCGATGTTCTTACATCCGTTTGGTCAGAATACTTGGCATTGCCCATAATAATACACTTTTATATTCGTATAGTTAGGTAGTTAGTTAGTAGTAATGGCAAAGAGCTCGGCCCCATACCCGAAGATCGCGTGTAGTTGAACAGTTCAGCAGGTCCAGGTCGAGCAGAGTGTGTTTCGAAATTTTCGATAAATAGCCCGTATTTGTAATCACCAACCCACTTTTGACAGGCGTGGTGATTAAGCCCATCAATTGGAATGGTGACTTGATTTTAATGATGGACGCCTTTGCCCAGCTGTGGGACAGCTATTTACTTTACTTTTGTAATATATATTATTTTGACGACCTCCTTGGTCGAGTGGCTTGCACACCGGTTTTCATGGTGTCGCCATCTCTGAGGTCCCGGGTTCGATCCCCGGTCGGATCAATTTAGAAATAACTGTTTTTCTAAATTATTTCGGGTCTGGGTGTTTCCTATGTATAATAAGTATATATTTAAGAAAATTAAGTAGGTATGTTTATCCGTTGTCTAGTAACCATTTAACGAGTTTCATAACGAAAGCTTCGTTAGACTTGATAATTGGTGTGAGTGTAGGAAACTTTATTTTTATTATTTTAATGATGGACGCCTTTGCCCAGCTGTGGGACAGCTATTTACTTTACTTTTGTAGTACCTATATATTTAACAAATAACACTTACACGCGTATAGTATATACACACGCCTGCGCGTCACACTACCACAAAATGTCGAATTTCCTCAGTAGACTTTGAACTTTATAAATATGGGATATGGTTGAACATTCATTGAAGTTTTGGATACGTTGACGTGCACGCGTCTACTGTATGTTACAATACTCTTGTTTAATGTATTCAGTCTCTATCATATCACATGTAAGGTTCACCAAAAAAAAACAAGCTTCAACACTTTTTTTTTACCTCTTTTTAATAAATAAATATATCACAGATTTAGGTTTAGTTTTGGTTCAATGAAATTGAGTCACAAGTTGTGTGGATACGATGCAAATGCATATTTTTTACAATTTGGGGTCCTAGGAACATCAGGTGGGGCAAAGACATATGCCAATTTTTATATATATAAAAAAGCAAAAAAAGGGTTTAATCTCCTTCGAATTACACTTAAAACGTCTTCAAACAAATCTAGACATTCAACACTCTCTCAACAATAAAGCAATCATTCATTTGAGCATTATGCAACTCCAACCGTTGGATCCAAATCGATCCAATTAGATAGATCGATTTGTTTTGGTATTGCCATAAATCATAGTATACGTACTACACCTGCGAGATTGCCAGCGCCAAATAAAACATTTTAGTATATTTTTCTAATTGGATGTGGCAATCTCTATTTTGAGTCATGTATTTTTTTTATTGGAGCAATCAGTATTTTTACTGTCGATTGAAATGTGTAAAGTAATTCGGTAAAGGTTAAACTTTTGTGGTTAATAAATATTTGGTGTTGGAGTTATTGGTAGCTGTTAAAGATATTATTTGAACTCAAACATTGAGCCAATAATAATAATATGACGAAACAAATTTTTGGTCAGTTTTTTTTATAGATAATTTTCAATAAATCTACTTTTGAAGTCTAGTTTATTTGTTATAACATATAGGTACCTACATAATCGAAGCATTATTTAAGGTAAACAATATATAAATTTTAATTTAAATAGATTGTTGATAGGTTACTCAAATGTTTTATAAACATTATACCGAGGAAAAAAATAACCCATATTTTAATTTAAAATAAAACTTTATTATTAATCTTACTGTGTTAATCTTACTCTGTAAAACTGCTATTATTGTAGACATTTCAGTGGACTAAATCATTACATTTTAATATTATTATATTTTTAATAAAACATAAATACTTACATCGAAATTATCATTTACCCACTAAATAGGTTTGATGTCCCAGTAATCTTGTCTATGGTGTTTCACTGGGGCCAATTAAACATGCCTTCTCCACGGTAGCTTTCCTCCGCGCTCCACTGGCACTGCAAGCAAACCAACCAAGGTTACAAATGATCGAGTTCACAAGTAATTAACTACTAATGACGTAATAACAAAAAAGACATCACAGGTTTCTATCAATCATTCTTCTATTTGGAAAAAATGTGAAGGGACGAAAGCGGGAACCCACTGGCCATTCATAATTCCAAATTTGAATACCGTGGGGTCATGGGCTTTTGTTTTTTTTTTGGTAACAATAAGGTTTTATTGTTTGGTAAATGAGTTTGGTAGTCGAGAAATTGAGCTGTAGATAACACTCTTATTATACCGTGTACAAGTGTTTCTATTATAAAAAAGGTTAGCTTAGTTATCTGTAGGTGTGGTTCTAGTTGAGGAGCTCGATGGCGCAGTGGCTAACGCGCCCGGTCTGCGAGTGCTGAGGTTAAGCAACTTTCGCAAAGGCCGGTTATCGGATGGGTGACCAAAAGTTTATCATCTCGAGCTCCTCCGTGCTTCGGAAGGCACGTTAAGCCGTTGGTCCCGGCTGCATTAGCAGGCGTTAACAACCACCAATCCGCACTGGGCCCGCGTGGTGGTTTATGTCCCGTTCTCCCTATCCATCCATAGGGAAGGCTCTTGCCCCATCAGTGGGGACATAAATGAGCTGATGATGATGATGATGTGGTACTAGTGTCGCCCAGTGGTCAACATTTGTGACAGTAATTCATAAAAAAAACTGTTTAGTGTTTCGGATGAAAGGCTTGTTGATGAAACCCACGGTCACAACAAAAATAGAAAAACCAGACTGATATGTATGACGTGGACAAATTTAATTATCCCGCTATCCCAATAGGCCACCACACGGGCCCACTATGGATTGGTGGTTGTTAAGAATGCTAATGTAGCAGGGACCGACGGCTTTACGTGCCTTCCGAAGCACGGAGGAGCTCGAGTTGATAAATTTTTGGTCACCCAGGAAACCAACCTTTGCGAAAGTTGCTTAACCTTGCGCGTTAATCACTGCGCCATCGAGCTCATCCTACTCTATAACATATACCTTATTTCACTTTATTTATTTCAGTAAATCAAATAACATATGATTTTGTCCCATTCGGTGTCGAGACCCTTGGTCCGTGGAGTCCCCATCCCGTGGAGTGGGGAATTCCCCATACAAAATTAGTATGGCCGCGCGGCATCAAATAAATATGGACGACGACATTTCAAATAAAACATATGACACTTGTCACTTATGGACGGCGCACCCTTAAAAAGCCTTAGAATAGCGCTAGGACTCCTTAAATTTAAGGTGCTTAATAAAAAATAATTATTTAAATAACCACTTGATGAATCGAAAATGTAGTCTAGCAATTTGTAGTTTATCCATTGATGATTGTTTAGACAAAATCAGAGGTACAATAATTTAGATAAACTATAAGAAATCTACTAAACGCCGCCACTCGTTTTCATGATTTTTGCCCAACTTTAAATGATATTGTAGAAAAAACTATAGCGTGTTATGAATTTATGGTTCTGACAAATTGTAAACACGTTCCCTATGATACTAAATATATATTTTGTTCATTTAATACGATAGTATTTTCAATTATATCTACTTAACCGTAACTGCATTTTTGGCATTTTTTTGTCGGCGCACCCTTAAGGAAATAGCAAAAAGGTTAGTCTGGCAGCTACCTCGGACAAAGAATTAGTCTAGCTATTCAAAGGGGGAACGCTGCCAGTATCTTCGGAACCTCGCCTAAATTGACTCCTTTTAATAATATATTTTAGTTATTAACTATAGTTTTAACTTTGTTTTTATTTTTTTCTTAGACAGGTTTTGACTTTTACTAGTACTTACTACAGTAAGTTTTAAGTTTTAAGTTTTTTACATTGTAAAAAATTAAACTGGTAAATTATGTTTTTGCAGACTTAAATATTTTATTTAGTTATTTTTTAAAATGTTGTGATTGTTCTTTACATTTTGTGTTTTTATTTGTGATGGAAAGTGTCTTTTTATGATAGGGCATTTTCCAATATTTATGACGCTGTAAGGGAGAAAAGAGCTGGACACTTGCTGAGTTTCTTGCCGGTTCTTCTCAGTACAAGATCTCCCGCCCAGAGTAGACTTACGAACCGATGGCATAAAATGACGTTCATAAGAGCTATTTGTAGCCCAAACTGAATAAATGATTTTGAATTTTGAATTATATTATAGTTTTTTAAGGTTTTTAGTTATAGGTTCATTGTTCTAGTATATATTCTTTATATATGATAAATAAATAGTTATTATTATTTAGAAATAATATATTAAAATAACATAAAAGTAGATAGGAGATAGTTTTGAAAGCTTTCATAACCTGTCCAAGTATATTTCTGTGTATATCATTGCAACTGTTACGTGACAGACTGGTGGTGAGTTGTGATAGGTTTTTTGTAGGCAGAAATAACAGGACCCAAATCAAAATAAGACGGGTGCCTCGCCTTGACGGGACACCGACATAATGCTTTAACTAAGTTTAACATCAACGCAGACGGAATGGAATCTTTTCGTACTGTAATTAAAGGTCACAATCGTACAGCAGGTTGTAGTTATTTAATATTTTGTAATGTCCGTTCGTCTGTCGTGTTTTTAGGAACCGGAAACGTCAAAATGTTGCTCGGTTGTGTTGTGAGGAGTTCGCGTGATGCACTGCACAATTATTACCTAACACTGTCAGTATTACGTTTTCGCTTTTTTTTGGCTTATTCAAATACTTATTCGTATTTTTAATTGCTTTTTTCTGCACCGTTATATTGTGTGTCAGATAGACCATCTAAAAGATTTCTCTTGTTAAAATGAAACGACTTTAACGGATCTTACCCGCGTTTATTTTACACATTAATTTGTATTAAATGATTATCATGTAGTGTCGAACCCTTTGCAGGGTCTGTCACAGGGAGATTGAGGTGTTGGTCGTCTCATAATTATTTACCCCCTTACAAATAAACACTATTTAAGCATTTATTTAGTTAATCATTGTTTTGTCTCTTTTTCTCAAATTGAGAACGACGTTTGTGTGACGTTGACAAAACAATGATTAACTAAGTAAATGCTTAAGTAGTGTTTATTTGTAAGGGGGTTAGTAACTAGCATACCCTCATTTTTAATTAAATCACGTGCGTTCCGTTTCACGCAGAAAGAGCTTACAGTATCTTTTGGTCTGGCAGTATGGTGTTGAGGCTGGGATTTAATAGTTCGTATGATGAAATCCCAGGCTGGTGGTAGATTTTTCTTTTTATACATATAATAAATATTATATCTATGGACAGAGTCAATGGATATGCTATCTGACATATAGCAAGGGCTGAAAGTAGACTTTAGTATTGCTTTCTAAAGATACCGCAAACACCTTTAAATTAAACACTTTTAATGTGAAACTAAATGCATAATAATACCTAATTTACACATAACAATTAAACGCAAGCAGATTAACAAGTGCTATATATCAAACGATCTTTAGTACCATAGATACGCTAACCTCTACTGGTTTATGATCAACTAAAACAATTTTAACTGGAGCTTAACGCAAAATATAAAACATATCTTTTCATAAAAATAATTAAATAACATTACATTAATCTTCACTCGTTAAAACTAACAGTATATACACAAGTCGGAATAACATCTTTTTGTAAGCAAAATAAAATAACAGTTTGTCGATAATCTCTAGATAGTGAAGTTATAAAGCATCTAGCGTGGTTACCGAACTCTGACGTCATGGTTGCATGAACACGAGACCAGATAACAAAGATCCACCTCCCCCTTTCTTGCCATCGAATCTCCCATAATCGTTCAAACAGAAGTACACTTACTCGAGAGACCAAGCTAATTTTGTCAGAGACCAATTCAAGAAGACCTCTCCTCCCCTTTTAGGTAGACGAATCCAAGTTAAGAACGAACACAACGACAGTTCAAATTAATTTGGCTCAGGAATTGTTCTCTTTTCGAAATTGTTCGATGTTTGAAATTGCTTTTTTATTGGCCTTAAATTTATGGCCAGCATAATCTAGCCAGTTGTCTGTTTTCGATTAATTTTTGACCGTTTGTTTTTTTTTGTTGCAGGTATGCTAAGTTTGCTGATCTCTTCGTCAAGGTAACTCTTTTTAGTCATATAGATAAAAAATAACAGTTTAAAAAGTAGGTAATACTGAAAAAATAGTAGAACCTTTTCTCTTATAAGTACGTAGTTAAAGTAACACAGTAATAATAAAATAATGTTTTGATTTAATCTAGCGCGCCGCTACACGTTTCGAATTCCATACTAAGAGTAGACACCTGCAGGACACAATAGATAAGTTTAGCCTTTAAGTTGAAGCTTATAACTTGGCCGCGCTATATGACTTACATGACTTTCCAAAATTACGAAAAAAAAAAGAAATTAGTTTTATTTCTGAATTCTTTTTTTAAACATGAGAAGGCTGTTCACGATGTCCCTTTGCCTTCCAATGGCAAATAAGATACAAATAAATGACGTAAAATGATTTCAAAAGTGGCGGAAATGTGTTAAGTCCTGTTACCATTTTTTTTATATTTGAAATTTTGTTTCTATCCGATTATTAGGGCAATATAATAATGGATTATTATCCGTAACATGCAAGTGAACGCGCTTGTGTGTTGGCATTTGGGAAAAACAGTGCAATGCCCGAAACATACTAAAGTCCCGCCTTACTGAAAATCATGTGGTTTGGAGAAAATTATTATTATTATGATTTAACAACATTACTCATTCATTACATTTTATTAAACATTGAACATTTTAAAATACGAAATCATTCCAAATTTTTTTTTAAATGTAGTGCTATCATTATCATTATTGGCTGTGCCCTAGCAGGGCGTCACATGTATACCTTTGCTTATGTTTTAACACCTCGTCTAATGTAATGTGATATGCAATAAATAAATAAATAAATACATACTGCGCAAAGCCATTAAGTTAAAAAAAAATGTCAAAATCAACGTTTGTTCTCCTAACGACACCATTGCGTCAACGCAGTTTGGATCATCAAAAAAAAACCATATAACAATAATATGTCAAACCAATTTTGTGTTCGGACGTTTCGTCACAGTTTTCCCACTATTAAGCTCTGCTTTATAGTTAATAGCTAAAATGGCGGCGTCACGGGCGACACACACTCTAACGACATGCTTTATCTTAAGTGTGGCATCGGCCTTATACGCATCCGTACCGAACTTGGCCTTTAGAAATTGCTTGCTTTTAATTATTTTGGTTTGTCTTTAGTAACTACCTAGGTTATAACTCTATGGAAGTGGTTAGGTAATACCAAGTGTCAGACAGAGAGGTACCGAGTTCGATTTCCAGTGGCAGATCGTGTTTTTCGTCGGTTTAATAAATATGTGAATAGGGTCGTGTTTGTACTCGGTGATCCTAGGGCTAATTTTATCTTATCTTATCTTAGTGGCGCCTGCTGAAGTTTCTATCTCCCAGTAGCACTTCGACCCATGGGAATCTTTTGTGCAACCACATCCTTTACTCTTCTTCTCCTGTAAATATACTAGATGCCATAAGTTTGGCAATGCCTTTAAAAGCGAAGAACCTGAAGTCGTCTCGAAGCTTGTATTAAGACGACGCATTGGTAATTTACGTGGCGGGGGATCTTGATTTTTCCCAACAATTACAAAACATATGAAAGTGATATTTGATGACATGATTTTTCATTTAATTGACTTCAGAGAAAAAAAATATCAAAGTAACCTCTTTTAAAACATAGATTCACATTTTACAGGCTAAACAGACCGATTTAAGCATCAAAATTTTCTTAGTAGATTAGTCTTAACACACACTTCAAAATTGTGGTTCATTTTTTAAAAATAATTTGTAGTTTTAATTTGAAGGGGGAAAAAAAACAGTTTTTCTTATGGTACGGGGGGCGCAAACGCTCGTATCAAAACGTATGAGATTTATTGTTTAGCGGTGCGACGCCTTAAGCCCGCCTGGCTAGCTCCTACCATCTTATATCAATATGTCACAATAATCAATATTAGTAGCATTGTTGTGTTCCGACAGTTAGAGAAAAGATAGACAGTACCTTAGTAGTTGAGGATTACTGACTTTTATGCGATTTTCTTGGAGAGAAAAATAATGAAAAGTGACGTTGCACTGTTTCGTTTATAGGAGATCATTCGGGCTCCATACATTTTTGGGCCTTTTCTGAAAATGCCGACCAAACAAAAAAAAATTGTAAGTATTGTTAAAACTAGCCATTTGGAGTAATAGTTAATATAGCACAAAAGTTGTAGGATTGCTTAAATTATGAATCATCGAAATTGTATAACTTGGCTCAGAGCAATCCTACAACTTTTGAAGACTTCAGAAACGGCCCAAAAAAATGATGTCCTTTGCCAACACTCATAAACGGTGACGAACTCTTTGCGCTTAAATTGTTTGTTTCGGTTTTGGCAACCCTATATCAACCTATCTGCGTCGGCCGGCCATCGCTTAGCATTACCGTACACTAGTCTCTTTGTGACCACGGACCCTGCAAAGGGCTCGAAACGCCAGGATAAACATTAATTAAAAATTACCATACACCTAAAGAAAATCCGCAAACCGGTCGCTAACAGCGCCACAACAAAAGACTATCGCATAATATGTCATAATATAATTAAAGAGGACCAATTTTAATGCCACATAACAATTAATGAGAAATAACTTCTTTTACCATAGCCGTAAAGGTGCATTTAGAACTGACAGTGAATTTTAGCACGATGCCGTAATTTAAAAAAAAAGAAAAATTATAAAAAAAAACTGTAATACCATGCAAGTGTTCGGACATTGACAAGGCAACTTTTGTTTCACACCTTGCGAAACTAATAACGATTCTAATTAACATCGTATTGTGACTTAGGAATGTGCTAGACAGACATTAATATGCTAAAGCGTCGAGAAAAAGAATGGTACCTTTTAGAAGACAAATTGGTTCATGAATAGTTGTCTATGGTGAGCGTGCGTAACTGCTATGGAAATCATTTTATGGTTTAATTGCAATTGTAAATTTACATTGAAAAGTGATCGGACTAAATATACCTGAATGGGCTATCGACACTTTTATTGCGCTATTTTTTAGTCATTGGTTGTTTACGAATCGAATAGTCTTTACCACGTTTTTTTAACTATGCAGAATTTATTACATAAACGTTATACGCCAAACATTTACACAACAACCGCCTACTTCATCAATCGTTATTACAAAAATACAAATAAATTCTAAATAAAAATTCAGAGCATTGAGAACATGTTAAAACGTTAAAATACAAGCGAATTGGTTTCCTTACAGTTATAACTAGATTAATATTTTTTATACTATATTCCTGCCGTGTCTATGCAGTTTTAGGTCGCAAACGTTGCGTTTATTTTTACAAGGCCCGCTTGATGCCCAACAGATGTCGATCGGGCTTCGAACCGGCGTCCTTCGTTTATTTATTGGATTTTAATGACACCATCAACGGTAGCCCCCGTTTTTTTACGAGAGCTCCCGGGTGACATTCATTTTTTTAAAACTAGATATACAGGCAAAGGGAATAGTGATCGTGCAACCAGTTTTCGACTTTAATCTCAATAACTTACTATAATAATATTTTTTGTGGAAAATAAACAATAACGTAGCATAAAAACTTTTTTTTGGTTTTGAAGAAAAAAGTATTAGGTATCTATGATATTAAGACGTTTTATTTTAAAAATGTGCAACATCAATATTAGTACGTGTACAGTAATAACCTGTTGCGATATACAAATTGAGTGCAATCGCGTCGCAACACTGAATCAACCGACTACCGTAAAGGTTAAATAGTTGTAAAAATACAATGTATATTTTATTCGTTACCTTTTTACTACTGACGACAATTTGTTTCTGTCGGGTAGCTTTTTAAGAATTTCACATCTGCCCGTGGCTCGGACTCAGAGCGTTTGCTTTTAAAAGTTTGACAGCAAAAAGATTCGTTTACAAATACCATACCTTTGTGGTGAATTAAAAGGCGCCATTTGTAACCATAAAGGTTTACTGTTTCCATGTTGCCAGTATTGAAACAGGTTTTAAATGCAAATTGTAAAAGAACTTAATGTAGAGCATACCTAGCTGTAGTTTTTTTTGTCCTACTGAACAAATAGATTAGAAATGTTTGACGTAAGTACCTAATTCAAATTATATGCAGAAAGATGTTGAACAATCTACATTAAAAAAATATATTTTATTTTTATATAATGCATATTTCCATCCACTTTCAGGCGTTCCCGCATAATTACTTCTACTATTAAATATGACGACTTAACGTAACTTTCAAAGTGCGGAAACTTAAGAAAACTATATTAGGTATAATATATCAGTAGGTACAAGATTTAATGCAGATATAGTATGTAAAACGAATTAACTTTCGCTTTATTTAAGCGTTAAATATGCAAATAGGTTCGATAAGAGTGCGCTACTTGTCCTAAAGATGTCTGATAAACAAGGAATGTTGGCATGAAACTGTTTCTTAAGACTAACTCTCAATCAAATGGTAATGATATTCTAACATAATTATTATGTATATGCATGTTCATCATTCATTCATACACTTCAGGTTTAGACATGAAGGATTTTTTAAACTGAATGAATAAACTCTTGACCGGCGATTGGTAAAATTTTGTTAATTTAAATGAATATAGACGAATTTATTGGATTATTTCGTTTACTTTAGGAAAAATACCAAACATAATAATTATTTAGGTTAGATTAGAAGTTTTCGTTGTTTAGAAAAGGAGCTTGAGAATAGTTATAATATTTCTCATTTACCTACTAGAGTATTGAGCTGAATAAAAAAATAACTTTATACCATGTGTCAAAATCATAGATAAATTTACAAAGGTTTTCCTAAACGAGCAAAGGCATCTACGGCCTTACGGCCTGACATTGGCCAATTTTCCACTTAACCGAGAAAAACTCGTACACATGTTTGTATAGCTGTGAGAAATGCCACAACAATGCCATACAAAACCTCTGCCGCAGAACGGAAAATTAATATCGCGTCCCTATATTTACCTGCAGTAATAACGCGGCTTACAAAAGAAAAAAAATAACAGACCATTGACAATTGCTAGATGCGGACAGACAGACATAATGTGAGCGCACATCAATTATTATTTTAAAATAACAGTTTTGTCCGTACAAAATATATTTACGCACCGCTGCGCGCGCGCACTTGGCTATGTGTGTGTGTGTATACAGGGTGAGTATGTTAATGATTGATTAATAGCTTTTTATTGTGCATTGTTTTATGCTGCAACTAGAGGATGTTTGAACTATGATAAGTTTTATGGCAAATAGGAAAATAAATTAAAGTTCATATTAAAATAAATATGTTTTTACTATCAACGTTATCAATATTACTATCAATAATAACTTATTGTTTCATAAAACTTTGAACATTTTGTAAAGATATTGATGTGGACAAATAATTATTTGGCTTGTTTTATACTCTGACCGCAATTTGTAAAAAATATAATATTACGTATCTATCACTTTACAACTTGTAATAGACTAAAATATTGGGTACTTCATCAATTCACAAAGCATAATGTATCTTAACAGAAAAACAAAATTTTCTCTAATCCAGTTGCGTTGTTAAAGCCACTGACGGCCATAAGCAACGCTTGTTCACAAACAAAATCAAACAAAATCCTAAAAAGAACAAAAAATATATTTTTTTTTACATTTTTCTTTCACCTCCCGTATAAGCCGGCGTGTTTATGCACATCAATTATAAAAGCACCGCCCGGAACCGCGTCCGCTGAGGGCGAGCGAACATTCGGAGGTCAGCACACGTACTAACGAGAACGCAAAAACACGAAAAGGAAAAAAAATAACCTCGATAATTTTTTTAAGATAAAAAAGTAAAAGTTGAAAAAATGAATTTTTTGAGTTGCTACGTTTTGACATTCGAGGCAGCTCTCGTCTTGAGAGAGTTTTGGCACGTTTGTTATCGCATCACGCATCAACATGTTTTTTTTCGGACACTTTTTTAAGAAGACTTTCTAACTTAGTAACTAAGGAAATAAACAACAATGTACACACAGCGGCAGATCAACCTACCCAAAACTGTCAAATTTCTACAATCGATTTGAACTGTATCGTTTGGTTATAAGGAGCAATATTCATTGGAGAAATTTGACAGAATTTTGAATTAATTTTTATTTTGAATTTTGAATTTTAATTTTGAATTTTTTTGGGTAAGTTGACTTGTATTGACATGTAAATCGAATTTGGAAATTCCATGTATTTTATACCACCTCCTTTATGTCTCAGCATTACTGCATACTGATGCAGATATGCTAAACTAGAAAAATTATCATGCCATAATATATAACAATATTCCAATCATCATCATCATCAGCCTAAACTAGTCCACAGCTGGACATAGGCCCCACTGCACGCCACCTAGCACCATCCGCGGCTACTCTCATCAAGCTCTTGCCAGATCCTTGCGGAGATCGTCGCTCCACCTAGTCTGAGGGCGTCCTACACTTAGGGTTGCAGATGTCCTCTTAATATGGGTAGTGTGTTCAAAATAAGTTTGAAATAAAGATTAGAGGACTAGAAGAAGATTAAAGAATCAAATTTCAATGTGCAGTGCAAAGAATTTTACAAGTTTATTACAGAAAATGAAGAAGCTGTTAAAGCAGCAAAAAAATACAAAATGTATTGTAAAAAAATAGTAATTTTGTCTTTGTTTTATGATATACGCTTAGAGCATGATAAACGTATATTTACTCATTTGATTTTTTGATACCTTGTTTTTGTTTCGTATTAAAAAAGGGATTTTTTTTAAATAAATATCTCTACTTATACTACAACAGAGCGTTTTATTGAAAATAACATCACGTCTTTTGATTTAGTCCTGTAATTTCTACTAACACATCCTCTGCAATACAAAACGGGAGCTGGCAACACTACCAACACTACACTACTATCTGCCCCAATGCTGATTGAATGAGTCTACGAGTAATCTATATATATGTTTTCTTCGATTAAAGCTACATAACATGTCACCACGTTAACCTATTTATTGTATGTATTTAATAAAAATGTTCGTTCCATTAATAATTTATACCAATATAATTGATAAAAAAATTAGTAAACAATAAAACTACCAACTCCTTTAATCCGATTGCGAAGAGGTTTCATCATCAATGTAGATTTGCGAATTGCTGACTTATTTCATTAGATGTAGAGCTTAAATTTCAGCAACACAAACGCCGAATACTTCGTTGTGCACCAGTGGGCACCACACTATGCATGCTCTCTTTTTTAAGCAAATAATTTGGTGGCCGGTATCGGTATGCAATCGTTCTGAGAACTAAGTAAAACCATTTTCACTGTCTACCATTTGGTGTAGCGGTTCAAGTTCGATTCCTAATAGAGACACTATTTTAATATTGACGTGACAAACTTATCAATAACTCCTAAGCAAAATGGAATTAGTTCTTACGCCATTTTGTACAGTTATTTAGAGCCGAGATAATAGCTAGTCTCATCCCTATTCTTGTGGCTAATTTATTTTTTATATTGCCCTTATATTTACTTAAGATAAGATAAGATATCATTATTTATCTTGTCCTTTAAGCACGCAATCCCATATTTTATCCTTTTGTTAACTGTAATCTTCCTTGTCTCCAATAGAATCCATCTAGGATCTCACAATCCCATTCGATTATTTTTTAAAGACAGGATAGATCGATAGTCAGTAATTTCTCTCCCAAAAGCCTTTTTCCCAGTCTCCATTTCCCAATTAACCTCTCCATATATAAAACGGTGTCATGACACCGCGGCAATATTAACAAAATCAATTTAAATTTGAAACCGCTAATGACGATTATATTTGGTCACCCGTTTGCTGACCCGACATAACGAAAGATGCATAACTTGCAAAATCGCGACCTGGGTGCCAAGTTTGAGTTTTGTTTACTATCCGTACTCATTCGATAACGTTTACGAAAACGAAAATTAGTATGGCATTGAAGCAGCGCCACCTCGCGACATACGAGAAGAATTAAAATCTTGCCATACAAATTTTCGTTTTCATTAATGTGATCGAATGGCCTAGACACCCTGAATATGCTAGCGTGCACCATTTTTTTTTTTTTTTTTTTTTATTGGTTATAGGCAGGCATTTGACTACACCTCACCTGATGTTAAGTGACGGTGCGGTCGAGGATGGAACATGCCTGCCTAGAAATAGCCTATTCACTCTAGCCTTGAAGAGTTCCAGATTATACCTTTCAGGGAACACATTCGCAGGCAGCGCGTTCCATTCCCTAGCTGTACGCACTAAGAAAGTTGAACCGAATCGGCTCGTGCGACAAGGTGGCATATCTACAACATAGGGATGGAACTCGCGCCTCGCACTCCGATAGCGGAAAGTGGATGGTGGGATTAGGCCGTGCAACTCCTTCGCGCACTCCCCGAAATGAATCCTGTAGAAGACCGACAGACGAGCCACCCTACGCCGATGTTCTAGATTTTGCAGCTTGGCGACTATCAGGGCAGGGTCACCAATGAGTCTCTTAGCTCGTTTTTCAATCGAGTCCAAAGCAGCCAGATGGTATTTGGCTGATCCATCCCAAAGGTGGCAGCAGTACTTCATACATGATCGAACTTGTGCTTGATAAAGTTGGAGCAGCTGTTCTGGCGTGAAGTACCGCCTGACCTTAGAGAGAACCCCCAGTTTTTTAGCTGCAGTCTTTGCTTTGGACTCGATGTACTGCCCGAAGTTGAGGTTGGACGAGAGCTCAACACCTAAGAGCTGTAGGCTGTCAGTCATAGCTACAGTCACATTCCGGAAAGTCGGAGCCAGGTGAAATGGGCTCCGCTTAGCTGAGAACAAACAAGCCTGTGTTTTGGCAGCGTTGAATGTGACCAAATTGGCATCGCCCCAATCGGATACTGCTTGGAGGGCTTCGTTCAAGCGGCTAACCATGGCCTCTCGACAAGAGGCGACATCTTGTCTGCCAGCCCCTGCACTCGACATGTATCTATCCGCAACGGTGCTATCGTCTGCGTACCCAAAGGTACCGGGCACAAGCAGGTCGTTTATATGAAGCAGGAATAGGGTTGCGGATAGAACCGATCCCTGAGGCACACCGGCATCGATAGCCTTTTGGTCCGATGAGTAGCCGTCGAGGACAACGCGTATCGATTTTCCCTTCAGGAAATCAGATATCCAAGCGCAAAAGTTAGCAGGAAGACCAAATGATGGGAGCTTGCTTATAAGGCTCGCGTGCCAAACCCTGTCAAAGGCCTTTGAGATATCGAGGGACACCGCAAGGGCCTCTCCGTATTTCTCAATGGCCTCACTCCATAGATGTGTGGCATATATTAGAAGGTCCCCAGTTGAGCGGCCTCGGCGGAATCCATATTGGCGGTCGCTGAGGAGATCGTTACCTTCCAAAACCATACCATAGACCATAGAGCGTATCTTTGTAAAGTTAGCGCCTTCATTACAAGAAATACCGCAAATGGAAGAGTTTACTGCCGTCATAAATAAGGATTCCTTTACATATCTGAACATTAAACTTGCTTAAATCCAAGTGAAGTTTATAATTGCAAATTAGAATTACGGCGTCCACCATTCACGTTTTTTTAATTTAAGCAATTCTTAATTTTATGATACCATAAATTATTTTCCAAAGGTTACACACATGAATACAAATAACATAATATTAAATAATCTTAAAACTTCAACAGCAGTGTACCTATTCAATTAAATGTAATGTACTTTTATTAGACCACGTTTCTTACGTTACAAAAAGAAAAAGTAGTTTCCGTACTTCCACAAATGCATTGTCCCATATATAGGTACACTTATTAAGCAATAAAAACAATAAAATTCACCAATCAATCTAACACACGCGAAGATAAATCTAAAAGTCCACTAATCGCAAAAACGGTGTATGTATATTAAAACACACAAAAAAAAAAAAAAACCACTCAGTCAATAAACGAATACAATTGAATATATTTTGCATCAGTAATACAGTAGGCATACAGAATTATTATATGGCTCGTTAATTATGCAAAATTTCGCGTTAAACACAAAACAGTTCTGATATATTTAGCACAATTAGAAGTCGCACCGCGGCTAAAAGCTGATACGCATCTGTTAAATGTGGTTAAATGTAATCATAGTCATTAAAATGGTTAAAATAAAGACAAGCTATCAGCGCGTTAACAACATTAATAATTATACTAATAAATCACTGAACTTTGAAGGCTGGTTACGTATGAAAACTCCAATGAACCATTTGGTTTGACATTCTTTTTTGTAACTAAACCTCTTTTCTTCTAGTTTGCAAACTTTTTAGACGTGGACGTCTAAAAAGGATTTAAGTGGGAATAGGCAGTTACTTCATAAAAAGGTTCGTTTTCATAACTTTTTCTTTTAAGACTTATTTACATACATTTATGTTTGCTGTTTTGTTTTTTTAAAGTTTTTGTGTAGCCGAATTATACTGATGTGGAGGGTCAATTAAGCGTTAAATGTTAATTAACCTGCGTTTGTGTTGGAAAATGAAACAAAGTGAAACGTCATTTCGAATAAGGAAGAAGTCTACGTGATTTTGTTTTAAGTTACGTACATCTTTACAGAAAGTTAAAAGGTAACGGGAATATAATTTTTCTACAAACTGATTTTATTCCACAAAGTCTACTCGTTACTTTGATATTGAATAATACGCAAACTGCAGCATGCTGTTAAATAAAATAAAACTTTCTTTTACCCGTCATTTTATATGATGAGAAATTATTACCTACTCATCATATTATTACGATACGCATCATTATTATAGATTTCTGTTTGATCTGTACAAAAAAGCAAAGACAACGTAGATTTTTTCCGCCAATTTTGAAAAAGGAACAGTTAACCTGTCTCACCTGAGATCATTAACGTAATCGACAATCGACACTTGACTCTTGTTACATCATAATCGATATTGGGAAAAACAATAAATAAATTAATTAAATCAACATCGTACACTGTGTGGTCGGAAAGTTAAAACACGGTACAATCACTCATATTCTCGCAAAACTAGTTTCCAACACATGCGCTGCGAGCTGTTGTAGGGATAAACTGTGTTTTTGTCACGTGATATTTTTTATGTGATTTTATTAGCACGTTTTATTTAAAAATATACTTTTATTTAAATGAAACATTTCATGTCGATCAAGTTGTTTCTTAAATTATTTTAAATATTTTAGCGCATAAAATTACTAATAAAAGTGTTACTTACTTACTTACTTACTTACTTCACTGACTCCCGTGGGTCTTGGCCTGCGACGTTAAAGTACGCCATTTTATAAATAATAAAATAAATAAAAGAAGTTATTTTATTGTAATACTTATTCTCAGAAATAAGCTGATTTTTATAGTAAGTTTAATGCACAAAACAACTTAATATAAGTCAGAACCTATATAATTGAAGAGTGCAAACCGTTAATTACAAGACATTAAAATTGATAATGTATTCAAATCGATTACTACCGTTTACGTTTACAATAGTAATTTAAATATTTTATACAATTTGTAACTATGTTTATTATAATATATTATATCTGCCATAGCTGTCCCACTCCTGGGCCTCCCCACACGTTTTCCACACCTTCCGCTCCCCTGCAACATCACGCCATTCCTTCATAAACCAATCAAGGTCGTCCCGCCATCTTCGTCTTGGTCGCCTTTTCGCATTTTGTAGGGTCCACTCCGTTTCGATCTACGCCCACCTCTCGTTCGGCATGCGGTAGACATGACCAGCCCAGTCCAACTTCAGTCCGGCGGCCCTTCGAGTAAAATCAGCAATTTTCGTGCAAGAGCGCAGCTCAGTGTTTCGAACGCGGTCTTGTCGCTTTACTCCTAAAATGCTGCGCTCTATCGCTCGCTGGCACACCCTGAGCCTAGACTTCGAAGCTTTCATGTATGAGGTAGTAAATAAAGTAAACAGTTTTTTAAATAAAGGCTTTTATTTAAAAATATCACATTTTTTGTAAAAGAAATTGGAAAAATCGCTCCTCCTAATTCACTTTCGAATTATTAATCTAGTACAAGGTAAAACTGTACATATTTATAGATAAGTTTTAGCCTAGTTAATAACGATTCTTACGATATAAGTTTTACATATACAATACATAATTCTTAAGATACAGTCATTTCAATGACGCGTGTCGCCGCGGCATTTTTGCCGTCGGCTTTAAAATCGCGTGTTTAGAAGTTTATTTTTATTTTAGTGTATTGTGTTGTGTTGTGCAATGATATAATCATGAAAGTAGTGTATGAGGTAGTAAATAAAGTAAACATTTTTGAAATAAAGGCTTTTATTTAAAAATATTAAATTTTTTGCACAATAAACTGGAAAAAAATCCCTCAAAAATCGCTCATCCTACTTTCACCTTCGAATTATTTATCTAGTACAAGGTACATATTTAAAGATAAGTTTTTAGCCTAGTTAATAACGATTCCTACGACATAAGTTTTATATATATACCATACATAATTCTTAAGATATAGAGATTTAAATGACGCGCGGCAACATGGCGGTCATTTTATGACACTGCGGCCATTTCGCGCTCGACAGATCCGCGTTTTTTGTAGCGACACTAGAGGGGATGCTTTGATTTGCGTATGTTCTGTTTATATTTTTACTTGTTCCTTCATCTATATTATACTTATTATAAAATGAGTGACATTAAATAGGTATATAAGGAAAAATCTTAAAGGCTTGTTATGTAGTGTAAAAGATATATTTGAGAGGTTGTTTCATTCCTATTAAAACCATTTATAATATTATCACCTACGTGTATGACTGTATGTTAGGCTGTATGTTAACTAACATCTAATCTTCTGTTACTATAAAATAAAATGATCAGTGTTATTAAAATCAATAAAATAATGTCATATAATAATATGACACATATTTTTGTGTAGTATAATATAATAATATGACACACAATACTACACAAAAATATCAGTGACAAATACCACAGTGACTCAATAACAGTGACTGGGTGACACGAAAAATACTCGTGACCACATCACTCGTACAAGCCGACACACACACACAGACTTACGGTCGTACTAACGAGTGTCTGATATGCATCGACCTACCAAGTAATTATATGTTTACAAACACTACTGCTATATCTATACATCTGTAGGACATATAGCGAGGCAGTGATGCGATTAGATGTTGCATATCGATTATTCTCTTGGCGGGAACTGAATAAAAATCGTAATATCGAGAGGCTATGCGGCTCCGATTGATGCATGTTTTCAGGGATGTCAGTTAAGTATTTAAACAAAGTTGGAATATTACTATATTCCACCTGTGTTCTTTTGTCCTCACTGTATATTTATTAAAAAACTTGAATTTATTTTTGCCCGAAAATAAAATTAACAAAAGACTCCTTCAACAAACCGAGTCAGGCTCTAATAACAATTAGTTATAATAGTAGAGCACCTGACTTGGTATGTCAAAGGATGCTGGTTTGACTACCGCTGGTGGAAATTGTTTCAAAACTTTTTCCGAATCAAGATAAAGTTATTAATTATTCACATCATTATGTTCAGTTAATGATTTGTTTTGACGTTTACATCATTTAGCCAATTGATCAATCAATCAATCGATATATCAATTATCCGTTAATCAAGTCTTAAGGTGTGAGTCCGCTCATATTTTATTCTTAATCAACACTTTATTATTTTTACTGCGTTTCAATCGACTCCTTTTGCAAGTTTTTTAAGTCATTAACTTATTTAATGGTTAAAGTAATAACTTGATTCAAAAGCGGCCATGTTTAATGTATTGTGTACATTACGTTTTCTATAAAAAACGCTCCCTTTTATTAATTTTTATTTTGCTTTACATAGGTAATTCTAGAAACGTTTTTTTAAGTTTGCCTACAGTAGAATATTATTTAAAATTATATTCTAATTTAGATATTGTTGCTTTGTTTCTTTGACAGTACAATCTAAGCAGGATGTAAAATCTAATCTCAATTTGATATCATATTTGAATGTCTCTGAACAAGATTAAAAGCAAAAAAACACATTTTCCTACTAAAAAGTGAGTCTTACACCCGTATTTATAAACAAGCCATTACTTAGCAATTACTTTGTTCTTAGAAATGTCATTAAGATCTAATTTCATTTTATATACAAGTAACGTTTAAATTAGAATAGAAGTTTTCTTATTCAATTAAATAAAAGTATTATTGTTATTATCACAGTCATCACTTTAATATTATTTTAGACATAACATAAACTGTCACACGGAATATAACCTCAATTCTAGCTTGTCACTATGAATTTTTTGCGATAACCTAACTAGATTGCTTGAGTAAAGATATTGGTGACTAGTGCTCGGCTAAGAATTTTAACTTTTGACGTTTCTAACTGCATCGTTTACTAAAGAATATAACATTTTACTTAAGCAATTACTTTGCTTCAGTATGAGCTTTTACTCGTTTATAAATACGGTGGTTAGTCTCAGATAATAAGGGCCTCCAACTTTGTCTATTCTAAAAAAAGTTTCGAATACTTTAAAAATAGATGCCTACTTAAGTTTTTAGTTACTTAAGTTTTTTGTTAAAAAAACTCGATACCAAGTCGTGGCACATCCCTAGTACATAGCTGGACGATTCACCAGCACGTACGAACCGACAGTATTATCAGAATAATGACAGATCTCGAGTCTTGAGACCACGGTGTACGTGAGTCGAAAAATACCGCAACAAAATACCACCACGCTCAAAGAGTGACACAAATAATAAGCATCGCTGATCTTGACTCAGTAAAGAAAATAATACTTCAATTATTATTTCTTTTAATAAAGCGTTTTAACATTATTCTTCAAGAAAAATCATTAACTATTTTTCCTCATTTTTTTAAACCGAGTACGAACACAAAGAGCATTTAAACGTTTTATTGCTTAGAGACGTTAAATTATCATAGACATAACTTATTTTTAAAAATGTTTTAATTAAACACATTTGTGCGACTTCTTCGCGGGAAAGTGAAGAGCCATGTCCTCTGTTTTGTTTTATTTTCTAGTGTTAATATCGAATATCTACATTAAGTGTTCTCGAACGTGCGTGTGTTAGCAAATAAAACAAAACAGTGCAACGTCACTTTTTAAATTTTCTCAAGAAGTCCGCGTAGTCCACTATTTATCTTTACATGTAAAGGAGATGTTCGTTTTTGGGCCCTTAATTTATTACAGTTTTGAAGTGATGCTTTTCTGATAGATCTGCCTTCTGAGATGATGTTTCCAAAAAGAAAAAAAATATAAAAACCCCCCAACATAATTTAAAAAATATTTAAAAATTTGAAATGTTGTTTTCTTCATCAAGCTTTTCTTATTATTTTTGGGTTCTAATGAATGTTTTAAGTGTTTATTATATGTTGCTAAACTTATTTTTACATTCTAAAAGGTATTTTAAGGTTTCAATGCAATTTCCTGAAAATGAAACCAAGCGGTTGCTGGCTGTAATGGATAGTACCATTGCATTACTAATTTAAAAAAATAAGTTATATTTTTAAATACATACATTTACATTAGAAAAGCGAAGTTTAGGGTTGCTATTTTATGAATTTTTATTATCTGACCTTTTTTATTAATTAATACAATATTGGGTATATGGGTATGTTTAAAAAATATATTAATACATGGAAACATTAATTATTTTTTGCTTTTTTTATAAAATATAATTTCATCACTGTAAGAATTAGGGGGCCCAGCTTCCATACAAAAATGGAACATCTCCTTTACATTAGATCCGCATAGAACGCGATGAAATTCGATTTTTCTTTGATCCTGATTGGTTTATATAAAAGACACAGAAATTATGATAAAGATTATTTCGACCTTTCTATCTCTAAACTTTAAACTACATAAATTAACATTAGCACTTCGAACATACATTAATTACACAGACTACACTCCACAGCTCCAATACACAGCCACACAAACTGTGTACTCTTTAAATTTCTACATTATCTATGTTCATCAATCATACAAAAGTACCAGGCTTGCATAGAAGCGAAGAGGTTGATCTAATGATTACAATCGTTTTCGCGGCCTTGGCCAGTGAATCATCGTTGCTTCGAAGCGTCCGTTTTAATGAGACCTTCCCCGCCTCCTCCGATCGTTTGCAGCATTCACTAATGAGAGGTGAATTGTTGTGTGTTGAGGGGTCATTAAGTGTTGGACGGTTGGTTGGATGATAAATGTGCTGCCATCTAGCCGGTACTAGGGAAACTGTTAGACACGAATCTACTAAATTTAATTTTGCTTTACAATAGATAATCTTGAAACTAAACTTATTAACCGGCTCTTTGGTCTAGTGGCCTAACCAACGGTCTCAGAAACAGTTGTCCCGGGTTCGATTCCCATCTTAACATGTTTGTAAGTACTCGTTTTGGTTGGTAGTAAGGCTTGTTTAAGTCCGCCTACCCATCGCCATATTGCCTAAATATGTCACCAAAACAGCAATTTTACACGTTGTGTTCCGACAGTTAGAGATAAGATAGCCAGTGCGTCAGTGATGAGGATTCCGGTGTGCAGACGCGAGGACAGTGGATCAGGATAATGCAAAAGGAGTTTCACCCGAGTTCTTCCCGTAATAACACGTGTTGTGAGACTCCATTTTAATTTCTATCTACCGTGCAATTGTAGCCTTACTACTACTATTAGAACAAACACTTGAAATTGGCTAAATGCTAAACGCGAAGCCACTAATTAAGATAATTAATTAATGCAAAAGGAAATAGGTTTTGGCCTGCACATAAGTAATTTTAAAAGGCAATAATAATAATAATAATAATAATCCTAGATCCCGGTCCCGATGCCGGCGGACCCCTATTTTTTTATATTTTTATATTTTTAAATGTTTTGTCAGTTTTTATCTTAAAAAAATATTTAAAAATGTAAAGTAATATGTGAAAAAATGTATAAAAGAAATAATAATAATAAAAATTATTTCGAATATAAAATCCATAAGTGTTAGTATCATTGAAACATAACATAAGTTAGTAAAAAAACAAGAAAAACATAGTTATTTTACTATAGAAGAGGCAATGATTCCCTTATCTGCTTTTATATGTTTAGTTGCTTTGAAATAAAATATATTGCAAAAACAAATGTTGAATGAATTTCCACGAGCAGGATTTGAACCCGCACCCTTCTTTTTCAACATTTGTGTTTTTGTAATTTGTTCGCAACAAAATTTGCGTTAAAAATTATATAAACATTTAAAATATATTGATTAAAACACACAGAAAAGACACAGTACTTTACAAACTTTGTACAAAAAATGTGTTCTTATGAGACTTCACTCAGCATTTGTTGCAGAACAAAAGTAAGCTTACCATATTAAATAAATAAATGAAAGCTTTTAACTTTAAAGTTCTATCGGATACCGTAAGTCCCTTAAGTCTACAACTATATTAAAATTGTCGTGAGAAAATGTCCGCTGCGTAGCGCTAAAGTATCCTTGATAAGTCAACACGTTTTTGAACGGACTGCATGACAGGATATCGATTTTCCTATAGATCATTAGATCGGGCGAACCTACTTTGATAAATGTGTACCAGTTTTGCTATTTATTCATTTTGTAATAACGGAACGGGCAGCCGTTGCTCATAAGTCGTAACTAAACTTGAAATATGCACGTCACATAAAAATACTGTTATAGATAGGTTGTTTTTATGACAGTTTTTTTAAATATTATTTTCTCTAATTATGAATTACTTAAAGTACCAACATTTTGAAAAATATTCAAAGTGTCAAGAGAATCGTAATAGGAGCTCCATGTCGCAGCGACCTTTTCTATACTACCTATTTATTATTTATAAAACCATAACATACAAGATATAACGATAAATAACTTTCTCGTATTCTTTTAAACTGTTATTAGTGCAATTATTCTCACTTGACGTAGGTTAACGTAAGGTTAGAGCCATTTCTGATTGCCGTACAAACTTCAAAGTTCTAATTTTTATTAAAATGTAGATGAAACTACGGCCCAAGGATTAATAATAATGTGTTTACAGCTCATCAGTTAAATATAGCCAAAAACAAAAAAACTAGACAACTTTATGGTCACAATAGTGTTTTCCATTTTTCCCGCCCAAAACACCCGCTACTTTTCTGACACATGTCATGCCATAGACAACGATTGTCAACGCAAAGAGGTTCTTCTCACGGGTTCGGAGTGGCCGAAACGGTGCTCGTTCGAATCTCGAAAAATTGTGACTAATTCGAAAATAATTGTACACGACTTCCGGCATGGAAAAAAAATATAACAATTGCTCCGTTGCGTGCGTAAGAAACAATGGGTCCGAAGGAAAAAACACACAATGTATAAAATACATTTCATTTTATTTTTATTCTCATTGAGCGGAGTTGATGCAGTTTTATTGTGTTTTTTTTTAATTTTCGTTTTATTTTGTTTCTAATTTAGCTGTAACTACACATAGTGACCACTGTTGTTAGAGACTAACTTACTTCGAAGTTATTTAATTTCGTTTTTGACAGATCATAGAAACAAAAAAAGTGTTAAAATTTTAAAAAGCAAAAGTATTTTTTACTAGCGGCCGCTCGTGGTTTCACCCGCGTGGTTGTAAGGTTTCCACTACTTAGGGAATCCTACTAGGATATAAAATAAGAATAACAGTTGCACTTAACTTTGAGTATTATAATAAAATCATTACATTAGATTCAATCGAACTCAGAGCACCTTGGCTCTTGGCCGGGCTGGTTTAGCTCCTTTCTACCACAGTGTCAAACCGTTGCAAGCCTTTTTAATTTTACATGTTCGATGATTCAAATATTCATCCAGACTAAAGAGGCTTACATACAAACACAATAAACCAACTTTTACCATGTGCTGCATATAACCTCCACAGTATCAATCAAGAATCCTATGTTTTAATCCAGGTTATAAACTATCTGTATGTCGAGTTTAATCCAAATCCATCCATCCGTTGCAGCGTGAAGAAGCAACACACATACACAAACTTTCGCATTTATTATTAATGTTCGATTAACACATTCATAACAGTCCTCCACCTAGAAAGCTAATACACTTATGGTCGACATGGGTAAATAATATATAATAATAATATGTACCTATGTTTATGAATAAATGATTCTGATTCTGGGTTCACGTCCGTAGTTATAGGAGCTGAGGCGATTGAACCATTCTTTTCGTCATCTAAAAATAACATTAGAATTTAAATGACAGATATGAAGCAGGTCAGGGTGCCTACTGCGAGTTATATTCGCAATTCGATTACGTTAACGAAAACGAGAATATATATGGCATAACGTTAACTATTCTCGTGCCGCCATGCCATACAAATTTTCGAGAGAGGAGCTTGATGGCGCAGTGGCTAACGCGCCCCATCTGCGAGTTTCGCAAAGGCCGGTCATCGGATGGGTGACCAAAAATTTATCATCTCTCGCTCCTCTGTGCTTCGGAAGGCACGTTAAGCCGTTGGTCCCAGCTGCATTAGCAGTCGTTAACAACCACCAATCCGCACTGGGCCCGCGTGATGGTTTATGGCCCGTTCTCCCTATCCATCCATAGGGAAGGCTCGTGCCCCAGCAGTGGGGACGTATAATCAGCTGGTGATACAAATTTTCGTTTACGTCAACGTAATCAAATGAATAAGGATAGTAAACAAAATTTACACTAGGCAACCTGTATTCAATTGTTGCTTAAGTTAACATGAGTTGCTGACCACCACTGTAAATGAAGGAAATGGTGTCGATAACTGGTTCCCGTCGACCACTGGCGCCTCACCCCGTCAATTATTTTTATCGGATGCGTGGTTTACGGACTAATTAACCCGATCAAGTTATCGGGGTTAAACAACAAATCCCGACCCTTGCGAATATTATCCTATTTCAAAATAATGATCGCAGACACGTGATCCCCTTACAGCTATCTCGTCTCCGTAAAGGGAGAAACCTATTTGAATTCTGAACTGTCTGTTCAGAATACAATACTTTAATGTTAGTCAAATTAAGTGTTTAACTTACCTACCTAGGTATTTATTTATTTTGAAAAAGACAGCTAACAAAACATACACTTCATGAGTAAAATTAATCATACATTAACCTCTAAAGCTCAGTGCTGTCTCAATTATAAGCTGCCACGGCATGCAATTTTTGACAACAGCGTATATATAAAAGAAAAAAAAGAATCTTAACTTATAGTTACTACTAAATTTATTTATTTATTTATTTATTTATTTATGAACGGTACACTGACAGATTAATGTCATTACAAAAACATAAAGACATTTTCCACTAAATGACAAAAGATAGCGTTAAAGACTGCTTATATAAATCAAACCATGAATAGAAAACCCACACACAGGCTAGACAGCGAAAAAGCGTATTATAAGAAACATGAAAACAGAATTCAAGTCAAAATTCAAATTAGGCTACAAATAGCTCTTATGAACGTCATGCCATCGGTTCGTAAGTCTACTCTGGGCGGGAGAGACCTAGTACTGAGAAGAACCGGCAAGAAACTCAGCAAGTGTCAAGCTCTTTCTCCTTTACAGCGTCAAAAATATTGGAAAATCCCCATCATAAAAGGACACTTTCCATCACACATAAAAACACGAGACAATCACAACATGTAAAAAAAACAAAAGAGAATAAAAAACATGGTTAAGTCAGTAAGAGTAACGACCCCGCCCGATCCTCTAAATGCCACTACACATTTACAGAATACACTAAACATGCACACTAGTTTAGGCCGAAGACACCGCACTCGTATAACAAGGGCACGACGAACCGGTTCACACGCGCTCATACCAGACATGTACCTGGGCGCTTCTCTCCTCCACCACGGCCCGGTCAACCCGAGCCGAGGTTCAAGCCTTTAAAGGCGCCTTCGGGTTGTTACGCTCCCGATCCGATTCGAACCCTTCGGAGAATCTGTAGGGCACGGGGACACGCACTAGTGCGTGATGCCGTTCCCTCTAGAAAACCTCCGAAGGTGATTCGTTCCACACGGCTTGAGGAACCCTTTAAGTTTCTCGCCGCCCCCAAACAAGCCCGGTGAAGCTGAAAATGCCGTTGGAGGCAATTAACAATCTCTCTTCAAAAAAAAAGAGTTACGGCCGTCGAATATCTTCATTAAAGAGGAGCTTTGACCGAAGGGCCTCATGTTCTGATGACTATCCGCGGTCCCAATGATGACATTATAGAAATCAAATCATCGCTGCAATGATGGATATTGGCTTAATCAACACGCTTGCCAAATGCGGACTGATGTTTACAAACCCGAGCTATGAATAAAACAATATTTTGCTCAAAATATGTTGCAAACTTTGCCCAACTTGGGATGCGGGATCCGAGCGCGATGCCAATCAGCCCCAGTGGAACAAGAGCACGCAAAACACAAAACACAAAACATCAAAATCAATTCACCTCACAAACAAGCACAATAGGAAAACACTATACTTGATAAAAAATTTACTCATTTAGATCACAGTAGGGTGTCTTTGCGTCCTGAAATTGGGAGCATATGCCCAAATTAGGATGTCACTATAACAACACCCTATGTGGGACGAATGGGACAGAGGCAAACAACCAATTACAATTAGGCACATTATTCAGTTAGAATCATGGCGAAACAGGGCCGGATTAAGGGTGGTGGGCCCCCAAAAACGATTGTTCTTTTCACAAATTTTTAGGGGTTTAATATATTTGTTTTGGTGCACAGTTATAGATGTGAGATATCATGAATGTGGTATATCGGTTAGTACTATGATATATGTGAATAAGTAGGTGGTGGACCACTCAAAAACTAATGTTCATTTCACCATTTTTGGCAGTAAAATAATTATTTAACCGTCTCTGTGGTCTAGTGGTTAAGACTACTGGTTTAGACCCAGGGTTCGATTCCCAGCGGGGGCCACATGTTTGTGTACTTGGTTTGGTTGGTGGTAGGGCTTGTTTGCCCGCCTGGCTAGCTACCACGAAGTTATCTAAATATGTCGCTATATAAACAATGTTTGTTTATATATTCTTAATGCACAAAAACAAACATACAGAGAACAGTTTACAAACAATGCTTTGTAGCATTGTTGTGTTCCGGCAGCTAGAGATAAGATAGCCTCACTAGTTAAAGATTCCGGGTGAAGTACGCTTTCACCAATTTGCCTTATCATCATTTAACATCAGATCAAGGAATGATCAATCAATTTTCTTACCAGTAAAAAAATTGTTTAAGCGTCACAGTTGTAGATAAACTTATTACATTGTTATAAATTGTTAATATTTAGCTATATTTGGTTATAGTCAGCTTACTAGCGTTAGTTTTACGAAGGTCTGATCTCTATTTTTTGTCATCAGTTTCAGATCAAATGTTTTATCATGTAACAATTTCGCTTTCGCACTTTTTCTGTACTTATTGAAATTTTAAATAGGAGATAAATATTCAATATAAAATTACCGTTATATAAAATTAGGGGTTTTTAAGAGATTTTTTATCTTACATACCCAGTGGTTAATTGTATTTTTACAAAATGCCTAGATCCCTTAAAGCCCTCCCTGACGCCCCATAATTGTCCAATTGAATAGGGCTGAAATATCTTGTTATTCTAATTTATTATTCGCATAGATTTATGAGAAAATGGAAGCCGTATTTATGACGTACTTGTTTTTCGTTGTAACATTAATACAAAAGATCATTGTTTCAGTATTCGGATATGTAATGATTTATATCAGGAATTTAACATTTTTAAATTTGATTTATCGGAAACATTGCTTTATTACTCACTGTTAAGGGCAGGCTTCACGAAAAAAAAAAATAAAGTAATCAGTCTCTTTAATCAGTCAAATACTTATTATAGTCATACACGAAGGTAACACGCAAAAATAGATAGGTATGCATAATTTTAACAATTTAAATCAATTTGAGTGACTGCAATAGTAGCAAATTGTAATAAACAAAAGCTTATCAGTTATACTAATACTACTTACTTATTTATTTATTTATAAGCTCCTCCTTATACCTCCGATTCAATTATCGGATCCGAAGTCGGAGTTGTAGGTGGAAAATCAATCGAATCTACCGACTTTCGGAATTTTTGAAGCTCTGTAATTGACTGATTCATATTATTAACACCGTTTTTTTTATGCCAGGCTGGGGCGCGAGACTTCTGTATGTATAGATTTCTATTATGTTATAGTGGAAATAATGAGGAAACCAGAAAAACAGATCTATTATTATTATTATTATAATACTCTTTATTTATTTTAAATCATAGATTTAGGTTTTCTATAAAAATTATATAAAAAGTAAAATATAACAAAATATCATACAACAATACAACTTTTATAAAAACGTTCTAGGTTTAGCTAGATGCTAATGCTAGATGCTAATGCTCCGCCAGCAGCGGAGCATTAGCAGCGGTAGCCAAAGTAACATTAAGAAAACGATGGTGAAGTTCGAAAAGAATAAAATGTATGGGATTGACATAAGCCGCGCTAAATCACGTGGTCAATCTTATGTCAATCCCATACATTTTATTCTTTTCGAACTTCGCTATCGTTTTCTTAATGTTACTTTGGCTACCGCCACAGGACTCAAGCTACCGGCGATTAAGGCTGCAGAGAAAGAAATCTGTATCTGACCCTTGATCCAGCCATCCAGCGAAAGCCTCTTGAGATGTTGGTCGAGACTTCGCTATAAGGCCGTTTGCAGATACGATTTGATTGTTATTATAATTATTATTATTAGCCATTACTCTTCCACTGCGTGGCAAAGGCCTCGCCTCCCTCCTTCCAGCTATCTATATTCTGAGTTAGTTCGTGCCAATTATTCAAGTAATTTTTATTATTATTAGATAAAAATGTAATAATATGCTTTATTGTATTACATGTGGAATAAATAAAATAAACTTAACTAAAACTATTACTAAACTAAAATATGGCGTCAAAAAATTCCTCCGCGTCGCTGTCGACTGGTAATGTACCCAAGAGACTGGCGGCATTGCCTCGTTGTATGGCAATGCTTAGCCTCTGGCCAAGGTAAAAGCCAGCCTTTGGGTCATGGGAAGAGTCAACCAGCCGTTTGGAGATGTCATTATACAAAGCATGAGCACTCGGACCCCACGGCCCGAGAGTTTCAACCCCAAACGGCTCGAAAATATAATTGCCGATAAGGTTATTATATTTTCGCCGCTTAAGGTTTTCTGCAGCCGCAGCAGCAGCACCTGCACAGCACGCTGTGCTAGGAAGATGGGATGGCGCAAGAGTATCGACAGAAGTTGCATCCCACACTAAAGGCCTACCCACCTTCCATGGAAATAAAGACATGCCGTCCGGTCTCTTGCCATCGTCGCGTGCCAAGCCATTGGGTTCTAATACAGCTGGAACGCCGACGGTGACAAGAGCACGTCGGATGATGTCATTAATATTCGCGTGCCGGGCTAAGCGACCCGCACTACGACTGCAAGACAGGCCGTGGTGTCCGAGGCCGTTGACAACTTCGCCACAGTGACAGCGATGGGGAGAACAACAAGGAGCTCCTAGACGTAGGGAAGCAGCGAGGCGGAAAGTAGTGTCGTCGAACAAAGTACCTAAGTTCGACGACGGTAGTGCATGAAGCCAAAGACCCGACTCCCACTTGCCCACAGCCAGCAGGCGCGCACGCTCCGCAGTAGTAGCAGACGTGACAAGTAAATTATTCAATACTACTCTGCAAAGCGGCTCATCCCACCGACTCTGGGAAGATGGATTGTCGGGTGTATCTGAATTCGATTATTATTAGATCTACATTAAGTAAACTAAAATCTATAAGAAATTAGCTTGTGGTACAGGAAGTCCGTCTGACTCGCTACCAATATCTTATCTAAGCCTGTCTATTTATTTATTTATTTACTTAGGTACTTACATTAACAGGTCACTTTCAAAATTGCATAGCAAAAATTAATATCGAAAATATAGAACTGGGATGCAACCCCAAACAATGTACACAATTTGACCAAATTCGACAACTAATAAAGAAAAAAAAACATTAAATTAATTAAATTTAAAATAAATACATTATATTACAACATACAACAAAAAAGTGTCTCCACTACATGGAAATAAAATATAATTAAAATTGATTTTCACTTGATTTGATTTATCAAATTAAATACTTTGAGCGAGTAGAAATATTAAATCTGATAAATCTTTTATCCGCTGAACCGTCCATGGGAACTACAGTCCCCAAAAAAAATTAACTCTCATCCGTCCATTGGGGACTATAGTCCCCAAGCGACATCGTACTGGCAACGTTCAGATTTTGCTAATAACTCAAGTTACATCAATCAAAAAATAGATGGAAATGTATAATAAATTTTAGGTAGACTTACTCTATCCGTAGGGGTTTTTTGTTTTGATATAGCTAGTGTAGTTTTCGAGCTTAAACTGTTTTCGTCAAGAGCGTTCGCGCACGAACGTTCGTGCGCGAACGTTCGTTCGCTCGGACGTTGCGGGCGACCAGATCTTGGCCGCGCGCTTTGGACGAGCGGAAATAGAAATTATGTAATAATGAATAGAAATTGTTGCCCGAAAATGTCAATCTCCGGGTATAGCAACCGTCTCATTGTAGACCCTGCACATACGCACGATGGGGTTGTAGTATGAGGTGTTGTTTTAATACACATTGAGTGCCTGTCGTCAAAACAACTCCGTTAGTAGCATTGTTCTGTCCCAACAGTTCTGTTAAAGATAAGATAGCCAGTTCCTCATTCGTTGAGAACTCCGGGTGAAAAGCGCTTTCATTTTCGGCTCTATGGTCACTTACTTTAAAGTTTATTATGGGCTAAGTGCTCCCCTGTTGCGCTTTGATGAGTTACAAAAGTCGTCTATGTTGGTCATCATTTTCTTTTTTTTATTATTTTATTTTGTTCAAAACACCAACAGCACTTATACAATACATGGATACATTTCTATAAATCTACTTTGCTATTAATAGGTATCATCATCATCATCATCTGATTTTATGTCCCCACTGCTAAGGCACGAGCCTTTTCTATGGATAGGGAGAACGGGCCATAAACCACCACGCGGGCCCAGTCCGGATTGGTGGTTGTTAACGCCTGCTAATGCAGCAAACGATTTTACGTAACTTCCTAAGGACGGAGGAGCTCGAGATGTTAAACTTTTGGTCACCCATCCGATGACTGGCCTTTGCGAAAGTTACTTATCATCAGCACTCGTAGACCGTGTTGACCACTGCGCCATCGAGCACCTCATGTCCTATGTAGGTCATTCAAGACAAAATAGCGCTTGGTCTAAAAACTTCAAGAAACAATAGTCGGATAATTCCTGACATCATAATATCTGATTCATATCTCGCACCTCCTTGTATCAATCAAATGAGCTTAATAATAACTGTAACTGATAATTACCATAATATTAATTACACTATTATTGATTGTGTTTCATTATTTTGCATGAGAACCCAATCGAGATCAATATGACACATAGATAACGTAATCGATAATCGATGGCTCAATCGATTTAGTCATCATCATCATCAGCTGGAATGACAAATAAAAATTCTTGAGTTCTTGAGTAAAGACCGTGTAGAAAAACGTAAGACGCCCTCAGACTAGGTGGAGCGACGATCTCCGCAAGGTGAACGGACATCGCACAATAAAAAAAAATATATAGGTAGGTATCTTACGCAATAATATGACTTTCGAAAAGCAGAATAAAATAAAAGAAATCATTCACTGGTCAGTCACCATGTTGACTTCGTATGTCCGCCAGTAGCGCGTAACACGCCGCGGCCGAGATAAAGACATTTCGCGGATGCCGCGAACGCTTCCACCCCACAGACTAAAAAAGCTGGCATGTTTTACCACCGGCCGGCACCGACGAAAAAGTTTACGCGCCAACCGAACTTGGTTTAAAAAAAGAACAGTAACTGTCAACGCATGGAAATTGTCTCTGGCCCGTACTCTGCAAGTAAGATGGTGTAATTGCTGTTCGAAATTCAAAATTCGCGGTAAAAATAATTGCGCGACGTCCGTGTCGCGTGAGTGATGGTCAGTGACCAATTCAGGGCGTCCCAAATGATAACCCGGGAGCGACTTGTCTTTAGTCCTTGCAATGGTAATGTCGACTTATTAGAGATGTTTTTTTATGTTACCTTACTGGCAAACGAGCATACAGCCCGCCTGATGGTAAGTGGCCACCACAGCCCATGGACGTGCGATATCAAGGATATATAAACAGCTTTGCCGACCTCGAAGCTTCACTTCTTTTTCCGGCCCTGTAACTTCACTGGGTCTAGTCACTTTCATACTGATTCACAGCAATTCAAAACAATGCTTCTTAGGCAGTTCTTCTCCAAAATAAAACTCATGAAACGAAATGAAAAAAAAAACTATTGTTCAAACTTTCACTTTGAATCGCTTTAGCTTCCATATTGTTGTCGAAAATCTAAGATAATACTATTCCTACCGCTAATTTCTCCATTAAATCCTAACACTTTTTGGTATTTTGGGAGAGAGCAATATTTTTTGCTCAACTCGAGAAGGGACAGCGCGTCGCTCACTCAGAGTCCGGCCAATGAATTTGTGTTGTGGAATAAGAAAAACTGTGGAGCCTAAATTAATTTTCATATATATCATACAGTTAGCAGGCCTTTGCACACGAATAATAGTAGTTAAAGAGGTTAGGTCATGACCACCACGCTGGCTTAATGCGATAACCCGGTGACGATAAGGCCGGAAGGTGGAAGCGCACTTCACCCGCAACCCTTCTGAATATAGATTAAAAAAGGAAGAGAAATAAAGGCAGGCTGATTGGAGTGATATCTGTGCAAAGCTACTTTTGATTTCTGTGTAGATATATTTTTCTATAGTATCATTTTAGCATAAAAACAACAATAAGTCGAATACATTGAGATAGAAACCTCTACAGGCTATACTAAGTTTAAATACAACATGGTTTTAACAGTTAATAAAAATTACAAACTTTTCTATTACCTACTTTGCATTATTTAACATCCATTAATTATCACGAATAACTGTTCCTTTTTTGAATTCCGAGTAGCAAAAATAGTACACTACCAACACAGCCAGGAGTTTGTATACCTATCAAAAGCGCAATCCAGTAGCTTAAAAAAAAAACAACAGGCCTTCTCTACGTCACTCACTGTCCGGCAAAGGCATGCGGTCTCATACAGGCTACCGTTTTTTTTAAACACAGACTAGTTTCATGCACGATGGCAAGTCGCATAAATATTGATATTGCTTTTTAATTAATTTATATTGCGATTGAGTTGTATGTGTGATTAATACTGTTTGGTGATTTATACATTGGCGTGTTGAATGGGGTTTTTGACAAAGGAGGTTTTATCAGTACCTGACTACCAGCCAATTTTAACAATGAAATGGTTTATTTTAATTTAGTTACATACAATTACCACATAATAAACGAAATAATCTAAAAGCACATGTCTTGTGAGCAACAAGTGAAAGGAAATTGGCAGTTGCAAAACAAATATTGCAATACATAGGTACTTAGATTTTTTTGTCAGCATCTTAGAAAGTATTTTAAAAGACATAAATTTAAACACTATAAAAGTCACAATTTATTAACTTCAATAAATTACCTATTACAGCAAGGAGGTGAGAATAGAAGATTCCTCTTTAATGCTATTATAAAAGACAACAAGCGTTCTAAATTCAAAAATTACAAACAGTCTAGAACTTAAAAGGCCAAAGAGTTCGCATTTCCAAAGACTATTTATAACCATAGACATTCAAACTATCGAGAAAATCCTTTTCGCACAACACTCGTTGGTGACATAGCTCGTTCCCGCATAATGCGGTTCAGACAGGCCGGGGACGGTTTTATGCGCACAGTTCTTGGTGATATGCGCGTTATGTACGTTATCCCTTTGTGGTTGCCGCGGTATCTTAGTGAATACCGTCCAGCTAAAGTAAAAACCTCCTTACGAAATATGTATGTACTAGTTGGAGCATGTTGGTTCTCTTGGTATTCCAATGGTGAATTGGAAATATGCTTTGACTGATATTGACACTGAAAGCTGGTTGGGATTGCGAGGCGAATATTTTAAAACACGCATATAGCAATATTTAGAAAAAGTTTCCAAAAAAGAATGGTTAAAAAAATATTTTTTATATTTTGCAAGTTTAAATTAGTTTAAATTAAATTAAAATAGCATCATGCAACAGATTTTTTTTAAATTCTATAATAAAAGTGCTTTCAGTGCCATTATTATACTTCTCATTATTAAATTAAACATAATAGTATACATTTAATTGTTACATAACTTTGAAAAAGTAGCGTCGGCAAAAGAGACGGAAAACGCTACGCAAACAAATAAGGAATAAGATTATTATTGACAATATTGTAGTAATTTGTTCATTTTCAATTACGAATAATATACGAGAAGTTAAAAGTTAGCTATGAATGATACTAAATATGTATCTTGTATTGTTTGTTACACAAAAGTGGAGAAAGAATAATCTTTGCCAACATAATTGCTTCTTTTCTGTAAAAGGTCTCCACTGTAACGCTTTAACAGATATGGCTTAGACTTTTACAGTAAATAAAACTTTTTACATGGAAACTTTTTTCATTTTACAAAACGTATCTTGTGACTCAAAACTGAAGATATAAAAACAGCCATTACTACTTTTCTGTACAATCATTGCTCCTTTTCTGTACCTAAAAATCAGTGGTTTAGATTTTTAAAATAAATTTTTCTTTTATATTAAATGACAAATCAACGCAGTAAAAAAACATTTCAAAAAAGAAAAAAAATATACATTTTATCTCTCTTCTGCGCACCGTACCAACCCCACCGCAACTTCAAAGTCCGCGTGACCGACAAAGTAGTGGCAGCAGCACAATCGGAGGGAAGCAATTGCGCTGCGGTCGACGCTCCATATGGCGGCCATATTGGTTCCCCTTTTTCCACTTTTTTTTTAAACAATTGCATTATTTGTCAGTTGACAGATGACTCTTGTTAATGTAGTTATTTATGCTCGCTATATAACATAGTATGTTTTATGTTGTATAAAATAGGTATAAAACGTTCAGACATAAAAACTTTTTTTATTTCTTTTCAATATGAGTGGCAAAATGCTCGGCCCGTTATTCGAACTTTATTTTTTATTCACAAATTTTCGCACAGCGAAGCGGGCGGACGGTGACGGCTAGTTTCTAATATAAAAAAACCGGCCAAGTGCGAGTCGGACACGCGCACGAGGGGTTCCGTACCATCACTACATAGTATAAAACAAAGTCGCTTCCCGCTGTCTGTCTGTCCTTAAGTATGTATGCTTAGATCTTTAAAACTACGCAACGGATTTGATGCGGCTTTTTTTAATAGATAGAGTGATTCAAGAGGAAGGTTTATATGTATAAAAACATGCATAATATAGTAGAGAAACACTGATACAAATAAATATATATGTTTTGTTGTCATAGAAACTGTCAAAGCGGTACGAAGCCCGCCGGGTAAGCTTTATGAATAAAAACGGCAAAAAAAAATCATTTCTGTTGTATGGGCCCCACTTAAATATTAGCTTTATTTTAATCTAATTATACTTTTAAAGTGAATAATAAAACTCAATATTCTGTGAATATTTCAAGCGTCTACTTGTTGCCATTATCAATATCGAGCAAAAACGAGCAAAAAAAATCACGTTTGTTGTATGGAAGCCCCTTAAATATTTATTTTATTCAGTTTTTAGTTGTTGTTATAGCGGCAACAGAAATACATCATCTGTGAAAATTTCAACTGTCTAACTATCTAGATAGATACAGCCTTGACAGACGGACGGACGGACAGCGGAGTCTTAGTAATAGGGTCCCGTTTTACCCTTTGGCTACGGAACCCTAACAAAAACCACTATCGCTTACGTCTATAGCCCTAAAAATAAAGTGGACACGTTATACGTATTTCATCACAACAATTTTGGAACCCACCAACCTATGACATTTAAATATATTTTCGATGAGCACACACGACAATGGCGTCTTTGTCATATTATATGAAATGGTCACGGGCGTTGGTTGGGATAATGATGGGATTGCATTTATTCGCTATAATATTTTTTGTCGAAACTATCGGACCTTGGTGTAACGGAAAATGGAAAGATAAGTACTTTTTTTTGTTACGGACGAATGGTGTGTTTAAAGTTTTGGTTATGGGCTTTAGTGCCAGGTTAGGTACAACATACAATTTATTATTTATAAGGTTACGACATCCTCCGTGCTTCGGACGGCACGTAAAGCCGTTGGTCCCGGCTGCATTAGCCTTCGTTAACAACCACCAATCCGCCCTGGGCCCGCGTGGTGGTTTATGGCCCGTTCTCCCTATCCATCCATAGGGAAGGCTCGTGCCCCAGCAGTGGGGACATAAAAGAGCTGATGATGATGATTATGATGAGGTTACAACATAAAAATAATTTACTTACTTTTAGATAAAGGAGAAAATATATTTTTCCGTTGGTGGGTTGGAGTTTGTAGCTTCGGCAATCGAACCCTGACCTCTTTGCCCGAGACCAGAATCCTTACAACTGAACCACCGAGTTTTAAAACAAGTCGGATGAGTATGATATTTTGAAGTGAGTTAATTAGCGCCTTTAAGATCCGTGGCAACAGTCTCCCGTGACCACAGAACCTGTGAAGGGTTTTTTCGCAACGGATTTTGATGCGGTTTTTTTTAATAGATAGAGTGATTTAAGAGGAAGGTTTATATGTATAAATACATGCATAATATAGTAGAGAAACACTGATAATTTTAGAGGTTTCACATTTTTTTGTGCTTACATTGCAAACGCTGGCTGAACCCTACGAGATAGATCAAAATAATGTACTACAGTATTGTACACTTTAAAAAGGTCTACAAAAAAGTCAGCGATGGCATATGTCTATCTGTTAGGGACAACCCACAATAATCATTTTTTATACTTTACTTTTTACGAGAAAATAATGGCTTATTTACGAAGCGATTTTAAGCAATACAGCATTAATCCTTATCCAATTAAGTACCTTAAATACATTGTGCAATTAATATAGATCAATATGGCCCTCTACTGCATGTAATTTAAATGCATATTTTCGAAGATATTACAGATTTAAAATGCAGGGACATAGCGGTTGCGTATATCAGCATTGCACCCGTGCGAAGCCGGGGCGAGTCGCTAGTCATAAATAAATAGTTTAAACAAGATACGTACTACTGAATCTACCACCTGATAGTAGTTCGGATATTGGGAAAAGCCTAAACCAATATGAGCCGACAAGAAAATCAGCAGGCTTTTTTTCTTTATTTAAAAAAATAATAATGCCTACCCCAGCCAGAAATCGAACCTGGGTCTTCCGCAATCCGGGTGGCTGCACTGACCATTATGCCTTCCCGGTAGTATTTAATTTGGTTTAAGTGCAGCAAATTAACCCCTAAAAATAAAAAAATAAAATTAACTGAAAATTATTTAAAAGTAAACTTGAATAGCTTCGTACACAACATTTAATTTTAAAGTGTATTCGCGTAAATTTTACCAAAAACACAGTAGCACAGTACCGTGATCTCACCTGATGATGAATGATGATGATGGAAGCGCACTTCACCTGGAATCCTCAACTACTGAGACACTGGCTATCTTATCTCTAGCTGCTGGAACACAACAATGCTACAAACATTGATGTTATGGTGGCAATCTAAGTGAAATATTTTTTCTTTCAACCCGCGTCCTATAGGTGGTAGGGTCGAATAGGACAGAATACCAATACAATAACTTAGGCAGGGTTAAGTCATCGCGCCCTCTGACCCGACTAATCGGGGTGGGGTGGCGTGGGCGAGTCTAGTGAGGTTAGGGTTAACAATTTATCGATATCGATGTTTCTTTCAAACAATAAACAGTAAAAAAAAATTGAATTTAAATTATAAAAGTGAGTTTCAATTGAATCTATAGTGGTCGCATAGAGTTATCAAAATTACTAAATTATAACTATTCTATAAATAACATTTTAATACCTTTACATGTTTAGTTACTTATAAAAATCGCTACTTTATAAGGCGACAAACACTTAGAGGCCTTTCATTTATTTGCTATCGATTCAAACATGTGTGTAAGTCTCTTTTATCACCAGTCTCTGAATCAGAGTTCCCGGTTTTTATTCCCAGCGGGAATGTATGTTTTAAGTCAGCCTGGTTACCACCTTATATAAGTCTGTCACCATAACATCAATACTAATAGTGTTGTAGTATTCTGACAGTTACGGATAAGACAGCCAGTACCTACTTCGGTAGATTGGGATTTCGAGGAAAGTGCCGGTTGAACGGATCTTATTATCAGATGATATGACGACCATGCACTAAATAACAAAAAGGACAGTGACAAAAATTTCTTGTTATAAAAAACTTGTATCAATGCAAAATTGTTGATGAAGAAACATAGCTTTACATAATTGCTTTATAGCAATAGCAGGCGCATAATTTAATAAAAAAAAACAGCATGGTACCTATTGTACATTATATGCGTACTTATGTTTTCCGTTCATGTTATTATGATTGCTTAATCAGTAATCTTACTTGACATGCAAAGGCTTCAATACATTATGTAGTTCAAATAGGTAAGTCATAGTATATTGCATATAATTGTATTTTTTTATTTTCTCAAGTTGAGTTGTGGCCTTGAAGAATAATAAAGTTGTAACGTAGCTCAATGGTTTTAACAAAGCTTTTTCTAACGTAATTTAAGGGATGGCATCGTATACCCTTGGAGACCTTGTGCCGAGAAGAACTCGACAAGAACAAGTCAGTGAGTGGTGTTTCACAAGCACATCAAAATATATAACCTGCAAGTAGGTTACGAAAAGTAAAATATCCACAAAGTTTAGTTACAAATTTTACTAGACATGATTCCGATTGAATGGTGAAAGGTGGAGACTGACTGGAGCGTTTTTCCGTAACGTAACAAGTTCGATGCGAGCATTCGCATGATCAGTACAGTGAACCCGAGCTATGATATGTTCTGGTTTGCAGGACACTAGATAAAATTTAAAGAAATACAGTGAAATTACTATACAGGCATGAAAAATAAGCCTTAGGGGTCGGTAACGCGCTTGGTTATTACCCTTGGTGTAACATGCGATTTCCTCTTTCCATAAAGCGTGCCGTAAGCATAAAAATAGAAAAACACGTTTCCGGAACTATTCCTAAAACACCATAATCCACACTTTGTCAGCGTCATTGCGCAATCTATAGTTAAACACGTGCAATAATGATCGCTTTGACACCGCATTACAATCCCGCCGACCGAGTGGTACCAACAGTGACATATTGACATTACATACCAACGAGCGGTTCGCAGAATTAATTACTGACTTTGATATTATTAAATAATTGATAGCAGTATAACTTAATTATTGTTATGTTTGCAACTGACGAAGGTTTTGAGTTCAACAGACATGTTGGTGCTAAGCGTTCGTAAAAGGAGTATCGTGCAATGTTTGCGATCGTGCATGTTAAGCTACTTTTGCGATTACCGGATTTTTGGATGGGTCACTCATAGAATTATTCGATTATAAAATCTCTCAATTTGGATGAGCTAAGCTCATCTGTGGGGTGCTAAGCTATAGCTGATGATAATGACTTAGTTTTTACATAAATAACACATAAAATACCTAGTCAAGAATATACTTTTAAAAACAATTCTACCTTTTTTTCTTCTTCTTCTTGTATTGTATGTAGTGTATTCAATCTGGTGTGAAGACCCGGCTATTGTTATAATATTATCTCCTCAGCTATTACTCAAGTAGCCAGCAGTAGGACGCATACAGGCTGCTAATAATAATAATATTAATTTTAAATCCGATATCATAAAGTAACACTGTTTTTTTTTATAATCCTACCGAAAAAATTAAAAGTATTTTTATCGATAAAAATTGTTCCATCCCTATTATAACGGCGCGTATAACGGCCTCACCCCAAGCTCCGCCCTACACGCTATCCCTTTGTACCCTATATACCTAATGTGCGTGAGGTTTTAGGTAGGAATTGAGCGATAAAATAAAATGAAGCGAAGCGAGCAATTCAATTGAAACATGGGATAGATCGATAGGATGTTCTAAAAGTCAATTTTATGCAAACCTTTCTATTTATTTAAATTATTTATTTATAACAACACACAGATTCCAGTGCATACAGAAAAAACTAAAATATTTGGATTTTTGGTTATTTTAGTAGTTAACGCGCCTTGTCTGTGATTACTAAGGTTAAACTACTTTAGACGGATCAGTGATCAAACACGTATCATCTCGAGCTCATCCGTTCTTCGGAAGGCACGTAAAGCCTATGGTCCCCCCGGCTGCAGTCGTTAACAACCACCAATCCAAGCTGGGACCGCGTGATGGTTCATGGCCCGTTCCCCATCCATCTATAAGGAGCCCTTGAGGAACCCTTTAAGTTTCTTGCCGCCTCAAAAAGGTTCAGTGACTGTAAAGGCCACTTAAAGCCATCAACAAACACTCTAAAAAAACTAGCTGTTTCCCTGAACTCCGCTCATTAAGTGGAGCGGAGTTATTCGCCAACTCAAATATAACAAATACAAACTACGGAAATTTTCAATATCCCTTATCTACTAGTTAACCTACAACATCTAAAAGATCTCCATTGACGTGTACCAAGCTGAAAGGAGACAAAGTGCTCAATCCTTCTCTCTTGCCCACCAGGTCAAGATATGGTTCCAGAATCGACGCAGCAAATACAAGAAGATGATGAAAGCCGCTCAAGTGGGTGCTCCGCCCCCTAGCTTAGGACTCCCACCTGGCAGCCCGCCTAGTAACAACCAATTATTACATGGTAAGACTCTTTTACAATACCTTTATTAGTCAGAGCCGATAACCGTTGGGGTACGTTGTGCTGAGAAGCTGATAAGTTGAGCTGGGCGTTTTCATCGTCACTGGACATTTTTGGGTGTGGCGAGAATCTTTAAGGGCGAACAAGCCGTGTGAAACGAAACACCCATCAGGGGTTTTCTAGAGGAAATGCCATTACGCACTAGTACGTGTCCCCGCGCTCTACTAGATTTTTCGAGGAGTTTGAATCGGATCGGGATAGGAAGAACCCGACAGCGCCTTTAAAGGCTACCTAACCTTGGTTCGGGTTGATTGGGTCGTGGGGACGGGGAGAAGCGCCCAGGTACATGTCTGTGCCTGGTATAGAGCGCGTGTGAACCGGCTCGTCGTACCCTTGTTCTACGAGTACGGTGTCTGGGGCCTAAGCATGTTTAGTGTATTTCTGTACCAAACGTTATGTAGATCGCCCTCAGACTAGGTGGAGCGACGATCTTTGCAAGGTGGTTGGCAAGAGCTGGATCAATAGGATCTTTTTTTTAATTATCATCATCGCCAGTTCATTTCTATTCAGTTTATTCATTTCTTTACATGCCTACAAGCACGGAGGAGCTCGAGATGATGATTTTTGGTCACCCATCCGTTGACTGGCTTTTGCAAAATTGGCTTAACCTTAGCGATCGCACCCAGCGCCTTTACCACTGCTCCATCGAGTTCCCACTCTCTCCTACTTATAACATCTGACTAAATTTTCATTTCTCCCCACAGGTGGTGGTGGCAGCTCCAGCGGGTCCCAGCACTCCCCCTCAGCGTACCAGAGCGGTGGACCCACGCAAGCCCACTCGCCCACGCCCAGTTCCACGCCCGTGTCGGAGCTGTCCCCCGGCCTGTCCCCCACTGGGACGCCGTGGGACGTTAAGCAGCCCCCCCAACCCTCCTGGGATGTAAAGGTCGGATATGTAAGGAAATACTGGAATCTGAAAAAAAACTTGAAAATACTGAATTTTTTAAAATTATAATTATTATAATTCAGTATACTCACAAAAAATTAAATGTGTGCAAAGAAAGAAAGGAAGAAAACATTAACCACACACAAAATTTAACTTTCTTGTTATTAACATAGTTACATTTAGGTACAAATCAACAAAACAAAACGAATTCAAACTTTTTGCAACACACTCCATTGAAAAGACAGCAGTTTCTTACGAAGATATACTTTTTAATAAATTCCAAAATTAAAATTACTGGTTTCGTTGCAGCCTACAGCAGGCCGGTCGCCAGATGGCACATCGTGTGACGTGAAGCCACCACACCAGCAGTCGTGGGACCCACGCGTGGGATACGTAAGTACCACACATTGTTCAATTAAATAATTATTTCAACTAAGCAGATGGTAAGAGTTTGAAAAAAAAGAAATAAGAACTTACTAAATACTTTCCTCCTTTTGTTTTTGATGGTGTTCGGAAATCAAATTGAATATTCGTTTTATTCTTTTGTTCCGACAACAGTTTGTAAATTAAAAAGAAAAGATCTAAACTAAATGTTACTTTTCCTTCTTTTGTTTTTGATGATCTGTTGTTTCACGTTTTTGTTACGAACTGTTTTCGTTTTCCATTTTTTTGTGTCGTCTTATTGTTAGATTTAGTTCAGTAAAACCATTTTTCCATATACCTATAATTAACTAAAATCAGCAAAAGAACCGTAGAAGTTTCTAAATTTAAACATCAATGCAAGCAGTTTATTTAATAAAAATAATTAGAAACTTTACAAAAAAAGCATAACAAAACGAACCAGTGATACTTTTTTATCTTCATTATTTATTGGCATCGTGCGAAAATGTGCTAAATCTTGCCAGTGCCAAAGTTATGAAGATATGGTACAAATTGACTCCTTTTAAATCTTACATTATACGAAAGAGACACCATAAGAAAATAAAATGAATACTGAAATATTTCTAAACAGTCACTCTAGAATTAAGCAACATTAATTTGATACAACTTACCTTTCTGCTCAATCCAATCACCATCAGAAAATTTCCGAACTGAACGCCTCGGAGAATCTAGTAGGGGACGGAGACTCGCTTCCGTGATGCCATCCCCTCTAGTAACCCTCTGAGGAAGTTATTACCACAGCTTGAGGAAAGTTTTTCGCTTTTTCAATTAAAAAAATTCAATTTAAAATATTTATTTTAAACCGTACATATTATAATAACCCGTACATTATTTATAAGTATGTAGTGTATGCATAAAGAAGGTATCTTAGGATTCCGTTTTCCGCTAGGAGGGTATGTACGGTCGTTTGGAGGATGTTGAGGGGTCGCCGGAGGACGCCGCGAGGGGGCGTCCCATGCCTTGGATGCTCAAGGTAAGAGGGATCACTTGGCTATGGGCACTGATGTGCATTTAATGGTATAAGTTTTAATTGAAATATTTCCATTTCGTAACACTTTTTAATTATAATATTTTTTTTTCGAAACAAATTGTAGCCATAAAAAATAGCTATTTTATACTTGTGCAATTATTATTGGCCACGACCACTGGTATCTTGTGACGCGGCAGATTTCTTGTTTATTGCGTTCTTTCTATCACCGTTGAATATGACTGCCTGAGTATAACGCGCAATGAACAAGAAATCAGCATGCCGCGTCGCAAAACGCATGTGCTCGTGACTGATGACTTTACAATGTACACACGCCTGCACATCAACCTACCACAAACTGTCAAATTTCCTCAATAGACTTTGAACTTTATTACTAAGAAATATGGTTGAAAATGTATTAAAGAAATTTGACAGTTTTGGATAGGTTGATGTGCAGGCGTCTGTATCAACATCAATATCTAGAAAACATACCCTGTTATAAAGATTTTGACGGCAACGACGACGCTAGAAATTTAAAAGGGCCTCAAAAACTTTGAAAAAACAACACTGTTTTGATTTCGGGTGAAGTGCGCTTCCATCTTCGGCCTTATCGTCATTATAAATACGTTGAATAAATAAATAACGTACCAGACAAAGATAAGATGGTTGTAGCTAGCTTGCTATGACTCAAAACCAGCCCTACCACTAACCGTACAAATTACAACGCCGTACTTCCTATATTGCCGTACATATTATATACCCTATGCTGAGAATTGTCTTCTCTGATTACGGAGGTATAGAGTATAGAGGTATACAATAGAATAGAATAGAATATTTATTTAATAAAGTGACCAAGACTCATAATGTGTTAGTATTAACTTATTCTATGTTAGTTACATGATAATATTTCTTTTTAATGACACTTATTAAACCGCACTTCATTACTGCGCCATACCAGACGATATGGCGCAGCAATGATTTACGTATCGGCAGTTAAGCCTGCTGGCGACCATGCTTAGGATGCCGTTGGTGCTGCCCCGTACCCTGCGCACCAGGGACGAGCATCGCTTTCGCATCGTTGTGTAGAAGCAGTTAACTCGCATTTCGGCGAACATTCTTGGTATAGAGAGTAGTATCCATTATCGATTCTTATTGTAACTCCCATTGATAGATAACAAGAAGAAAAGTGTAATGTCACAAAATAAGGACACCCCCAAGCGTTTCCGACTGTAAAAGATTTCCAAGGCGTTCCGCTCGGAACTGAATGATGGCGCGAGCGTCGAATTAGGCAATAATGTGGATTTTATTGAACGTTTACTTATAATTAAAATTATAATGGCCGACAACTATTACATATTCAAGGACTTTGTTGACTAGAAAGATTGGTTTGGTATATTTTTCCTTGTCTGAAACGGTGTATAGCCTGAATAAAATGATATTTAGTTTATTAATAAGACATATGTTTGATATTATATTCAATGCAGGAAATTGTAAAATATCGCGAAAATACCAGCCAAAATTACTCGATAAAATGCCAATGAATAACATATATTTTTTGGATTTAAATCCTTATACATTTCGAATAGAACTCATTTAAAAACACCGTTTTTTTTTGGAAACCCTCGCCTTAAACGCACATAAAGACAACCTCTCACGACACGGAATCTCAGAACAGCTCGCAACAGTCCGAGCGCAGCTTTTTTTTTGAGAGAGATTGCTGATTGCCTCAAACGGCATTTTCAGCGTCACCGGGCTTTAAGAGCGCAGCTGTTGCGAGCTTCCGTTTCCGTGAGTGATTTTAACCGCCTCTTTGGTTTACTGGCATAGACCACCGGTTTAGACCCAGAGGTCGCGGATTCGATTCCCAGCGGGGGGTACATGTTTGTGTACTCGGTTTGGTTGGTGGTAGGGCTTGTTAGTCCGCCTGGCTAGCTACCACCATCTTATCTAAATATGTCGCCATAACATCAATTTTGTAGCATTGTTGCGTTCCGGCAGCTAGGGATAAGATAGCCAGTGCCTTACTAGTTGAAGTGCGCTTCCATCACTGGCCTTAGGTCCCTTTACATCAGGTGAGATCAAGGCAGAGTGCTTACCCCTAAAAAAAAAAAAAAATAAGTGAAGTTTACCTTCTGCACTTATTTGTACTAATATTTTACAGGCGTGCGTGCCTTTATCGAGTTATACATTCGGCTAATAAATGGTGTAACCTTTTAAATGTATTACCGCACGGTTTGTGGCCACACCTCAATTCGCGTTGATTAAATGCTACTTACTTTATACACAAAGTTGATTGTTTCGACTAATCACATTAAGAATATTACATTAAAAGGGTAAATTAAGATTGTATTTCCGGTGTAGGATAATATATTTTTTTATGCTACATTTTATGTTGATGACTTTATTGACGGATGTAAGCATTATGGGTTTTAGTTAACTAAGTAAGGGTGGATGGTGTTGATAAATTTGCACGGGTTGTACAAAGCCTCGTTAGTATAATTGAAGTGCATTTGACCCGGTGTATGGAGGATCCGGGTTCAAATCTCGCTCGTTGAAATTTAATCAACACTTAAATGAGAGTATAAAGCACTTTCAAGAGGATTCTTTCATTCGCTATTATCGTTTTTGTTGTTCATAATAGCTAATAACAAATTACTTATCTGTCAAAAATCAAAGAAATGTACCTTTATTCATTTCATCTGATTTTAAGTGTGTGATAAGCCTAAGGTGGAAGCGAACTTTTTACTGAGAGGAACTGGCTATACAATGCTGATGCTATAGCAAAATATTAGGTTTAAAGACATTTATTCTCATAAAAACTTAACAATAGTTCACATATATGAGATAAATATTAGGTCCTTACCTATGAAATTGGAGTTTTGTATAAAGATTTTTTATAAAATTTTATTTTTCATACTAACGCTTTTTTTTTTAATTTTCTTAGCATCTATTAATTTTAACACTATAAAAATTGTAGAGTAGTGTGTTTGTTTCACTAGCTAAATATAGCAGACAATAAAAAGAAAAAAAATCAAGTCCTTTCAAAGCAACAATGAAACAAAAGGACAAATGCCGCGAACTAAAAAGTAAGTCAATTTAAAAAAAAATTGGGCGATAAAGACACAAAATTAATAATCCTTGTTATTACTGAAGCCTAAGTAACATAGTCCTAATTAAAGGTGTATAAAAATATTAACACCCGGTATTGACTTTTAGAAGTAATACACCTATTAATAAGTGAGAAAAAAACTCCAATCTCATAGGTAAGGTCCTACCTATTATAACAATAGAAAACTTAAAAAAATATTTTTGAACTAACAAGCCCTACTACCAACTAAAGTTAGTACAAACATGTTTCCCCCGCTGGCAAATAAAACTAATTGGTCATATTGTACATTATATTCCGCTATTTAGACATAGGCAGATGAAGTTAACGCTGCATTTTATTGACAAAACCTTTTCCTTTGCGCAGGGCGCGCCGCCCGGGCCCTGGGACATGAAGGGAGCCCACGCCCACGCCCTACATCACCAGGGAGCGCCGCAACCGCACCCCCCCTACGTACCCCAGTACTCGTGGTACCAACCGGACGCGAACCCGGGTCTTTTAACGTAAGTATTTCTAACACGCCACTGAAATTTCAATCTCGAATTTTCGAAATTTTCGAAAATATCTCTGTTTGTAACTTCACCAATTGTGAAGTTAGGTAAGTAACGTACCAACCGTACGCGAACCCGGGTCTATTGACGTAAGTATTTTTAACACTCAACTAGGATTTTCCAAAGTTAGTCACACCACTAGTAAGTTTCAATCTCGAGTAGTAACTTCACAATTTGGTAAGTAAGTTACCAACCGTACCTAAACCTACCTGAGTACCATTTTTAAACACTTAACTGAAATTTTAGTCTCGATTTAGTAACTTCGCAAGCAGGGTTCGAAATTATCAAGATAATAACACAGCTTGTACAATAATTATCGTTTAGTCATATTATTTGTTGTATTTTCGTAGCATTAAGAAATGCATTGTAATTCGGGAGATTGTAACAAAATAAAAACTCTTGGGCTTCGGGCCCGTTGCGGATTGGTGGTTGTTAACGACTGCTAATGCAGCTGGGACCAACGGCTTAACGTGCCATCCGAAGCACGGGAGAGCTCGATATGTGAAATTTTTGACCACCCATCCGATGACCGGCCTTTGCGAAAGTTGCTTAACCTTAGCAATCCAGACCAGCCGCGTTCATCACTGCGCCAAAAATCTCCTAGGAATTGATAATTATCTTGTCGAACCCTGCAATTAGGTAAGTCATACTACTTACTAGTAAAATTAAATCTCGAGTTAGTAACTTCTCAATTTGGTGAGTATTGAAGTTTCAGTGGTTTTGGCAATTTAGTAAGTATCCGATCGTATTTTAGTGAGTACCAAACGCATTGGGCGCGCCACCCCGCGCTTGGGACATGAGCCGGGGCTGCCACTGCTTGCTGCGGTACCGCTGTGCGGTACCAGCCGTACTCGAACCCGGGACTATACACGTGAGTATCAAAGATATTAATAACCTGTCGTCCGCTGACACAATAGAATTTTATTTGTATATGGCACTGATCAGTGCTCGCTGCAGACACAAATTAAGGAGACTCGTAAGCTTCTAGAGGGAACTACACGCACACGCAACACACACTAGTACGTGACCCCGTGCCCTACTAGATACCCCGAAGGGTTAGAACCGGATCGGGGAGCGGAACCACCCGAGCCTCTAAAGGCTCGGACCTCGGCTCGAGTTGACCGGGCCGTGGAGGAGGAGAGGAGCGCCCAGGTACATGTGTGTACCTGGTATCGAGCGCGTGTTAACCGGTTCGCCGTACCCTTGTTCTACGAGTACGGTGTCCTAAGCCTAAACTAGTGTGCATGTTTAGTGTATTCTGTAAATGTGTAGTGGCGTTTAGAGGATCGGGCGGGGGTCAATGCATACGCAATAGACACGCATCTTGGGATAGCTCGCTAAAGTCCGAGCGCAGCAGTTGTCGCGATTCCGTGTCCGTGAAAGGTTGTCTGCGTGTGCTTTGCGCGAGCGCATTTGTGTGGAGCTTACTTTCTGCAACCTCCTTATTTTATGCCGATAATGAGAGGTTAACCCGAGACATTTGAGAATTGAGATTTTAAAAGAACTCTAAGAGTTAAGTGCTCGCTCTAATCGAGGCCTCCGGTGACAAGAACACCTACCTCTGCCAGCGTATTAGTTTGGCAATCCAAAGGGGCAATGTTGCCAGCATTCTTGGGACCGTTCCCATGAGCCCACAGTTGGAGGACATCTTTTGTTTATAGGTCTTTAGTTTTTAATTTTCTAATTACTGACCACGCGGGTAGAGCCGTTCATGACTTCGCTTTGGTCTACAGTCTGTCCCAACTGGTTGCCGAGCCTACGCGGGTACCAGATGTGGAGGGCCATACACCTTCCTTACTGGACCTCTTGTTGACCTCGCACCCAGACGGCTATCAAGTGTCCGTTGATGCACCACTAGGCTCATCAGATCATTGCCTGATTCGGAGCACAGTGCCTCTCACGGAAACTTTAAAATCGCAACGTGCGGTTAGCCGTCGGGTCTGGCATTATAGGTCAGCGGACTGGGATGGGATGCGAAGTTTCTTTGCGTCGTACCCATGGTGGCGAGTTTGCTTCTCGCTGGATGATCCTGATGTCGCCGCCGATTCTGTCGTTGATGTGATACTGCAGGGAATGGAACTCTTCATTCCAAACTCTATGGTTCCCGTTGGCGGCAGATCCCAACCATGGTTTGGTCGATGTTGCAAAATAACATCTCGTCAGAAGCGCGAGCATTACCAAGCCTGGGCTAATGCGGTGTAATCAAAGGATCCAAGTACCAGTGTGCTCAAAAAGAAGTACAACTTTGCTGCCAGGTCTTTTAAGAAGGACATTGCCAAGGCGAAGTCATCATTTATAGGTAGAATTGGGGAGAGGCTAGTGCGTCTTCCTTCGGGTACGCGTGCATTCTGGTCTCTCGCCAAGGCTGTCTTGGGGAATTTCTGTCGACCGTCACTTCCACCACTGCACAAGACCGATGATTGCCTTGCCCATACTGCAAAAGAGAAAGCCGATCTCTTGGGTACTCTTTTCGCATCAAACTCGACCTTGGACGATGGGGAAAACTCGCCACCAACAATACCGCATTGCGCTTGTTCTATGCCAAACGTTCGGTTCCTGCAAAGGTCAGTTCGTAAAGCTCTTTTTTCCCTTGACATTCATAAGTCGAGTGGGCCTGATGCAGTCCCTCCCATTGTGCTTCGGACGTGTGCTCCTGAGTTGGCGCCGGTTCTAACGCGCCTCTTCCGGCTCTCTAACACGACTGGCGTTGTCCCGAGTTCTTGGAAGACAGCCCTTGTCCACCCGATTCCCAAAAAAGGTGATCGCACAGATCCGTCCAACTACAGGCCTATAGCCATCACCTCTTTGCTCTCCAAAGTAATGGAGTCCATTACAAACTGCCAGCTCTTGAGGTACCTAGAAGAGAATCAGCTACTAAGCGATCGCCAGTACGGTTTTCGCCGCGGTCGTTCGGCTGGTGATCTTTTAGTGTACCTCACTCACCGATGGGCGGAGGCAGTCGAGAGGAAAGGGGAGGCACTGGCAGTTAGCTTGGACATAGCGAAAGCCTTCGACAGGGTATGGCACAGGGCTCTTCTCTCGAAACTTCCATCATATGGGCTCCCTGAGAAATTGTGTGCGTGGGTCGCCAGCTTTCTTTCTGGGCGTAGCATCAAAGTCGTAGTTGACGGATCATGCTCTGACCTGAAGCCCGTGAATGCTGGAGTCCCGCAGGGGTGTGTGCTGTCGCCTACACTGTTTCTTCTGCATATCAATGACATGTTGCATAACAACAGCATTCATTGCTATGCAGACGACAGTACTGGGGATACGCTATACACCGGACGTACTAATATTTCTCTGGAAAGCGTCATCGAGAACCGGAATAAACTTGTGACTGACACTGAGAACATGTTAAGTCATGTCTCGAATTGGGGCCGACTTAATCTAGTCCATTTTAACCCTTCCAAAACACAAGTTTGCGTGTTTACCGCTAAAAAACATCCCTTCGTCGTATCTCTAAACTTTGAAGGAGCTCCCCTTGATACCAAACCGACCATTGGAATCCTTGGCGTCGATATTTCGAGTGACGTTCAATTTCGCGGTCATTTGGAAGGTAAAGCTAAATTAGCTTCGAAAAAGCTGGGTGTGCTCAATAGAGCGGGACAGTATTTCACGCCGACCCATCGCTTACAGCTTTACAAAGCACAGGTCAGGCCTCATATGGAATACTGTTCCCATCTTTGGGCTGGAGCGCCCCAGTACCAACTCCTCCCATTTGACCGCATTCAACGCAGAGCTGCTCGAGTTGTCGGCGGCGTGGTAACCTCTGGTCGGCTCGATCCACTGGCCCTTCGGAGAGACGTTGCATCTCTCTGTATATTTTATCGCCTTTATCATGGGGAGTGCTCTGAGGAATTGTTCGGTTTGATCCCTGCCGCTGATTTCCTTCACCGCACTACACGCAATCGACTGTCTTTCCATCCACACCATCTTGATGGATGGCGATCTACTACTGTGCGTTTCTCACGTAATTTTTTACCACGAACTACAGTGCTGTGGAACCAGCTCTCAGCGGCGGTATTTCCGGACCAATATGACTTAGGAATCTTCAAGAAACGAGCCTATTCCTTCCTTAAAGGCCGGCAACGCGTCTGTGATTCCTCTGGTTTTGCGGGTGTTCATGGGCGGCGGTGATTGCTTTCCATCAGGTGACCCGCCTGCTCGTTTGCCTCCTTCTAATATAAAAAAAAAATATATATATATTTTTCTGTTTTTTTTTTCAAGTTAAGTCATGTAATGTTTAAATTAAATTGTAAGGATGTCATAAATCCAATATTTTAAAGAACTCTTATTTTATTAAACTAAAATACTTTTAGCCTATGTTACTGCAAGGAATGTAGCATTCTAATAAGTGAAAGATAAGTATCGGTCGCATGAAGAGTTTTTATTTATATTTTTCAACCATGGCCAAATAAGCCAATATGAAACTTTAGAAGTATTATCATTAGGTGCCATCTTCAAATTAAATTCCGAAATCAAATCTCTATTTTTGTATATAAAAGAAAACATGAAACATGAAACTTTTCATAGTTGACTCAAAGTCGCATTAAAAATATTTTCTATTAACTGTCAACAACTCTATATTTCCCCTAAGCGTTAAAAGTATTTAAGCACAGAAAACTTCATTAAAATCGGCTTATTGGTTTGAAAGAAAGTTCTACTTTAAAGTTTGTAGGCCTCACAAATAAATAGACGTTAAGCGTGTTTTGTCTCTTCTACTCTGATTTGAGATGAAGTTTACATGACGGTAACAAAACATGGAATAACTAGCTTATACTATGCTTATTTGTAAGGCCCTGTATCTCTACCGTCATCTAGCTACGTCGTCTTCTAGACATAGGCTATGGAAGACCAGACATCTCAAAAGAGGTCGGTTAGAAACCTTTTTTTTAATCTTAAAACTTGCTTTTGTTTAACAATGACCGTGAGCCACGAGCAATACATAAAGTCATACATAGAGTCACTGGAAGTATAATAAACGAAGTGGTCGTGTAAATCGTTGTTTAATTACTCTTGCATAGCACCGATAGAGCCGCCACAGCCGTAACCGGACTTTTAGGGGCCCACAAGAAATTAAAGGTTCCTTAACCTGTTGATCGAACATATTCAGAGAGTTACTAGAGGGGATGGCATCACACGTGTACCCGTCCCCTAGATTCTCCGAGGCTTTTGGAACTAACGCATCCATGTACTTTACAGTTTAGCGTTCTAGGCAGTACTCGCTGTAAAAAAGTAAATGTGTATTTATGTAAAATTTTCTTAATATTTCTAATAATAATAATAATATAAATTATTTGTCAACAGGGTGTGGCCAGCGGTTTAACATCAACCTGCGTTCGGAAATAATGAACTAGACACACTAATTTCGAATTATATGTAAATGTCACTTTAAACTAAACTGAACACAAGATGGCTGTCACGACAAAATGGCGGCCCGTTTTATATATTGTGAAAATGAATAATGTATCGGCACAACCAACTTTAGAAATAAGAAATTATTTAATAGAATAAAAAAATTAAGCATTGTAAATTTTTTATAAAACTAAATAAGTTTAACTAGTTAGAAATTGTTTATAATTATTCAAATGTAAATGTTAAATGTGTTTTAAAGGGATATGGGAAAGTTGGGCATACATACTGTGTATGGCTGATGAAGAAAGAACTTAAATGAACTAAAAAAGAGTTCATCATGTTTCTGCAAAAATATAGATGAAAACTGACCAGGAAAATATGTTTATTATATTAATACTATGTCTTTTAATTGAAATTTGAATGTGAAAACAGAAACTAGGTACTTTATAAAGCAACATCACAATTATTTTCTTATTTTTAACACTGAAAGCTGTTGTTATATTAAATATTTCATCCAAAAGCTTTTAATTAATTTTGATGTTATTATTTATTTTAATTGAAAAGCATTTATTTCAATGAAATAAAATACACATAAAAATAATTGTTTTTAGTTTGCTGTTATGGTTTGTGTTTAAAAAACGAATGATACCATATTTTTCCCAAAAGAACATAACAAATTTAATAGCAAAGTTGTTTGGATTGTAACGCTATTTTTAAATATTAATATTTTTATTGTTTGAGTAATTAAGCTTTAAATCAATTTTAATCTTCTATTTATTTAGCATAATTGTTTCTTTGAAATCAAATCGTGAACACAAACCAGTCTTTTGTGATAAATAATTTTAAGTTTTAGAACAATCATTGCTTGTTGTTTTGAATAAAAATTATTATATATTTATTTTTATGGTTATATATTTTCGTGCAAATTAGATTGTGTTCTGAATGCAAAATTAGTTATATTATTTTAACGACTGCAATGTTTTTTATTATTATTTGTATTGTACTAAGTTTGTCCACAAATTAAATTGATAAATAATAATCTAGAAAATTATAACTTTTGTGTTTTTTTGTTAAACAAATGATATTATTTATAGAGAAGTGTGACGTTCTAAAGACATTCAAATTAGTATTTTTTGCTATTAGTCAAATAAACTAAACATTTGAAGTGCAATCTTTCAAATGATATCTATCTCTGTCACTCACATGCTCTATCTCTATCTTTTATAGTATTTACTAGTGAAACGTGTCAAGATCTTTTTTGTATGTTAATTTATGTATATAATACCTATTATTGATTAAAAAATAATAAAATAAATAAGTTTAATATTTTTTTATTTTTTCAGAATTAAAAAAATATATATTATCACTGTATTTGTGGATGAACTAAGTAGGTACTAAACACACATATTTCTAGAATGGGTCTCTAAGGAATGAATTACATTTGTAAATATATTTTGTAACATATAGAGAAGTGAAGTATGCATATAAATATAGGTAGATAGCATAATTACTTTATAACTACATTGTATTATAAGGAAAGCGGAAATAAGAAACAAAAAAAGCGAATTAATTTCTTTTGTCAAAATAAAAAAAGAGAAAAATATATATTTTGTGTTTTCTTTTTCATAATTTCCAATATGGTTCGGCATAAATCTATCATCCATTTTCATTATATAAAAAAAACAGTGAAATTGTTACAGCTTCTTTCCAGAATTTCTCTTTCTCCCTCTCGTTATAATATAAAATAAAGCCTATATAAGTACTTACCTTTAACAACAAAAAATTAAGAAAAATAAAACAAAAAGCACATAGAAAAAGATTATCTCAGATTACCTAACGCTTATATGTTGGTTGACTGATAGTGAATACCTCAGGCATTAAGTCCGCCATGTAATTTATGTTGCAAAAGTTTTTAATAATAATAATAATTAGTCATCACGGACAGGACTATTCTAGCTAATAGGTCTGATATCGTGCTGATAGATCGATCGCAACGCCGGACAGTGCTTGTCGACGTCACCATCCCACATGATGAGAACCTTGTAAAGGCCGAGAAGGACAAGGTCAGCAAGTACCTTGACTTGGCCCACGAGGTAACCGCCATGTGGGATATTGACTCGACAATCATTGTGCCGATAGTCGTGTCTGCGAACGGTCTGGTAGCGAAGAGTCTCGACCAACACCTTAAGAAACTCTCGCTCAATGGTTGGATCAAGGGTCAGATACAGAAGGCGGTACTCTTGGACACGGCGCGGATAGTCCGAAGGTTCCTGTCTCTGCAGCCCTAACCACCGGCAGCATGAGCCCTGCCCCGTTGCCGTCGGCACCCTAGACTAGGTTTTTTATAATATTTTTATGTTTTGTATGTGCTTTTGTATTTTACTTTTATATTAAGAGCGTTTACGCCGCACACTAGCGCCACGAATGAAAAAAATACATATCTAGTAATTAGAGATAGAAAATCAAATTATGCTCAACAAACTATTTGAATGAAGTAATTTAGCATTTTTACGTTATGGTTTAGTTAAATAAGACGTTACGGCCACTTTTAACTATAACGCCATATTTAACTAAACCATAACATGTCAGGTGTTCATTAAGTGACGTAAAAATGCTAAATTACTTCATTCAGATAGTTTGTTGAGCATAATTTGATTTTCTATCTCTAATTACTAGATATGTTTTTTTTTCATTGGCGGCGCTAGTGTGCGGCGTAAACGCTCTTAATATTATAACAAACCTAGGCTAAGAAAAAAGATAAATAACGAGATAATAATCATATTAAAAAAAAGAAAACTCAGTATCACAACTTATGGGACAAATAAAACATTCACAATACAAAATTATCATCTTCTCAGCATGTCATAGTATTTTAGTAATGCCAAGACGGTGGTTTCCAGAAGATGCCCAGACTAAAACCAAACTAAAACTGAAACTAAAGAGAGAGCAAAGCTGCTCGAAAACAGTTAGGTAAGTACAATAGAACGTAGCTACTTTTAGATCTAGTATAACATTGATCATAGCCCTAGGCGGTCGCTTTTTGTCATCGGTGATCTCGACATGAAAGGAACATGAAATATAATAGGAAAAATTATATTTTTGCATAATTTACAGTTTGATTATTGAGAAACAATACTGTTCAAGAATTTTTAGTGTCAAAAATAAGTTACCAAAGTCTTTGAACCTGGGAAAAAGGAGCACGCACGCACTAATTGATATCACAGCCTGAAAATAAGTCACCCGGTTCAAAAATCGCCCTCCTTTGCTCAGTCGGGAACAAAACTAATGACAAAACTAATGTCAGCACCCCACAGTATGACGTAATTCGCAAAATGGCGAATACCTAACAAAAAAAGTAAAAAAGTAAGTTTTTTGTTTTTAATTTTTATTTAATAAAAGCACCACCACGAACCTCATCAAAATAGCCCACATTATAATACACCCACATCTGGGTTTCACACAATTAGCGGAGCGCCTCCACGTCCACCTACCAAAGCGGCGTAACTCCGAAAAGTGCTTTTTTCAAGGTCCAATCAATCGGAGCCCGCTACATGGCTCGGTGCCAAGCAAAACGTCATCCCGTAATTAAAATGGCTATCGGGAGCCAATTATGTGCACCTTTATTGAATCGTACAGCAGATGGCTGTATAGTTACGACTTCTTACCGCGGGCGGTGTGGAACAAAGGCATTTTTTGGTTTTTTGCCACGCGTGGCAGTGCGTACGCGCAAGACGTGGCAATGGAAAAAATGAGGACACAACTCCATAACTTTGAATTTTCGCGCATCCGAACAGGGAGCTCGCATGAGGTGAAACCGAATTCAAAAATAAATAATCAAATATAAATATAGGTTTAAATGTACGATCTTTGAATGGTGGCTGGCAAGAGCTGGATGAGAGTAGCTGCGGATCGTGCTCAGTGGCGTACACTTGGAGAGGCCTATGCCCAGCGGTGGACTAGTATAGGCTGATGATGATGATGATGAAATATAGGTAATTTAATTATATACCTACACGATGTTTTGAACTTACGACTAAGTCGAAAGAATTTTTCTTTTTATGTATTTTTAATCACACTCAGCAACTACTAACTGTTGTCATTTAGTAGTAGTAGACCCTATGTCTAAAAAGTCATGATAGTACTTAAAAATCCTGTTATTACAAGCTTTTATTTAGTTTCACCTGTCCCGATGCTTGTTATTTTGTTTGTCTGTAATCAAATCTTGCAAGTTAAATTTAATCCACTTTCCGGTTACCGATTGAGCTGAAATTTTGCAAGTGTGAATCGGATGATAATGCAAAATGCAATGCAATATGGAGCTGATCTGATGATGAAACCGGAAGGTGGCCATAGGAATTCGGTAGTTAAATTACACAACCCCATCGAGTTTTGACTCGTTTAATCCGTCTTGACGAGTACTTTGGCGCTAGATGGTAACCAGGGTCTGATGATGAAGCTGGAAGGTAGCCATAGGAACTCGGTAATTAAACGGCACAACCCCATCGAGTTTAGGCTCGTATGATTCGTCTTGACGAGTACTTTAGTGCTAGATGGTAACTAGGGTCTGATGATGGAGCTGGAAGATTCATTCGTTCGTTCGTTCCCTTTGTTATGAATGTGGATTCTGTCTTTGATTAGATGGATTAGATGGATGACCCAATGCCAAGGTGAGCACGTGCCGTGGGCTGAATGGTATGAGGGTGTATAAACATGTCATTCAAAAATACTAAAATATAAAAAAATTAATTTAAAAAAAACTTTTTAAAAACAAGCTTTTATTACTTGTTAATAAAAAAAGGTAAAAATAATTTAATTTAAATATCTTTACGCTTTTATCACAAACTCATTTTTTTATAAATATATTCGTGTTACATAATGAAGGTCTAATATGCTAAATGTTCTTTAATGTTCCTTCCAAATTGAACACGCTTTTATTTATAAAAAAATTGGGTCTGTGATAGAAACGCAAAGCTTTTAAATTAAATTATTTTTAATTATAAAAGCTTATTTAATGTTTATCCTGACGTTTCGAACCCTTTGCAGGGTCCGTGGTCACAGGGAGACTGAGGTGTTGGTCATCTCATAATTAGTTGGTAGCTTGTATACCCTCATTTAAATTTAATCAGGTGCGTTCCGTTTTACGCAGAAAGAGCTTACAGTATCTTTTGGTCTGGCAGTATGGTGTCGGGGCTGGGATTTAATATTTTGTATGATGGGATCCCAGGCTGGTGGTAGATTCCAACCATCTTCTCTATTAAAATTAGGATGTTTTTTAATTTCAATAGCCTCGCGTATCATCCTAGGGATGAATCGTTGTTCTTTAACGAGTATTTGTGGTTTATCAAATCTGGTGTAATGGTTGGGCCCCTCTAGGGAATGTTCGCATACTGCAGACTTATTTTCGCGCCTATGCTTGACGTCGGCTATATGTTCTTTAACACGGGTTCCTATACTTCTCTTTGTTTGCCCGATGTAAGAGAGCCCACAGTCGCAGTCCAGTTTGTACACGCCTGCATCTTGAAGGGGTATGTTGCACTTGACAGGTCGTAAAAATTGGTTGATCTTCTTCGGCGGCTTGAAGTAAGTGTTGATTGAAGCTCGCTTTAAGATATGTCCAATCTTGTCAGTGACACCTTTCATATATGGAAGTACAGCAGGTTGGCGCTCGACTGTGGTTGGTTTATTGCGTTTTCTGTGACAAAGCCGTGGTACTTTCAGTTTATTATCCTGTAGTACGTGCTTGACATGCTGAAGCTCAGCAGCCAGGTGTTGGGTGTCACAGATGCCGCGTGCTCTCTGAAACAAAGATTTCCCTACAGTAGCCAACTGTCTAGGATGGTGGTGAGAATCACCATTGAGATACCTATCTGTATGGGTTACTTTACGATACACAGTGTGACTCAAACTATGATCCGGATTCCTGATAATTAAAATATCCAAGAAAGCTAGCTTATTATCTGACTCTAACTCCATTGTAAATTGTATTTTTGGATGTATGGAGTTAGGATGATCTAGAAAAGCAGATACTTTATCAGTTGGTAGGATAGTGAAAGTGTCATCTACGTACCGCTTGTAGAACCTAGGGGTTACCGGTGCTGTGCTCAGGGCCCTCTCCTCGAAGTCTTCCATAAAGATATCGGCGACGACGGGCGAAACAGGGGAACCCATGGCAACACCCTCTACTTGCAGGTAGTAAATATCATTCCACAAAAGGTAGCCAGATGTTAGACAATGCTCTAATAGTACTGCATATTCATCAGGCATATCTTGTTCCGCTAGACGTTTTTTGGTAATTTCAATGCAATCCTGAACTGGTAGGCATGTAAATAAGGACTGCACATCAAAACTAACCATAGTTTCATTGTCAGCGAGATGTAGGTCTTTGATATCGTTGATAAATTGGTAGGAATCCTTCACATAAGCTGTTGTGTTACCTCTAAGTGGTGAAAGAATCTTAGCTATATGCCGGGCCAGTCGGTAAGTTGGTGAATCAATCTGGCTTACAATAGGGCGTAGCGGAGCCTCGGGTTTGTGAATTTTCGGTAACCCATACAGTTTTGGTGGTTTAGGGCAGGAAGGAATTAAATAGTTAGCATCTAGATTTAACGTTTCGGAGTGTTGTTTGACAAGATCACTAGTTTTCTTAAGTATTTTGTTGGTTTAGTCGCATTTAACAATGTTAAATTACTTATTTAAGTAATGTGCAAAATAAACGCGAGTAGATCCGTAAAAGTTGTTTCATTTCAATGTGTAGTGTTCGCGTAAACTTTAGAAAACAATATATAAAAGCTTGTTTTTAAAAAGTTTTTTTTAAATTAAATGACGAGGTGGCGTTTGACCTTCATGTCACCTGATGTTAAATGGCGATGAAAACGAATGTGGAAGCGCGCACTTCACTTGCAATCCTTAACTACTGAGTTTCTGTATTATATATTTCTCTTTCTTTTTCTAATACTATCGAAACCCAACAAAGCTCCTAATTTGTTATTAAAACGACAGACTTAGATAACGTCAAAGTTAAAGTAATTTTTTTTATTCAAATAAACTTTAGAAAAGTGCATTTGAATCGTCCAAACATTTTTTTACCTACTACCCAATCAAGACGTCTACTTTTTTAGCTGTGGAGAAGAATTGGCGCAAGAAGCTCTGAAAAACGAAAAGAAGACTTAGCAAATCGAGTACAATAAACTCGCCCGCTGGTAATCAAACATGGGACAGAGGTCTTACACCAACGATCTCACTACTTAACCATAGAGGCGGTAAGTACGCTCAAACAAAATAAAATATTATAGAATAAACCTTGTTGGTGCCACAAAAACTTGAACTAGTGGCTGCTCCTACCTTCCCTTCTATGAATCGCGATTCGCAGAACTGTTGCTCAATAAAAATGTACAATAATATATGTTTTTTTTTTGTGGCGGGCGGCATAAGAAATAGTTAGCTACGAACACATTGCGGTGAGCTGGCGTAAAACAATGCGAGTGAGGAAAACTTGAAAAAAATATTATTTATACATCAGTCGGCACTTTGGGTAAAGAAGAGTTTATATTGACTTAATTTTTTTGTTTGGTAGGTTTTCTGGGATAGCCTACTTATTGCTTTCTGTTCTAAAGTTTACGAAAACACTGCACATATCGAAATGAAATATTTTATACGGTTATTCATAATTTGATAACGTTATTAGTAGTAGTTTACACAAACACTATTCAAGTTGTTATTTTTAATTAACTTAAGTATACATAAATGCACCGGCGTATTTCACTTTATTTCCGAAATTGAATAAACGGTTGTCAGGTTTTGTGTGTACTAAAAATAACGACATACCTACCTATATTTACCTCACTGGCAGAGTTCAAAAAGTTAATATTAACGGTACTGATTCTTCTGGCGCCCCATTACTTATGGGGGTGCCCCAGGGTTCAATATTAGGACCTCTTTTATTTCTCATTTATGTAAATGATCTACCTTACTACACCGAAGATCTTTGTGAGATAGTATTATTTGCTGATGACACCTCATTGATTTTTAAAGTTGATAGACATAGAGCAATATTTGACGACGTAAGTAATACTCTCTCTCAAATATTACATTGGTTTACCACTAATAACCTGCTGCTTAATGCAAAAAAAACTAAATGTGTGAAATTCACGATGCCCAATGTGAAGCAGGTTAATACCAGTATCACTATGAACGATGAAATAGTTGAAATAGTTAACTCGACAGTTTTTCTGGGTATTACCTTAGATCATAAATTACAATGGGGTTCTCATATTGCTGCCCTGGCAGGAAGACTTAGCTCAGCTGCCTATGCGGTTAGAAAAATGAGGTCACTTACTGATGTAGAAACGGCAAGATTGGTTTACTTTAGTTACTTTCACAGCGTCATGTCGTATGGTATTTTATTGTGGGGCTCAGCGGCTGACATTGAAACCATTTTTGTTTTACAGAAAAGAGCCATTCGAGCTATTTATAACCTTAAGCCCTGTGATACGCTGAGAGAGTTATTTAAGCAGATTAATATTTTAACTGTAGCTTCACAGTATATTTATGAAAATATCATTTATGTTTATAAAAACTTAGATAAATTCGAAAAAAAAAGTAATACCCATAATTTTAACACAAGAAATAAAAACAAACTTGCTGTTCCAAAACTTAGACTCAATAAAGTTGGTAATTCATTTGTTGGGAAATGTATAAAAATATACAATAAAGTGCCTTTCACTCTAACAGAATTGCCACTACACAAGTTTAAGACAGAAATAAAACAAGGTCTAATGAAAAAAGGTTACTATAAAATTGATGATTATTTTAATGATAAGAATGTGTGGTCATCTTAGTCTGCTCGCCTGCACATGTTATTTCACATTGTAAGTAGTTACACTTTTTTATAAAAGGTTATTATTAAAGTCAAAGAATAATTAGATGATAAAACAGCCTGGTTGTAATAAAAAACACATTATACTCTATTTGTATCAATATACATAGTAAAATTAATTTATATAATTTTTATACTGATATGATAGTTTTGAACAGTGTCCTACAGATAACAAACAGCGTTGCGTTAAATAGATCATTAAGTTTTTATTTAAAGTATCTTGAGTGTGTCATGCTCTCTTTATTGTCTCTGCGGTGGTGGCGTGTGCGTCGGGTCGTTACGTTCCCTAAAATATGGTTGAGCGAAGCGATGGCTGATTCATATGTCATACTCGTGAACGGGTGCCGCCTGTGGAGGCTGGTCTGCTCTTGCATACTTATCTTATTGTTAGTATTAATTACTATAGTTTGACTTTGTTTTTTTTAAACAATTTTTGACTTTTATTAGAGTACTGTAGTGGTACTGTATGACATTGTGGAAATTTAACTTATACCAGATGTAAATTTGATATATTAGATTTGTTTATTTTTTTTGTTTTTTTTTTTACATGTTGTGGTTGTCTTCTATATTTTTTTGTGTTTATTTGTAATGGAAAGTGTCCTGCTATGATAGGGCATTTTTCAATTTTTATTTTTTTTGACGCTGTAAGGGAGAAAAGAGCTGGACACTTGCTGAGTTTCTTGCCGGTTCTTCTCAGCGCAAGATCTCCCGCCCAGAGTAGACTTACGAACCGATGGCATAGCGACATTCATAAGAGCTACTTGTAGCCTAAACTGAATAAATGATTTTTGAATTTGAATTTGAATTTGAATTTATATATATTGGATTAGATAGTATTATTTGTTATCAAATAGCTGATACAATGTAACCGATCGCGATCGTTTAATCTGTCATCCAGATGGCAAAAGGTCGTGTCGCACAAAATGCTTCTTTTTCGACCAAATAATTAATTGAAACATCAACTGACAGCTGACCTAGAACTATACGTGCAACTAGTAACAAACTATGCATACAATATGAAATAAAAAAAACTTTAATAAATTCGCCGACTCACGCTTGCCCTAATTGAGACTCGAAGGCGCGATTATGAGCTGTCAGGTGTCAACCTTTGCCAAACGACCTGTCTGAACCACGGTTAAATTAGCTTGCTCTATTAAACTTGTTAGAGCGGCTACGAGTGATAACTTGCTTGTTTTTATATTGTAAACATAGTACAAGGTTTATTAAACATAGTTTTTAGTCAATAGCCTACACTACCACTACAGGGCAAAGGCCTACATCATCGAAATCAAGTCACCGCTACAATTGATGGGTAATGGCTTAATCACCACGCTTGCCAAATGCGGGTTGGTGATCGCAAATCCGGGGAAAAGTAAGTAAAGTAAAACGCCTATAACTGTCCCACTTTTGGGCAAAGGCCTCTGTTGGCGACAGAAAACCTCTTTTGATATGTATTAGGTATATACCTTTTTATACTTTTTTGAATAAGTATAATATGTTCTTTTTTACGGTTGTTAGAAGGGTGACTTTGACAGTTTAAGATAATGGTTGAAGTAAATGCAAAATAAAATAATTTATTGTAAATAGTAATTATTGTAAGTAGTAGTAAGTAAAAAGTAAATAGTGTTAAACAATTTCGGCGGGCTGGTTAGAACCACGATAGCTCAATTGGGAGAGCACCTGACCCGGTATGTCAGAAGGGTACAGGTCCAAATCCTGCTCGTGGAATTTTTTTCAACATTTGTGTTTTTGTAATTTATTGCTTTAATAAAGAAAAGTAGCGACACTTCGGTGCTCAACAGCCTCCATCATTGAAATCTAATCATCTTAATCCACGCTCGCCTAATGTAAGTTGGTGATCACAAACCCGGGCTATGCATCGAAAAATCGAAAATCACTTTGGCCGACCTGGAAATTGAACCCGAGACCCAAGCGTTCTTTACTAAATTCTCGGAGGAGATTGAATCGGGTCGGGGCCTTTAGAGCTTAATGTAAGGCCCCTACGATCAAACCACTAATGCTTGGCCTTTATATCACCTGACGGGTAACCACGAGCTCATATAGCAGTAATATTGCAGTTGTGAAAACGAGACGCGTGTAGCGGCGAATATACATGCGTCTCTTTTCCACAACTGCAATAATACTGGTATAAGAGCTCATAGTCAGAGGGCTGATGTTAAGAGCGATTACGCCGCACACTAGCGCCGCCAATAAAAAAAACATATCTAGTAATTAGAGATAGAAAATCAAATTATGCTCAACAAACTATTTGAATGAAGTAAGTAATTTAGCATTTTTACGTTACCTAATGAACATCTGACATGTTATGGTTTAGTTAAATACGGCGTTATAGTTAAAAATGGCTGTTTTTAGCTGTAACGTCTTATTTAACTAAACCATAACATGGCTTATTTTGTTATTAAGTGATGATAAGGTTAGTGTTAGTTAGGGTTAGGGTGAGTAGTAGTAAGTGTTATTAAGTGATGATAAGGACGAAATTGACAGCAATTTTGTAATTGTGTATTGATATTGATAAAACGTCATAGTTCTTGATAATGATAATGATAATGAAACAATTTATTGCCTCAAAAGTTATAACAAAAAAAGGAACCTAAGGTCAAAGCCAAAAAAAAATAAACTTTCCTACACTCACACCAATTATCTAGCCCAAGAGAAGCTTCGTTATGAAACTCGTTAAATGGTTACTAGACAACGGATAAACATACTTAAAATACTTAAATACATACTTATTATACATAGAAAACACCCAGACCCGTGACAATTTAGAAAAACAATAATTTCTAAATTGACCCGACCGGGGATCGAACCAGGGACCTCAGAGATGGCGACACCATGAAAACCGGTGTATAAACCAATCGATCAAGGAGGTCGTCCGGAAAAGGGAATAGCTCAGCTTTCTTGGCGGGAAAGTAAAGAGTCATGGCTGCGGTTTTGTTTTTTATCTTACGGGTAAGCACAGTGCCTTCATCCTAGTTGGTTGAGTGATGATCAGGCCGGAGATGGAAGCGCACTTAACCCGGAATCCTCAACTACTGAGGCACTGGTTATCTTATCTCTAGCTGCCGGAACACAACAATGCTACAAACATTGATGTTATTGCGACATTTAGATCATCATCATCATCAGCTCATTTTATGTCTCCACTGCTGGGGCACGAGCCTTCCCTATGGATGGATAGGGAGAACGGGCCATAAACCACCACGCGAGCCCAGTGCGGATTGGTGGTTGTTAACGACTGCTAATGCAGCCGGGACCAACGGCTTTACGTGCCTTCCGAAGCACGGAGGAGCCGATGACCGGCCTTTGCGAAAGTTGCTTAACCTCAGCACTCACAGACTGGGCGCGATAACCACTGCGCCATCGAGCTCCTCAACACATAGATAAGATGGTGGTAGCTAGCCAGGCGGACAAACAAGCCCTACCACCAACCAAACCGAGTACACAATCCAGTATCCCCAGCTGGGAATCGAGACTAGGACCACGGGTCTAAATAACTAGACCAGGGGCCCGACCGCCTAACCGATCGCTTTGACTTCGTGTGTGGTTTATGACGTCATCTTGTTGTTTCGTGTCGCCTATGAAAGCTATATCGAAAGCTATAGCCTTTAGCTTTTGATATAGCTTTAATAGGCGGTGCGAGGTGGTAAGATGACGTCATAAACTATACGCGTAGTCAAAGCGATCGGTTAGGCGGTCGAGGGGCAGAGTGGCGGTTGAAATAGAAGCTGTTTTAGAAAATCTACTTGAAAAAACTGCCATGTGCATTCTTCACGCCTGCATCGCGAAAGTGTCGCATTATAACTTTAAAAAAAACTTAAAGCACCCCAAAAACTTTAACTGAATAACGAGGACGGATGTGCCCGCCCACGGGAAACCCTTTAAAAAATAATAAAACACTCCTTTGTGCTTTAAGGGGTCCGAGGACAAAGGGCATGCGCAAAAAAATATATGTTATAAATATACTCGTTTCTTCTTTCTCTTTTTTGCGTTACATCTGGCTTGATATTTCAATTTGGGAATGTTATTTTTTTATTAGTAATGTTCTTTTTATATCAATACTAGCTGACCCGGTGGACTTCGTACCACTTTGCCAGTCTCTATGACAACAAAACAAACAAATCATGGAACATTTTATATTGAAAAATTAAATTGTAAAAAAATATGTTTGGGGCGGACCACCCTTATCACTACACACAAAACTCTAATCATCTGCCTAAAACTCAGAATAATAACTAAAGTTATACATATATATATACAGTCAAATCAAATAATTCAAAACATTAGAAGTTGAAAAGAAATCTTAAATATATCGATAAATAATATTTTTAGATATTAAAAATATCAATTCAATTTCTTGTTTGATGACTGTCGCTGTGGTTAAGCCAGAGTCTAGTTTTTAGACCTCAGATTGTTCTGGGGCAATCAAGAAATTGAATTGATATTTTTTAATATCTAAAAATATTATTTTTCGATATATTTAAGATCTCTTTTCAACTTATAATGTCATCAATCAATCATTTGATTTGACTGTATATATATGTATAACTCTAGCTATTATTCTGAGTTTTAGGCAGATGATTAGTGTTTTGTCTTTGTCCGGTTATATCTTCAAAATAAGGTCTCGGTTTTGGACAGTTCCTATCTAGTCCAAAAATTCAAAACTCAATTTTTTTATTCAAAATGAACATTTACAAGTGTCAATTCAAAGCCATGACTTCGTACACCCTGTATGTACCGAGAAAAAGCCGTAAGAAACTCGGCAATGGCTGTTTCTTTCTCCTGTAGTGTTACAATACAAGTTTATAAAAAAAAAAAATTATATCACATTTATAACATTAATTTGCACTATTGTGTATGTACAACTATATCCATACATTTTTGTCATTAACATGATCTTCGACTTTAAAATAACCTTTACTCATTAAAGTATTTTTGACATTTGCTTTAAATTTATGTAACCGGGCATTTCAAGAACATTTCATGGAGGTTTATTATAAAAATACATACATTTACCTAAGAACGAGCCACCTGTTTTATGAAAACTGAAAGTTGGGACGGCAGTCTACAAAACCTACAAAAAAGTTCAAAAAAATAAAAAAAGTTTATTAAGTTTATATTTTTAGTTTATTTTTAACAAAGTTTATTTACGTTTTAAAAAAATATCAAAATATAACTTCTCAAACTCGACATGACATTACAGACTCTTTGACAAAAGGAGGTGCAACATCAAGATTATAACCTATTTTGTTGTTCAGCAGATAACGAATGAGCATGAAGTACCGGGTAGCTCAACGAGTAATGTCGGGGTGAGGGCTTGAGATTTATTTGCAAGCAACAAGCACAGTCGCCCTGTACTGGCGGATAGGAGACGGGAATCAATGGAGAAGGCATATCGGGAAAGATTGAGCAGACACAGCTAAACTATCTGTTAGGGTATCCCCAGAATACCAGCGTTGTGGCACTATGTGCCTCGGCGTAAGCTGAGAGAAAACCTATATGACTATGTTTTTTAAAGTTGTATGCTGTTGTATATTATGTGCCAAATAATCTTCTGTATATCATTCATTTATACAAAATCTATTTCTTGTTTTGTAAGGAAATAAAAATTACTGTTATTATTACTAGTTTACTGAATAAATACCGTTTATATTATTTTTTACCATTCCTATGTATTGTATACAATTAGTTTTTGATTGGATATAGTTGTAGATTAGGTAAACTTTAACATGGACGCTTATTATTAATCGTGTTGTGTACTACACATGTTTTAGATAAGAATTTAGCTCTAATACAATTTTATCATGCATTTTTGTTATTATTTAATTTCTATCTGTTTTGTGTACCTAATAAATAAATAAAATCTACTATGGAAAGTTTTGAATCGAATAAAATTACTTGAGCAATTGTTTTGTTTTCTATAATTGTTTAGATCTGTTTTTCCCATATGCATAGAAAATATCATTAAAAGTTGCTTATTAATTTTCAAAAATTAAAACTTTAAAGTTAGTGTGGATACCACTCTTGGATCTATTCATGTGATTAATGTCACACTTTTGCACGGACGCCATCGCTTGACCAATCTTTAAATAATTGAATTGAAGAATATTGAATAAAATAAACATAAATACATTTTTTTTAATGTTAAAAGGAGACAAACGAGCAGGCGGGTCACCTGATGGAAAGTAATCACCGCCGCCCATGGACACCCGCAAAACCAAAGTACCTAATCGCAGATGCGTTGCCGACCCTGAGGAAGGAGTTGGATCTTGAGGAGGGAGTAGGAATTTAAGAATAAAAACAAAAACTTGTCACAGAAATTAAAAACTATATAATGATAAACATTCTATCCCCCTTTCACAATGAAGTGTTAATTTAAAAAAAACTAAACTATACTTTGTAGTTCTTCTTAATCCAACCACCACATCCAGCCAGTCCCATTTCTGCATCGTCGCCGTTGGATCGCTTTGTGCCCGCCGCGACGTCTATAGTATTTTTCGAGCGGCATATTTTTTTCCCGCAAAAATAACTCCTTCTTGCTCAGAGACAAGTATTCGGTCTTTTTGTCTCGCGGAATGTCAGCCATTGTTTTTGACAACCCGCCTGACGGAGGACATAGTATTTTTCGCGCGCATTCACACGCTTTAGTTTTATAAAGGTACCTATTAGATCTTGTTTTAAGGAGTCGGTGAGTGTCGGTGGTCAAACGGATACATACTTATTGGAATGCGAGATATAGTTCAATCCCCCTATAGTTCCGTTAGACTACTGACGTGAATCTTTACCCTTTAAATGCTATAAACACTCCCTAATCTGTGCCTACAAATGAGGGAAGGTATTAAGTTTTCTGAATGGGTTAACAGAAGCCTAGACAATTGACATTAACGAATGGCATTGATTTGATTGATGACATATAGCAACGACACGTGTAAATGACGTTTGACTGGGATGACAATTTTTTTTTGTGGAGAATTAAGTGGTTGCCTGAACGGCATTTTCAGCTCCACCAGGCTTTTTTGGGGGCGGCGAGAAACTTAAAGGGTTCCTCAAGCCGTGTGAAACGAATCACCTACTGAGGTTTTCTAGAGGGAACGGCATCACGCACTAAAGCAGTCCCCATGCCCTACTAGATTCTCCGGGGGGTTCAGATCGGATCGAAAAACCTGGGATGTCAATTCCAAACGTTAATCATTATTTGCCGTGTGATGCCGGCTTAGAATACCAGGAGACGGGCAGCAGCGTCCCCTCAAACAGTAGGCCATAATGCGATCGCCAACCCACCTGCCAAGCGTGGTGATTATGGCAACCCCCTCCCCCCCCCCCCCCCTCCAACATGAGGACCGATCGTTGTGGCGATCCTTGGGGGAGGCCTATGCCCGCAGTGGGCGTCATATGGCTGATGATAATGATCATTATGTTCCTTTTCTATTCGACTAGCGCTATGCCACTTGTCTTTTTCTCAAGACAATTAATAATATGATAACCTCGTGATAATAGTGCTTAAACAATCATCTTTAAGAAACAGACTCTTGCATTTGGACCGTCTCTAACCGCCTCAGATCTTAGTGCCTAGCTCGAATTTTATTCATGATTATCAATTCAATTCAATTCAATTCCCTGAGGTGGTCATCAGGTGACTTCAGGTCATCACCTGATGGAGAGTAATCACCGCCGCCCATGGACACCCGCAAAATCAGAGGAACCGCCTCTGTGGTCTAGTGGCTGAGACCACCGGTTTAGACCCAGAGGTCCCGGATTCGATTCCCAGCGGGGGGTACATGTTTGTGTACTCGGTTGGTTGGTAGTAGGGCTTGTTTGTCCGCCTGGCTAGCTACCACCATCTTATCTAAATATGTCGCTATAACATCCATGTTTGTAGCATTGTTGTGTCCCGGCAGCTAGAGATAAAATAGCCAGTGCCTCACTTGTTGAGGGTTCCGGGGGAAGTGCGCTTCCATCATTGGCCTTATCATCACTTAACATCAGGTGAGATCAAGGGACCGGTGCTTACCCGTAAAATATTTAAAAAAAAAGGAATCGCAGACGCGTTGCCGGCCTTTAAGGAAGGACTAGGCTCGTTTCTTGAAGATCCCAAGGTCGTAACGGTCCGGAAATACCGCCGCCGAGAGCTGGTTCCACAACCACCAATCCGCACTAGACCCGCGTGGTGGTTCATGGCCCGTCCTTCCTATCCATAGGGAAGGCTCGTGCCCCAGCTGTGGGGACTTAAAGTGAGCTGGCGATGAAGGTTGTTTGTTTTGTGCACACTTTGTCTACTTTTCTATGTATCTTCTCCTTCTACGGGCCTGCTGGAAGAAATTTCAATGTGAAATAAGCAGCGCCCTTGTACTTGTCTATTCGTACTGTGTTTTCTCTTCAATTCGTTTGTGTGTACATAAATTATAAATAAATAAATAAATAAGGTTTCCAAGTTGGTAAATCTATCTTTGATGCATCAAAAATTCGGGTGCACACGTGGACAGAGTCGCGCAATAGGCGCCGTTTAAAAATAATAAATACCAACACAAAAGTTAAACGTCAAATGCCTTCTAAGTTCTAACCAATAATTTAAGTATCGGATTTTTGGCGCGTGTCATACTATCCAAAACGCTGTACAATTTTTCTATTTTTAATACCACGGTATAGGGTTTCTGGTAATGACAGCTTTTGTTGGCGCGCGCTCGTATGGCATGGCAGAATGGATTGAGTTCCGTTGCTTACAAAAGCTCAGTTAAACTTTTTAGTGGCGGTTTATGATATCTAACTAGGTACATTAATTATCAAAATTATATTACACACAATAAATAAGTTTAGTTAAATAGCGTTTGACTTTGAAACAAATAAGAATATTAAGTTAACAAAATACCTAGGCTCGTACCCTAAAATAAGTGAAATTGTTGTTTTTCCGAAATATCTTTTCTCTGCCACTGGTAGAGGAATAATATACTTAATAGAGTAATTATTAACGGGATTCTTACCATGTTTATTATTTATGAGTATCCGATATTTCGGCGCAGTTGCATGCGCCATGATCACGGAATTACTGAAGTTAATGCGGGTGAGTTTTTTATGAGCAGACAAAACGATCTACCCTCTTCCTTAGTCGTTTTTTGCGCTCGATGCCCGTACCACTGATTTCTAAGTCACTATTCACTCGAAATTGCTCACGACACACTACACTCACATTATCAGGACGCGAAACGACTTTTTTGATGTTTTTGCAGTTTTTAAGAAGACTAATCACTGGAATATCGGATACTCATAAATAATAAACATGGTAAGAATCCCGTTAATAATTACTCTATTGCAAGTGACCATGATAGTTTAAATAGTTATAATATACTTAATATTGGTAAAAAGTTAAGTATGTATACAAATTTTTTTAAATAATTTGATAACCAATTTAAATACCATCGTATAAATTAATACTATATCGTTTATAACATGAAATAAATTACATTTATTAAAAGTTAGCACTGTTCCCTAGGGGGTAGATGAAATTGCAGTAATTTACCAATAACTAACACAGCGTGCATCGAGCACCATGTATACGCGGCACGCGCTCACTTTATTAGCTAATTTCTGAACACCCTTTGTGTTGGTTTGATTTTTATACCAGAAATAATTTGTATTGGTAATTGGTGGTAGTATTTACTGCTCATTTTATGAAATGTTCTTTTTGATTTTAAGACGAAAAAAATATTTTAATTATCATTATTTTTAATATTAAGCACAAAACTGGTAGTTGAGGAGATCCTTGGGGGAGGCCTTTGTCCAGCAGTGGACGTCTTTTGGCTGAGATGATGATGTTGATGATGAAGCCGATTTGTTTACCAATTTACTTGGTTTGTTTTTTAATTTTGCCCTAATAAAAAATTACTACAATCGAGAATTACTTTAACCGTTGATTGAAGGACTAACACATAAATATAGGTAAGTTAAAGTAAACGAGTTTTTATTTAACACTAGCGGCCGCTCGCGGTTACACCCGCGTGGTTCCCGTTCCCGTGGGAATATCGAGATTAAAAAGTATCCTATGTGCTAATCCAGGTTATAAACTATCTGTATGCCGAATTTCATCCAAATCCATTCAGTAGTTTTTACGTAAAAGAGTAACAAACATCCATCCATACTTACAAACTTTCGCGTTTATGATATTAGTAAGATCCTGTATTTTTTTTAATAATTTGTATGTTTACCTACTTGTTAGTTAGCGATACAGGTGCGAACATTTTTTAAATTAAATGTCTGGTATGTTCCTACGAGTTTCATGTTAGTAAATTATTTGATTTAATTAAATGATTTAACGTTTTGAGTTTTAAGTCGGCTATAATCGACAAGCGATAGCGTGCCCTGAACGCCAACGACGGCAAAGACAATACCTATAGTTTATAAAAACACAAATAAAAGATATTTGGAAATTTTGAAATCGCTATTCATATTGCAAGTTTTTAATCTGAATTGAATGCTTGGCGTACAGGACACCGCGACGCATTTATGCTGTGGTCAAAAGTTGACCTACGAATATTTCCATAGCTGAAAAAGCCGATAACAAAGTGTTCAGTGCAATAAATTTAACATTCCAAATAGGTAAGTAGCAAAATCTAAATCAACAACAAAATGTGGTCTCGAATAGACCTTTTTATTTCCCTCCGTTATAATGCTTTCAGATAACAAAAACGACATGAGATTTTTTCAACTGACCACACCCATTCCCTTAGAATAGAAAGGAAACACCGTATACAATTACACCTTTGTAATAATGTTTGTTCAAATAGTTTGCATGTTTTTTTGTGCGTGTATTATGCGGATTAACGTTATGGAATGGTTGGTAACACCTGTCGATCGAACGCTTGTTGTGGTTGGAAGAGAGATGGGTGACCGGCAGGCTTTTTACTGATAAAAGCAACCGGTTGCTGATTGCACAATGGTAATGCGACTGCTACTAGTTGCGGTTGCTACAATCGGTTTATTTTAGAGCGCTGGCTACACTTTTAGTTCTTCAATCGCTCGCTCGTGGCGCTAGCGTAGCGCTCTACGTTCCGTAATACGAAACGAATATGTGTTTAGGTAGCGAGAAATTGCAAATTGTTGCGATTGCGACTGGCACTTAAAGATCGGTAATTCCTGCGGTAGTAGCAAACGTTACTAACATGCCTAGGAGAAGGATTCAGCCTTCGACCATACGGTACTAAAGTTGTATGTATTTATTTCATGAATGAAGACGTAGCCGTAGCCATTCACGGCAAGTCCACAAATTTTAAGTCAATCAGCGATGAAGACAGTTATGCTATGGTGTTAATATGAGAGATCGAATCCGGAACGAAGTCATTCGCAAGAGAACCAGAATAACTGACATCAGGCGGGTCGTATTTTTTTTAAACATATCTTACGGGTGAATCACAATGCCTTAATCTCACCTGTTATGTGATGATGAGGCCAAAGATGGCAACGAACTTCACCAAAAATCCTCAACACTGAGTCACTGGCTATCTTATCTCTAGCTGCCGGAACACAACGATGCAACAAACATTGATGTTATGGTGACATTTATATTTAGATAAGATGGTTGTAGCTAGCTAGGCGGACAAACAAGCCCTACCAGCAACTAAACCGAGTACACAAAGTACCCCCCGCTAGACTAGACCACAGAGACGATAAATGCCCGAATGCTATGTTTGCCAATTCAGTAACATGAAAAAACAAAGATGAAACGACACATTTTGTACGTTATTTTTAAACAAAGTAACAGGAATTAACGCAAACTTGGTACATATAAAAGTATCATAGAAGTATATCTTTTATACCTACGACGACTTGCAAAACCGAGACCAAAAGCTACAAGTACCTTCTGAAAACGAAATATTGTTTTAATTCGGTCACCAATCTAATTCCACACCAATGCGAAAGTTGCTTAACTTGCAAGATCTCAACCCAATGATCTCATATAAACCTACTTCAATATTTACCCAAGTTATTATTAACACCATTCTTTTTTAGGTGGCTACTGATAATTATGAATGAGGATATTATGAACGCACCTTTAGAAGGCCACAATGGTACATTAGTATCGCCGCATTATAAGGCCGCGGTCACAAAAAGAACAATCGTCACAGTTTGTTAGCCGTTCAAGTGATAAGCGACAGCGGGAGCGGGTATTTCAGTTTAAGTGTGTAGAAAAAACAGAATAAATGTTTTATAGTTTACAAACAGAAATTACTTTAAAACAGTTCCGAATTCGAAGTATTCTGGTTCGGATCCTTGTAAAATTGGTGGGAGTAAAAGAGATAAAATAAACACGCTCTTTTTGTAAATATAACTATTTAATAAAATAGTTATAACTAGCGGCCGCTCGCGGTTTCACCCGCGTGGTTCCCGTTCCCGTAGGAATATCGGGATAAAAACTATTCTATGTGTTAATCCAGGTTATAAACTATGTGTATGCTAAATTTCATCTAAATCCATTTAGTAGTTTTTACGTGAAAGAGTAACAAACATCCATCCATACTTACAAACTTTCGCGTTTATAATATTAGTAGGATTACAAAAAGAGAGTGTTATAACATTAAAATTGTATATCTAATACTTGAACTTACCACGCCACAAGATTACCTACCTGAGATCTTTTTATGAGAAATAAATAAGAAATCGTTTGATCTTCCTTTTGAAATCTAACCTGGCACGTCTGGGTCTAAGATCAATGGTATTTTATTAAATTCATTGCGGGTAAACACTTGGCCTTCATATCACAGAAGTAAGATGATGATAAGGCCGAAGGTGAAATCGCACTTCACCCTGAATCCCAACTGCTGAGCCACTAGCTATCTCTAACTGTCAGAACACTACATAATATGCTATTATGCTACTAACATTGATATTAAGACGACATATTTAGATAATATAGGCGACACATATTGTTTTCTAAAGTTTACGCGAACACTACACATTGAAATGAAACAACTTTTACGGATCTACTCGCGTTTATTTTACACATTGCTTATTTTATGTTTATCCTGACGTTTCGAACCCTTTGCAGGGTGAGTTTTGTTTACTATCCGTATTCATTCCAACACTTTTACAAACACGAAAAGTATGGCACAAATATAGCTCATCTCGTATTTCGCCAGAAGGTTCTGTTTCAATGACATACTAATTCTCGCTTTCGTCGACGTGATCGAATGTCAAATGAAACTCACACTGGGCACCCTGTCTTCCCTTTTTTGGGAAAAGGTCGTGAGAGTACGTACTACATATCTTGTAACTTGGACCCCATCGTAAGGCGGTGTTCACACGCCGCCCGCTGCGCCATTAGCGCGTCGATAAGCCGGCGCCCCGCTGTCTCCCATTGTAGCCGCGGCCTAACAGTGATGGGCGCGAATTGGTCAAGCGTGAGTCTGGATAGCGGTAAAGAGACCCGTTTATATTTATACTAGCTGACCTGGCGGACTTCGTACTGCTTCGACAGTTTCTATGACAACAAAACAAACAAATCGTATTTCTATTTATTTATCATTAAAAGTGTTTCTCTACCATATTATTCCTAATTATAAACCTTCCTCTTGAATCACTCTATCTATTAAAAAAATCACATCAAAATTCGTTGCGTAGTTTTAAAGATCTAAGCATCCTATTATTATTATAAACGCGAAAGTTTGTTTGGATGTTTGTCACTCTTACACGTAAAAACTATTTAATGGATTTGGATGAAATTCGGCATACAGATAGTTTATAACCGGGAATAACACATAGGATACTTTTTATCCCGATATTCCCACGGGAACGGAAACCACTCGGGTGAAACCGCGAGCGGCCACTAGTACATACATATAGGGACAGACAGACAGCGGGAAGCGACTTTGTTTTATACTATGTAGTGATACTTTATTATTTATTAATAATAATAATAATAAATTTTCCTACACTCACACCAATTATCTAGCCCAAGAGAAGCTTCGTTATGAAACTCGTTATATGGTTACTAGACAACGGATAAACATACTTAAAATACTAAATATACTTATTATACATAGAAAACACCCAGACCCGAGACAATTTAGAAAAACAATAAATTCTAAATTGACCCGACCGGGGATCAAACCCGGGACCTCAGAGATGGCGACACCATGAAAACCGGTGTACAAACCACTCGACCAAGGAGGTCGTCAATTATTTTTATTATTATTACTTATATACTTTATTGTAACCCCTCGGTGGCCAAGTGGCTTCTTTTTTTGGAGAGAATTTGTTGATTGCCTCCGGCGGCACTTTCAGCTTCAACGGGCTTTTTTAGGGGCTGCGAAAAACTTAAAGGGTTCCTCTAGCCGTGTGAAACAAATCACCTTCGGAGGTTTTCTAGAGGGAAAGGTCTCACGCACTAGTGCGTGTCCCCGTGCCCCACTAGATTCTCCGAAGGTTTCGGATTGAATCGGGGAGCGGAACAACCCGAGGGCGCCTCTAACGGCTCGGGTTGACCGGACCGTGGTGATGGGGAGAAGCGCCTAGGTACATGTCGGTACCTGGTATATAAAGCGCGTGTGAACCGGCTCGTCGTACCTCTGTTTTACGAGTACTGTGTCTTGGGTCTAAACTAGTGTGCATGTTTAGTGTATTCTGTAAATATGTAGTGACATTTAGAGGATCGGGTGGGGGGAAGGGAGTGACACCTACATATTTCATACGATAAGCAAGCTGAAGTGGCAGAAGGCTTGTCTCATCACACGCAGAACCGATGACAGTTGAGGTAGACGAGTTCTGGAGACCGTAACTGGGTAAACGCAGTGTGGGACGTCCTGACCAGATGAAGCGAAGATCTTCTCCTAAGACTGGTAGAAGTTAGATTCGGAGAGCCGAAGATCGTGCTCAAGATCAATGGCGTGCCTTGGGAGAGGTCTATGTCCAGCAGTGGACTGCGATAGGTTGATGATAATGATGAAGGTCTAGTGGCAAAGCTTCCACCACGCGCTACATTGACTATGAAGCTTTTTGTCCTATACTTATATGCCTTGCAATGTCATTGGAAGACATATAAGTATAAGATCGACGACCTCCGTAGCCGAGTGGCTTGCACGCCGGACTTTGGGCAGCGCTAACTCTGAGGTCAGTGGCGGTAGCCAAAGTAACATTAAGAAAACCATAGCGAAGTTCGAAAAGAATAAAATGTATGGGATTCACATAAGATTGACCACGTGATTTAGCGCGGGTTAATAAAATGTATGGGATTGACTCCCATACATTTTATTCTTTTCGAACTTCGCTATCGTTTTCTTATTGTTACTTTGGCTAAACCTACAGGTTAGATTTCCGGTCGAGTCAATGTCGAAAACGAACTTTTCGATATTTTGTCGGGTCTGGGTGGTTGTGGTACCGTCGTTGTCGTTCGGATTTCCATAAAAACGTGTGCTTTACCTTGGGTTCAGAACAATGTATATATTGTCTAATATTTAATAATTAATTGGATCTAGTACCCTTCAAACCAGAACAAAGTAATGCATAAGAATGCTGCTTTGCGGCAGAAATAGGTATACTATCTATAAAGTATATCTATCATCATCATCATCTCAGCCCAAGACGTCCACTGCTGAACAAAGGCCTCCCCCAAGGATATGAGGGGTATTTGCCGTAATCGCCACGCTTGTATATCTATATTTATATAAAATTGCCATCCAGCCAGATTCTGGGCTAAATCCTATTACATAATTAATAATAGTTGTAAGCTTGTGTATGGTAATAAATAAAGAATTTTTATACAACATATTCCTCAACTCGCCCATTTCACAGCGGACCCCTAAAAGGCGTCAAAATAAAAAAGGTCCTTCGTCCTCCCGCTGCCGTTTCGCCGTCCGCATTAATTCGCTTTTGATAGATCCCCAGATATATAGAAATGTCTTTTTTTTCAACTTCATTCACGAAATGAGATACGGAAGCTCCGCCATATTGTGCTGGGGACCACTTGAGACCGACAAATAAAGCCTCTTTTTCTAATTTACAAAAACAATAAAATATACATTTCTAAAACTTTATATGTAGTCTACGGCCTAGAGTGACCGATTGGCAATGCACTCGGTCAATGAAAAGGTCCAGGGTTCAATTCCTAGGTCAGGCCAAGTAACCACATTTGTGATTACCAACCCGCATTTTGGCAAGCGCAGTGATTAAGTCAATTCCTATCAAATGTTCAATCTACGGATGAAACCTTTCAACGATGAAAACCTTTGCCCAGCAGTGGGACAGTAAAGAAGCTTATTTTTTACTACTATGTCAACTACTTACAAAATATATTTGGTTATAAAAGAATTCAAATCAGAAATGAAATTAAGTAATAAGTGTCATCCGATCAAATAAAAATGGTATCTATTAACAAAAAAAGCTAGGAAATGCAACACATTTTCAATTTGGCCGTATAATAATGACACAAAAAAATTATATTGATAGAATAGGGAAATAAATAAAATCACATAACAATTCTATTTATACAATGTTATTTTTAATTTATACTAAACCTGAAAACTGTTTGTTCAGAATCAGTAATAGAATCGATTTCAATATTTTTTATACCATGTTACATTTTGACCAAGTAATATTTACAAAATCTCAAATAAATTATACCCTACTAAAAACACACAACGGGGCAGCACAAAAAGCTTGTAACTTCGTGAGTTTTCAAGATATTATTTAAATTTTTTTTGTACTGATTCTTTATATGAAAATATTTGACCCGTGTTTCGGTTTTCGTATAAACTAAAAATAAGGTTGTATATACACATTTCTATATTAATTAAATATATATATACATTTCTGTTTTAAGTTACCCAATTTTTTTTTTTTTTTATTTATTTATTATTCTTTAAACTATCAACCCATTTTTTATTTGACCTAAACATGAACTACTCTTACCTAAAAATATTTTAATAAACACTTCATTGACGGAAGACCAACAGTGACGACAAAGTTTGGTAAGTATTCCCTCAGAATAATAGTTAGTTAGTTTGCTTTAGTTATTGTTCTGAGGGTATTCCCATAAAATGTCTATTACATAAAAATAGTTTTAACAGTAGCTAAAAAGTCAACTTCTTAATCTCAAAACCACAGACAAGCATTTATTATAAAAGCCTCAAATGGGACGAAAGACATAACCAAAGACGAAACAAACTAAGCAAGGTCACAGGTTTTTTATCAAAAAGTGCAATTATAATTAATTCTTAACGCACTCAAGTCAAGATATTCTCTTTTCTTGTGGTCAAATGGATATTTGAAGGTGTGATTCCGGTGCAGAATCATTGTTTCATTGACCTTTAATGCATATTTAAGAGTTTCGGGTCGCTTCGCATAAAGTATGCATGTGCCTCCAAAGTTTTTGGTATAGCGTTAATCATCGTAATAATAATTACTTCATCATCTCAGCCAATAAATAATTACTTATAAATAACTACTTATTATTTATTTATTTATTTTAATAGGTAATTTAACAGTTGTTTACATTAATACTATTAAAGAAGAGTCTTTAAGGTACAAGTTCCTTAAGCTAAATGTAACACTAGGTAATTACAGGTAAACATAGCATGCTTAGAAATAAAGACAATAATAATATAAATAATAATAATAAGTAATTTGGTCCAGAAATATAAACAAACATACAAATAATTCACACAAGAGGAAAAAGATAACTCAGAACTCTTATTCTCTATTTATTATTGACGACCTCCTTGGTCGAGTGGTTTGTACACCGGTTTTCATGATGTCGCCATCTCTTAGGTCCCGGGTTCGATCCCCGGTCGGGTCAATTTAGAAATTATTGTTTTTCTAAATTGTCTCGGATCTGGGTGTTTTCTATGTATAATAAGTATGTATTTAAGTATTTTAAGTATGTTTATCCGTTGTCTAGTAGCCATTTAACGAGTTTCATAACGAAACTTCTCTTGGGCTAGATAATTGGTGTGAGTGTAGAAAAGTTTTGTTTTATATATTTTTTTTATTATTATTTTATTATGAATGAATGAATGCATGTATAATTAATGTCTATGCGTGGGGCCTGCCGGGGTTTCCCTATCTCATTAATACTTCAATCCATAGGTATCATCATCATCACCAGCTCATTTAATGTCCCCACTGCTGGGGCACGAGCCTTCCCTATGGATGGATAGGGAGAACGGGCCATATACCACCACACGGGCCCAGTGCGGATTGGTGGTTGTTAACGACTGCTAATGCAGCCGGAACCAACGGCTTTACGAAGCACGGAGGAGCTTGAGATGGTAAATTTTAGGTCACCCATCTGATGAGCGGCCTTGGCCTTCACATGAGTACTCATGTGGCACTGCAGCCATCGAGCTCCTCGGGATATTTAGTGCATTTTTTTTACTAAGGAACTAAAATATTTTACTAATAATGTATTCTTATTAATATAAAAACAACAAAATAATGTTTTCTCAGCTACAAAGCTTCGATTAATTTTATGCAGAAATTCCAAATTGTAAAGCTATAATTTTTTGTTTGTTCAAACATTGAAGCCACTAAGCGTGTTTTGTTATAGTGACAGGACGGGATCAAAGGGTTGCCCCTCAAACACCGCTTTATACCATATTTCGTATGAATCTGCCATAATATGGGCGAATCTATAAACACAGGTACAATTGTGTGGTAAAGTTCAATTTATTTTATTTAGTTTATGCCAAATTTTCTTTAATAATTTTAACTATTTTAAAATAAACTTACAAAATCGAACTCTACATAATTTTTCGTAGTCTATTATAAGTGTACTTATATATTACGGAAGAGCGGGGTCTCGTGCAACAGGTATTCTAGAATGTACTGTTTGTAAATATAATATGATAGACAAAAATTAATATTTTTGGATTTTTGATTTTTTATTATTTTATTTTATTTTAAGAGTCTAATATAAGGGCCATTTCCATCATTGCTGATCACATTTTATTTACAATTTAGAAAATTTTTAACTAATTTTTTACATTTGTTCAACAGCGTTTCGCGTTAATGTCCTAACTATGCTACACTTAGTTTTTACGCATTAGCAAAAACGCAATAGAGAGATAGGACCATAACGTACTAATTCATTTTAACTTTTTTATATATTGGAATGCTGCAAAGTTTTTAAAAGACGATTACACTATACTATATTTCAATATTTTATAACATACATAATTTTGCGCGCTTAAGCTAAGTATTCGCGATCTTGCATAGGTGTAGCAAAATAAAACAAAACACAGCAACGTTACTTTTAAATTCTTTCAAGACGGCGTAGTGAGATCTTAGTAAAATCCCACCGTTACTTTGTTTACTGGTTTCTGATACTTTGGGTGATATTTTTTTACCATTTTATTATCACTTATTATCTCTTAAAAAACAAAGAAAATATTGTAGACTAGCGGTTTCACCCGCGTGGTTCCCGTTCCCGTGCGAATAAAAAGTATTATTTGTGTTAATCCAGGTTATAAACTATCTGTATGCCGAATTTCATCCAAATCCATTCAGTGGTTTTTACGTGAAAGAGTAACAAACATCCATCCATACTTACAATCTTTCGTAGGATTACCTATAATATCTTTGTAACTTTGACACTGGCTTGCAAACTACACCAATCAATTAAGAAAAAAAACTGCAAAAAGAAAAACATTCGTTAAACTTGTCTCCCTTGCCTGTACCCTGTCAGCAACGTCACCGGTGATTTTTCGCTACAAAATCAGAGCGCGAAGCGTACAATGGCCACTGCACAGTGGGTAGGCACAATCAATAGATTGTACCCACTCTTGTTGACCGTACCGTGGCTGCTACCTGCACTGTGTGCACACACGGGGTACACACAAAATTTATCATCAATAAATAGGAAATTAAGTTTTTTTTAGATAATGTTGAAAATTATTTTACATGGAGGAGACCTATGCCAGAGTGAACGAGAGTGCGGCGACAGTACCGTGACCTTGAATCGACGTACCGAGCTGTACTTACCGGCTAGGGTTGAGTCACACATAGTTAATTTATTATTGTGTGAATTTGGGTGTCTTTTATATTGTAAACTTACTTTTATATATCGGTCGGCAAAGTAAAAAAGGACAAACTGGGATTATGGTTGTGTGTGTTGAGACATCCTACACAACAGGTTTTTTTGCAAGACATTCTCAATAGGCCCCCACCTAAATGCAACAAAACTCGCAATCGCGACGCCCAAACCAAGAAAAATACGTGTATACTGATCAGCAGCGCTCAGTGAAATACTTGTTATTCTCCGTTACTACGCTGCCCGATCCGCGTTTGCGGAGACAGCCCGCGTCATCGCGTACTCCTTTCCCGTGCTTTTTTCCGTGCGCTAATGTAGGTAAACTACGAGCTTGTGTGCGTGCGTTTCGGAGCGCTTGTATGAAGTAGCCGCACTCTCGTTCACTCTGCCTATGCCAAGCAGTGGGTAGATACAGGCTGAAAATTATGATGATAAATGTTGAAAAAGTATTTTACAATATCTCCCGATATTGCTACTTGACACTGACATTTCAATTCAAATCAATTCATTTATTTGCATTTCTTGTGTATAAAAAGGTCTTACGAGGTTATAGAGTGCTTACAAAGTCTTACGTACGTACTTACGTCTGATGATGACGAAGGACAGACAAGGGAACACCTCAACGTTTTACAGTAGCTACCTTGTGTTTGTAATTAATTCATTTCTATTGATGAGAACTTGCACCCATATGGGTTGTAAGCGTGGTTATTAGTGCCATTACAGGTCTAATGATGGAGACCATAGACAGTCGAGGGAATTCCTCAACGATTTACAGCTGTTACCTTTTGTTGGGCTCACTTCATATGGTTCAATATGCCAAAATGTTCAGTTCGTACAAAAATAATACCTAATTAAGATTGAAGTTTTATATAGGAATACCATTACCTACTAGGCCGTCGTTTCCTTATCTAATTCTTGTTAGGTCTACCCATCACTAAAAATCGTTAAATAAAATTATTTTTAACAAAAAAAACCGCCTTCAAAAAACAGGAAACTAAAAAAAGTTAAAACAGCTCTAAAAAGCAAGAAATAATATTGAAATCATATTATTAATTACCTAGGTATGACAAGCAGTGTCAACCTGATATCTGGTCTTTAATTATAGAGTTTGCTGAATGGATCTGGTTTCGGAGACCAACAAGTAACTACGTCGATAAAGCATAGCACTATGGAATTTTTTATCAGAACGCAATAGGGTTCCGGACCAAGTTGAATATATTTAGTAATAGTATAGATTTGTCGAGCGCGGTCGATAATATAATTCTAGTTAACTACACTATTGTATTAGGTAAATTCCTGTAATGATAGCTGTATTTGATGATAAATAAATAAATATTTTAAAAAAAATATCTCTTAAACACACCCCCTGTGTATCGGCCCTTTCCAACCCTACTCAACGTGCTATTGTCCACGACAATAATATTTCACAAATATTACCTCGCGTATTGTATTATAGGGATTATAAGCTTATATCACTTTTAACTTGAAGATAAGCCTATAATACTCTGATATGCTATTTTTATTTTACAGTTACATATATTGACGACAATGATTTTTCAAGTGCAATTTTAACTTTTTAATTTTTTATATCTTACAGGTAAGCACGATGAAGGCATTTCATCCCACTTGATGTTAAGTGATGATAGGGCCAATGGTGGAAGCGCACTACACCCTGAATCCTCAACTAGTGAGGCACTGGCTATCTTATCTCTAGCTGCCGGAACACAACAATGCTACAAACATTGGTTTTGCCGACATATTTAGAAAATATGGTAATAGCTAGCCAGGCGGACAAACTTGCCACACCGAGTACACAAACATGAACCCCTGGAAATCGAACCCGGGACCTCTAGGTCTGAGGTCGGTGGTCTTAACCACTACACCAGAGAGGCGGTTACTAATTTCGCAATGAAGGAATAGTTTTTGTCTATCATCATACTAATATTATAAAGAGGAAAGCTTTGTATTTTGTATGTTTGCAACGAATAAACTCAAAAACTACTGGACCGATTTAAAAAATTCTTTCACCTTTAGAATGCTACATTAGCGCTGAGTAACATAGGCTATATTAGAAAAGAAATGTCCACCCGAGCGATGCCGGGACGGGCCGCTAGTAAAGTATAAGTTTGGAATAAATATTGCGTGATTTGTTTCCGTCATGAGTACTTACCTAAACCTCATATAAAATTAGAGTTCCAGATACAAAATATGAAACAAAATTCGAAGTGAAACCACTTTTACGGATCTACTCGCATTTATTTTACTGATCCATAAATCAGTTTCATTTCAGTGTTCGCGTATTCTTTAGAAAAAAAATTGCGAAGCTTTTTTAATCTGTTTACTACTACGGGGGATAGTGTTTATTAAGTTTATGGTGATAGCTTACTATTCGGAAGGTATCAATCTTCAACTGCCGAATGAAGCGAGAAAAAACCAATTGTACCTGGTAGCTACTGGACCAGCTAGTTAATCCCATGTCTACGCTAAAGTATCCGATTTCAAAGGTTTAACAACAATACTCAACAATTTATTTAAAAAAATATAACTACCTCATTCATAAAATTCACTTGACCGATCAAAAAGTTCCTATATTTGTAAAGGAGATCTTATCTCTGGGACTTTTTTATTTCGAAAAAAAAAAGAAATTAGACGTCAAATCTGACAGATGTCAAAAACCTAAAACACTCGGCGGGTATGTATGATCTTAATACTTGATAAAACAATGCAACGCGTATCGCTCATTATTCAATTCACTTTTTTATTACATTAAGCAGGGTACTCGGATTTGATACTTCAAGTGTCCACACGTCAATGTATTACAAAAGATTTCGACGCTTGAAACACAGTAAAATGAGTCTTGTTACTATGAAAATAGGGGCTATCTGAGCGGTTGTGATCTATGCGAAGATTGTATCAAGTACACTCGAGTGGAGTACGAATTGAAACCAATTCAGCGGTTTTCGAACATCTGTTGTAAATGTTTTCTACGAAAGCTTTTTGTGATACTATAATCAATACAACTGATTTATTATATTATAATTTAAAAATCGTCATTGTTTTAGCCACTTAAAAGTCTTGGGAGCATCAGTAGCTGAATGTAGAGATGCTCGGGATGGTAGTCAGAAGTCATGGTTCAATCCCCATAGTCTTAGAATAATTACGTATAGAAAGTAAGATCCGCGCGCTCATTTTGAAGCACCTATTTTGGTGCCATAGCTCCAAACGCCGAGTTTTCAATGTACACTACGCAGTTACAAGAGTATGCGTGCGTGTTGCCGAGTGCAAGCAAGTAATCGTCACGAAAGTGTGAATCGGTTTAGTGCTTCACTTTTGACAGAGCGCTCGTATGAAGACTATTTTTTTTTTAAAGAGGGACTGCTGATTGCCACAGGGGGCATTTTCAGCTTCACCGGGCTTTTTTGGGGCGGCGAGGTACGTAAAGGGTACCTCAAGCCGTGTTGAAACGAAACACCTTCGGAGGATTTCTAGAGGGTACGGCATCGCACACTTAAAAGTGCGCGTCCCCGTGCCCCCCAGTCTCCGAAGGGTTCGGATCGGATCGGGTATGAAGACTATCTTTCTAGACCGTAATTATTCTAAGCCCCTTTACTTAGTTTGACTATTGACGTGAATCCAATCCTTGTAACAGGATTGGATTACAAGCGTGTTAGTTAGCTTTCTGGGGGGGTTTGATAGGACTATTGTTAATTGGTCCATCATCATTATTATCATCATCATCATAATCATCATCATCATCAGCCTATACTAGTCCACTGCTGGACATAGGCCTCTCCAAGTGCACGCCACCGAGCACGATCCGCGGCTACTCTCATCCAGCTCTTGCCAGCCACCTCGCGAAGATCATCGCTCCACCTAGTCTGAGGGCGTCCTACACTACGTTTGCCGATAAGTACGCGATCTCCAGTCGAGAACTCGTTTACCCCAATGGTTGTCGGTTAATTGTTTTTTTTTTCTTTTAGTTTATGGCTTCGTGCGATTAGCACATTTAGCCAAAGTCAAAGTAATTTTTCTTACAAGTAATACTTAAATAAACAATATTTCCTTCTTGTATAGATGATGATGAATGATAATAGAAATGAGAAGTGAGAAATGATATACCCTCCAAACCCTCGAGTATCTCAGTAAAGATGTGGGGCTAAACTAAGTCCTCGGGCAGACTTCTTGAGAGAATTTGAAAAGTGAAGTTGCACTATTTTGTTTCATTTGCCAACACTCATGCGCACTTACGAACACTTAACGGTTAATAATCCACCATTATTTCACATTAATATTCGACATAGGTAACACAAATTTTAGAAAATAAAACAAAACCGCAGACATGACTCTTCACTATCCCGCCAAGAGTGTTATTTGGTTAATTACTATGAAATCGTTTTCTTTTTTCTTATTTTTCTTTCATTTAATTTAGGAAAGGCAAAAGGATTTAGCTCATATACCTAGCATAGCTACGTCATCAATTATTTTTCGTGAGTGACCGTCATAATGATCAATAATGATGAGTGGTGAAGAGCATAACAGAACTCATAGACACATCATGACTGATTTCCAAACCTCTATGTGTTTCAGCAAAGATGTGGACTTTACTAAGGCTAGTATGCAACCACTGTTGAGAGAAACACAATGCATTACATTATCGCTAAAGATCGCTAACGACTAACCAACATTTCACCATTATTATACTTTAAAATAACCGACAACATCCAAATAGTAAGAAATTAAAAACAAAACTGCAAACGTCACTCTTCACTTTCCCGCCAAGAAGTCCGTTCCTCAATAAAGCCACTAAAAAAAGTTTATATTTACAAATTTTTAAAGATGATATTAAAAACTCCTTTTTTAACAAATAACTTTTATAGCCATGCTAAGTATCAAATAGTTATTTTTTTCATTCTCCGTTTTCTTAAGCTTTGTGTGTGTCAGTGAGGTCTCACAGGTACAGTGAGTACCGAAAAATCTCGCAACACACTTGTCTAATTCAAAAGAATTGGTTGTAATTGGAACTTCCTACCAACTCTGATGCATTTGAGGTACAAAATTGTTGTACCCACAAATACCCGTCGTATTTTCATTAACACAAAGCTCAATTTTATCTAAACACTTTGGCGGATTTTAAGACTATTTTATCAGTGGTTTTGCATCGGAAATCGCGAAAGAGATGATTGAAATTGAACTTTAGGCGTTTGATTTTAAATTGAGTTTGGTTTGTGTTTTAAATGACCTCTCTGTGTTAAGGGTGAGGTGAAACAAATCGAATTGATTGCGAGTTGATTCGAAATGTCCATCTTGACTAGGCTTCTGTACAGGTTTTGCTCAAATCAAACTTTTTTGATGATGGCTTCGTGTGATTAGCACATTTAGCCAGTGTCAAAGTAATTTTTCTTACAAATAATACATAAATAAAGAATATTTCCTTCGTGTATGATTGATGATGATGAATGATAATAGAAATGGGAAGTGACAAATGATATACCCCCCAACCCTTCGAGTACCTCAGTAAAGATGTGGGGCTTTACTAAGTCCTCACGCGAACTTCTTGAGAGAAATTGAAAAATGACATTGCACTGTTTTGTTTCATTTGCCAACACTTATGCACACTCACGAAGACTTAACATTTAATAAACCACCATTATTTCATATTAATATTCGACATACACAAATTGTAGAAAACAAAACAAAACCGCAGACATGGCTCTTCACTTTCCCGCCAAGAAGTCTCTAAATCAAACTTCTATTTATGGTTAAGAGCATTTTTTTTAATTGAATAATAGGCAAATGACTTCCATCGACCTGATGATACGCAGGAGCAGAGTCCAGATGCTGCACAGCTGATGGAGCAGGATTGTGGCTCACTACCCGTCCTCGCCGCCGCCGACCCGCTAGTTGCTTCTTCACATCTCGTTTAAAGGATCCCATGTTGTAGGAAGGAGGACACGTCCTCAGAAAGATTTTTTTTATTTTTATAAAAATAGTTTCTATATTTTTATTTAATCTCTTATTTTGCTCTACCTATTATTTAAATCTGTCTAAATCATCATCATCATCATCATCTCAGACAAAAGACGTCCACTGCTGGACAAAGGCCTCCCAAGGATCTCCACAACGACCGGACTGATGGCCGCTGGGGCGGAACAGTCCTTGAGTGGCGACCGCGTACCGGAAAGCGCAGTGTGGGCAGACCTCCAACAAGGTGGACCGACGATCTGGTGAAAGTCGCGAGCAGCACAAAATCGGTCGTTATTTCTAAATATTGTTATTTTATTAATCTTTGTAAGTCAGTGGGTTTTGAATTTGAACTAGTGCTATTTTTTTTGAAGAGTTTCCCTCAGACGCCCTTCTCAGCGTCTCCGGACTTATTTGGTGGCGGCGAAAAACTTAAAAACCCTTTAAATTGCCGTGTGACCGAAACACCGTCAGAGGCGGTGTTCAGCCTCTTAAGGCTAGGCCCTCGGCTCGGGCTGACCGCGTCGTGGGGGTGAACTGCTCTGCCGTCATAAGGAAAAAGGGCACAACTAACATTTTTTTTAAACTTGAGTTACATATTTGGAACCAGTAGAAAAAGGCCTATATTTTCAAACCCGTTTTTCTCCTGATTTGAAAAATGTTAGATGTGCCTTTTTTAATTATGACGGCAGAGCTATCTTACGACAAATTACTTCGTCCTACCCGGGAATTGAACACCAGGGCCTCCGGTTATGAGGCTGAACGCGTTGCCACTCGGCCATACCGAGGCGTTTTTTAGTCTTTTATATTTTACTGTTCATCATGATCATCATCGTCTCAGTCAAAAGACGTCCGCTGCTGGACAAAGGATAAACGACCAGTTTTGTGCTCGCATTGTATTTCGTTTTATTAATAACCAGCTGACCCGGCGGACTTCGTACCTACCGCTTTGACAGTTTCCATGACAACAAAACAAATAAATAATTTTGTATTGGAAAATTCAATTGTCGTTTTTAGTATTTTCCGTTACTTATTATTTATGTTTCTCACCGTTTAAACCTTCCCTGAACTTCCACAAACATTTCAAAATCAAAATTAGCCAAATCGGTCCAGCCATTCTCGAGTTTTAGCGATACAAATGAACAGCAATTTACTTTTATATAGATATTCCTAAAAAAAGGTACTTACCTACATATATATAAAGGTACTCCCTTACCTTGTTTTTATTATAATACAACAAAACTCTGTTTTATCATACAGTAGCGTACAAATGATAATAATTATATTTTCTTTTTAATAATTGTATAGGTACCTACCTAAGTTCGCTAGTAGCAATTAATATGTGCATAAAAACATAGCTTCATTACATAAAGGATTTGAATAAATACTACCTAGGTATTATTAATTACATTGAAATCATTAATAACCAATCAGAAACGACTATCTATAGGTAACCTTCTACATTATAGATGAAATATACGTTTCCTTAGTATTTTCTTGCGTTCTCTTGGAGTATTTTTATTATACCTACGTTAATTTAACAAACCGTAGGCCGAGTCCCAGGTTCAATTCCATGGTCGGGCAAAATGTGTTTCGGGTTTATTCGGTGCATAACCCAGGTATGTGATCAAGGGTACATATCGGGTCGCCTAATTTTTTGTAATTCTAATTCTAATTTTTTGTAATTCTAATTCTAATTTTTTGTAAATTCTAATTGGCAATGGCACACAAACGGTTAGCCTATGTTTTTTTCGCATAATTTCAGTCTTCATAATCGTGTTTGGTCTAATTTCACTTCGCATAACTTTTTATCGCCATATTGTTATTTACCAAATGCGTACATTTGGCGGAACAAATCGTAATCCCTAATGTTTGCAATTACTAAATATTAATTCACACAAAATTAGAAATCACAAAGTATAAGAGCTATAAAAAAATATATTTTTGTATGGAGCTAGATTTCTGTAGTCTAATAAAAAAAATAACCTCACCCGATCACCAACCCGCATTTGGCAAGCGTGGTGATGAGTGATGACTCGATTTCAATGATAGAGGCCTTTGCCCAGCAGTGGGACTGTTAGTTAGTTACTTTTTTAACTTAACAAATACTAACAACTTCTGAACCTTTGTAGGTATGTCGTAACGAAACCGAAACCAACTCGTCAAGGGCTATGTTTGACAACTAACGCCATCTACCGGCGAAGAGCAAAAACATAATCTGCAGAATGACAGTTGAAGTAGAGTTGATTTAACATAACTTTATAGAATGTTTTAAGTACATTTTATTAAACATTTTCTTTTGTTGTTTACAATTTTGTAGTATGAATATTGAAATTTTTGATAATTATTCTCTTTTTTCATTTGGGAAATGAGTTGAAATTTTTAGGAGAAAAAGAGCATTTTATTTATTAGTCTGGTTGTTTCATGAAGTGTATATACCTAGATTGAAAGAAATTGAATTTTAAGTATCTCGTGTAGTTCTCTACAACACCCTAAGAAATGTCTATGTAATTTGCTTACTTAATGTAAAACTATCTATGAAACTTTTATTTAATATGAAATAAATACTTCAACTCGCCGGATGGATTTCCAAACCAAATTATCTCTAACTCCTTCATGCTTCGGAAGGCACGATAGGTTAATGTAGGTATTCTAGACTTTTTTATTTACTTATTTTAAATGGCTTTTAGTCAGTTAATGTCACATGTGGAAAGAAAGAAAAAAAAATCGCTTTAAAGCGATAAGACAGCCCAATCGTAACTTTGTAAGTAATATATATTTGTGTTCATGTTTATGTTTCATAGTGTTGCAATATAAGTATTATCTATCTACCTATCTATGTGTATGTCATAATATTGTATGTGTATTTTGAGGTAATTGTAAATTGTTTATATTCGTAGCATAATTTGGTAACGGCATATAATTTTGTAAATGTCACTACTATATAAATCTGTGCAGTTTCTTGTGCCCGTTCTTCTGCACAGCACAGCACAGGTAAAATATTTTGAGACGATTCAAAAGCGCTTTCTAATAAGTTTACATAAGAATAAAGATTAATTTCATTTTATTTATGGAAAAAACGTATTAATTATTAGTCTAGGCTATAATATAATGTAGAAATAGCGTACAGTGGGTTTGAAAGGTACTAAATGCAGTACCTATTATTACAGGGTATGGAGCCATAAGCACTAAAGCCCCAAGGTCGACGTCACGTTATCTTGGTTCAGCAACTGTCTATTAGCGACGCTGTCCACTTTCCATCAGGCGGGCCTATGCTCGTTTCCCAGCTCTGAATGACTATCGTAGTGACACCAGTCTTCGACACACACTTCACCCTGTGTTTGACACTGGTTTTCGTCGACAAAGCAATTTGGAATTTAACTGGATGATAGCGAAGAAGATGGTGGCCGGTTTTCAATTGTTTCTCAAGACAAAAACCAGTTGCTGATCATTAAAACTAAGGGGTTTTTAAAGATTAAAGGAAAAATGTGTCGATTACTGGGTCCTGTTGAAAACTGGTGCATCTACTCGACTCATTTTCGTCAATGTGACCGAGTGGTAAATAAAACTCTTGTAAGCACAAAAAGGAACTCGATTGAGCAAACATTAACTTTCGGAAAGACCGGTCATCGGATGGGTGGCCAAAAATGTATCAACTAAAACCCGTCCGTGCTTCGGAAGGCTAAAGCCGTTGGACCCGGCTGCATTAGCAGTCGTTAACAACCACCGCACCACAATACAATACAATACAATCATCATCACCATCATCATCTCAGCCAAAAGACGTCCACTGCTGGACAAAGGCCTCCCCCAAGGATCTGCATATCATGGGGGGTATTTGCCGTAATCGCCACGCTTGGCAGGCGGGTTGGCGGTCGCAGTAGGTTGAGGGTAACCTCAGAAAGATGCTGCTGCCCATCCTCTGGAATGGTCCCTTAGTCGCCTTTTACGACACCCACGGGAAGAGATGGAGTGGTGCAATTCTTTATCCCCGGCACCACACAGGGAACAATAAAAACAATAATACAATACAATAGATTTATTGTCGATCATAGTAAATAAGGTGTTACAGGTGGGTCTAGTACATATGAACCCTGTTAGGTATGACTTTGAAACGACAGGCAGATTTTAATAGGTAGTTCATTATAGTTTATTGATCTGAATGTTAAACCACCCTGGGCCCGCGTGTTAGTTTATGACCCGTTTTCCCAGTAGTGTTTCCACCATAGGGAAGGCTTGTGCCCCAGCAGTGAGGACATGAGCTAGTTGACAAATTTACAACACTGTATATGTAATCGACAAATTTTAAGGATATCCAGTTACCAACATTTTTGCCTTAACGTGGCGATCATAGTTACTTCGCCTACCATAAAGGTGACCATAGAATGACCAATAGTAAAGCTTCCGATTTTTTTTTGTCAAAGCCATTTGTTTTAGTTCATTGGTAAAGCTTAACACGTTGACTGCCTCGAAACCAGACACAATCGAAATTGAATTTGTCACCATTCACCCGCGCGGGGCCCGGCATTGAATAGGTTAAATAGAAATTCATTTATTTCTTAAGATTCCTAATGGTGGATATCCAGAAAATTTGTCAAAATAAAAAGGCGCGGGTATAGCCACTGACCCCTGCACAGAAAAATCGCCCTAATGGTGGATATCCAGAAAATTTGTTGATAGTACCTAATACATAGTCCGTTTCAAAGAACAAGGAACAGCTCACAGAACTGATAACCGAACTCCATAAGGAAATATTATTCGTTGTGAATATCATGCCAGTAAAGAAGGTAGGTAAGTACTAACATTTTCGATATTTCGAAATGGAATTACGAGCGAAACCACGACGGTAGCCAGTGGGAAGGGTTACACAAGGATTTAGCAGTACAAATCACGAAATGTCGTGTGGGGCGTGCAGGGACGGAGTCAGGCTGCTAACCGTGCTTGTTATTTGCCATTTTTTTTCTAAAAAAGACTTTGCTTTTGTCGAGGTGTTTACAACGTGTTACGAATGGTGTGGTCTGCCTTTAACTAGATCTTGAACGCAGAGTTTCTAAGACATAACTAACTAACGACATAATTAAGACATAATTAACTAATTAATTAACTAACCCCTATTTTTAAGTTATTGTTACAAACCCATGGACCTTAGTAGTCGGAAATAAAGAGATTTGATTTGATAATTCATCATCAGCTCTTTATATGTCCCCAATCTCTTCTTATGGGCACGAGCCTTCCCTATATGGATGGATAGGGAGAACGGGTCATAAACCACCACGAGGGAGGGCCCAGTGCGGATTAGAGGTTGTTAACGACTGGTAATGCAGCCGGGACCAACGGCTTTACGTGCCTTCCGAAGCACGGAGGAGCCTTTGCGAAAGTTGCTTAACCGCAGCATTCGCAGACCGGGCGCGTTAACCACTGCGCCACCGAGCTTCTATAATTATTAACTTTAATTAGTTATGCAATTTTTACCCTCTAATACATTGTAAAAAAATAACTGTTAATAAGTATTCTAAGTAATTTGTGGTAATTGATTGACAACTGCAGCCCGTGGACGTGACATCAAGGACATTGCTTGCGCACTGCCGACCCTGAGGCTTCAATCCTTATGTCTCTATGCCCTGTTATTTCACTGGATCTAGTATCCTTCAAACTGGAACATAGCAATTACCTATTTATTCTAATTAATATGGCTAAAGACTGGTTACAATACGAAAAAAAAGCAGTGCAAATGCTACAGTAGAAAGGCATTAGAACGAGAGACGTATTAAAACTTTTTTACCAAGCCGCACAACCCTCAGGCCCCGATTCTGCTATTTTAAAACGTCCACATGCAATGTGTGGACACTTTGACAATTTTGCCATAGTTCTATGTCAAAATCAAGCTACCGACACACTACTGTGTCGTTATAGTAGGTATTAGCAGACTTGAGGCCTTGCTTTTGATAATTTCCCCATTAGTTCTAATGTCAAATAAAGAAACTAGATAGAATAGGTTTATATATTTCGGGCAACACACAAAGTAGATGGTGGAACATTGTGGCAATAGGTACAGATAAATAAGTACTTACGTACAGACTAAACACATACTATTAATGTAATTATGTTATATAATCTACCGACATATTATTGAGACGTTGTTAAATTAGTAGAATTAAGACCCTGTGCTAATTCTAGTTAACATTTTCATGAGTTTCCCGTCCTGACTGCGGCCCATTACAACGCCACGGGACTTGCCATTTGACACACGCCATCTTGTTCTGGAAAAGACGGACATATTTGTTTTTTTTTGTTTCTCCCTCTTCGTCGTTTTTCGTTGATCACGATAAAAGAAAAAAGAATGGCTTCTTTATGGCGACAACCACGGAAGCAGACGTATTGAAATGTTTCAGGAAAACGGAATAGTTATAAAGTTGTCTGTTACTAACAAAAATAAAGTTGAAGTGCAGCGTTTTAAACATAAACAATATATTAAAAATGTTTTAAAATTCATTTCAATTCAAATTCTTTAATTGCTCTATGTTATGTACCTACCTACATTAGTTTTACAACAATAATTACATTAAAACAGGCCCTGAACAGGGCATTGCAACAAAAAATATAAATTAAAATACAAATACTATTTAAAATCAATTTGCGAAACATTTGTACACAACATTTTTTATTTGAAATAATAAATTTAAATTGAATACTTATCTATTAAAAAATATGTCCTCCAACTGTGGGCTCATAGGGACGGTCCCAAGAATGCTGGAACATTGCCACTGCCTTAGCCACGGAATAGAAAAACCTATTTTCTGTTCCGTGGCTGTAGCAATGGCATTGTAACTGCCAGCCTTCTTGTCACCGGAAACCTTAATAAGGCGGCACTTAACATTTTTAAAATAGAATGGGCTTACTTTTGGATCAAGTTCGATCATAGCTACAATTCCTTTAGTAGGTAGCTTCTAAAATGGGTGTCCCTAGCGTTCTAGGCGTCTCTAGTGTGATCTATCTCCAGAATCATGGAGTAAGTTTACATGTAAAAGACAACTGCGAAGAACACAAGGTGTGATCAATGTTACATTCAATTCAACAGTAACTCCTTTCGTCTGTAATAATAGGTCCTTACCTATGAAATTGGAGTTTTGTATGAAGATTTAAATAAAAATATTTTTCCTACTGTTTTTTTTTTATTTTTTTAGCATCTATTTATGTTAACACTATAAAAATTGTAGAGTAGTGTGTTTGTTTCACTAGCTAAATATAGCAGACATTAAAAAGAAAAAAATATCAAGTCGCTTCAATGCTACAATGAAACAAAAGGTCAATTCCACGAACAAAAAAATAAGTGTATTAAAAAAAAAATTGGGTGATAAAGACACAAAATGAATAATTATTATTATTACTGAAGCCTAAGTAACATATTCCTAGTTAAAGGTGTATAATAATATTAACAACCGGTATTGACTTTTAGAAGTAATACACCTTTTAATAAGTGAGAAAAAAACTCCAATTTCATAGGTAAGGACCTATTATATACGAAAAGTAATCGGCGCAAACGCTTTGAGATAGCAAAGTCAAAGTCAAAGTAATCTTTTTTATACAAATGAACTTGAGAAAAGTGCTTTTGAATGGCCCATACATTAATTTTACCTACACCCATTCAGGACGTCTATTTTTTAGCTGTAAAAACGTTCTGTGAAAGCTTTTACATTCTATCTTACTTATGGAGTGAAATATTGTTATTTAATTAAATTTAATTGCAATTTGTCTGTAAGAGATCATTAAAACTTTTAAAAATTCTTCTACGCGGTATACAACTATTTATTACACCGAAATCAACAAAAAAATGTGTTTTCGCCCCAAAATGTTCTATTTAATATCAAACTGCCAATTTTAGACCAAAAAGTTCTTTCTACTGTCGATTATTCCACTTTAACATTCACAAACCATAACACAACAATTACCGTTGAACAACAAATACTGTAACATTTATAAAATAATCATTTAACCGCTAATAAATCTATTTAATTTGATGCTAAACGGTTGTAACAATTAAGACATGCCATTTTGATATACGAGTAGGTAGTACACGAAACCGCCGTTGCGTGACTAGGCGCTGCTGTGCCGGACGCTACTCGACGCTAGATGGCGCGGTGCGATCAATAATTGTGGTTCCTTTCTGAGCATGCCGACGGAGTTTATTATTTCATTACAATTATTTTTCTCTAGTTTGGTTTTTTAACTACTATTTTGTGAATTTATTAAATAACTGTAAACACTGTTTAACTCTATTTCATTACTAGGTTTGTGAATCTAAACATCTTAAATAAAATAAAAACTGTTACGCCAAACCATAATTGAGAGGTGATCCAAAAAATATTACTATTCGGAGAATCTTGTAGGGCACGGGGACACGCACTAGTGCGTGATGCCGTTCCCTCTAGAAAGCCTCCGAAGGTGATTCGTTTCACTCGGCTTGAGGAACCCTTTAAGTTTCTCGCCGCCCCCAAACAAGCCCGGTGAAGCTGA